>JASPKZ010007818.1:0-600000 GCA_030220185.1 Diploptera punctata
AGAGAGAAAGAGAGAGAAAGCGAGAAAGAGAGAGCAAGAGAGAGAGAGAAGAGAGAGAGAAGAGAGAAAAATGAGTGATTTTTAAAGATTATGACTTTATTAGTGCCAACATATTGACTATTAGCGTAAACTATTATTTTAGAATACATAGCGTGTAAAGTGATCCCACTACAGGCCTCAGGAGGCCATTGGGGTAGTGGGAGGTTAAGGCTCCCACTTTTTTCTTGACAATCGGCACTTGATGTCAGTCGGGTTGTCAGCCCTGCGTGACGGCCGCCTTTACCCCAGAACAAGCGTCTGGTACTCATTTCCGTTAGAGGCTGAGTCGACCCCAGGGCCACATTGCCGCCAGAAGGTACATAGACTATATTCCTGTACTTATATTACATGTCGGCCTTCGTGTTATCCGATAGCGAATTAGCCTTTGGTTTCGAGGATTACTAGATCAATCGCGGGAAAATAAACCGGGACTTTTTAGTTGAAACAGTCCCGCGCCGTAGCTGAGTGGTTAAGGCAGGAAGCCTTGGCGCAGAGCTACGGGACTTGCGCTGGTTCGAGTCTCCATGGGGGAAGAAATTTTCTCATGGTCTTTCGGCCAGTATGGGACCGGTGCCCACCCAGCATCGTGATGCACTTGGGTAGCTACAATCAGTAGCGGCTCCAGGTTGAGAAAACCAGCTATAACGGCTGGGGGACTCGACATGCTGACCACATGTCACCCCTACACTGGCTGATTATCATCTACCTCTGTGATTGACACATGTGGATGTGAGGCCAGCAGCCGGTTGGTAGGCTAAGGGCTTTGTAGGCCTGTCGCGCCAGGAGTTTTTTTTTTAGTTGAAACAGTTCGAGAGTGGGACTTTCTTCGAAGATAAGGCAAAGAATCGGGAAAAAAAATATATTTAAAATACTTATGTCTTCAATTAAGTATTTTCAAAATTAATTAAAATTAAATCAAGTTATATTGAACTGCACAATAAAACTTTCAATGTAAATGAAAACCCATAAGCCTGTATTTATGAAATTGTTAGATGTAGAAGCTCAACCCCTCCCAAGCATTTCGATTGTAATAATATTAAAAATTGGCGACATATAAACTACAAAAAATAAATAAACAAATATATAACGATTTTAACATTTAACCATACATAAATTATGACATCATCATTATTCTGTTGGCCTCTGCCGACATGAAGTTTTAAAGCAATCTTTCCATCGCCTTGAAGGTCTTCGTGCAGTTGCATTTCCTTCTAGTTTATAACGTAATAATAAATTAAGGAGTCTATTAGTATATTAAGATACCAAGTTGATTGGTTTTTATTCTTACCTGGAAATCAGTAGGCCTAAAGCCTGGTCTACACGTAACGTTTTGTCGTCAGTCTTGCATGATACTGCCAAGTTTGTCAAACAAAATGTTGCGTGTGTACGGCAAATTTGACGTTTTGCATCAACTGAACGAGGTTTGACAAACTCACAAAAGACTGATGGACTGGAGCTTTGTGTACAAGAGTGAGTACAAGTTTGAAAAGTGTAGCTGCACGATTTTTGTGTCAGTCTTATTTGATCACACAAGACTGACGACAAAATGTTACGTGTAGACCAAGCCTTAATGGCCAATGGATCTTATTTTAAGGGGACCGACTGGTGAATTTTAATTTTTTTTTTTTTAGTTTTCATCCGATTTTTTGAAAATTTTATCACATACATTATGTGCTTATAGTAGCGTTTCTGTAAAGTTTGGTGTTTATAAGTTGAACAGTTTCAGAATTATGATTTTTAAAACTATATTTTAATATTTTCTAAAAAAAATTATCGTTACGTTGCATTTTTAAATATTTTCTGATGAAATTTGAGAATCAGAGTCTTTACGTTTCCACTAAACACATTTGCTATGCAAAAAATATTCATAAAGGCAAGATACTGCTTATTTTTATTTTTTGAAAACAAAATCTTTTTTATCACTCAATATTTTTTTCATCTCAATTTAAAAGAACACATGTGTCTTAGACTAGTAACTACATAGCAAATTTCAATTAGCATATATTGGGGAGTCTAACCTCAAAATTTCACTTTGATAGCATACAAATTGCATCGTAAGGAGCATTTTAAATTTTGGAAATTGCCAAAAAAAATGAAAATAGAAAAAAACGCATATTAAAAGTTAAGTAATAATGCTGACCATATACGTGGAAGGGTATTTAAACCATTACGTCACGGACTCAATTTTGCTCCTACAATAAAAATGTTTACATGAAAATGATCCTAAAGAATCAGAGTTATTAAAAGCAAAAAAAAAAAATGCATTCTTTGCCAATTTTTTAACATTTTCACCAGTCGGTCCCCTTAAAGGATTCAAAACACTTTAAATACATTTTATGTTTATGTCATAATACGGATAAAAGAGCTATTGGAATGTTAATTCGTGATTTTGAAGTACTAATATTTTGGCTAAAACAAAAATAATTTATAAAACAAATGGAAAAAGTGAGTTTTATGTTCTAATCATGTAACGCGAAATTTCCCTCCAGATTTGTTCTAGTTTCAGATATTAACTAGACATATCATTAAATCTAGATAATATAATTACAGGCCAGTAATTTGAGATAAAAATGTAATATAGAGAAACATAACGAGTTTGGACTTTAATTAATCATAATTTTATGAGAAATCCAATGATCATATTACTGAATCGATTTTATTAATTATATAAAAGTTGATTTCCTCTTAGTAAAAAAATTACTTAGAAAACGCTTTTGGTTAAATTTGGGTTATGCCAATATGGTTGAAGCCAGAAAGTCTAGAAGTCATAGGGGATGACAAAGGTAGACCCAGATACCTGAATACAATAGATACCAAACCTTTGTTAATGAAAATTTGTCAGGACGTCTATTTCAAATGAGATTAAAATATCAGTCAAAATAATATTTATGAGTGACAAGGGAAACATCGCTATGTCAGGATAAGTTTCAAATATTAATTTAGATCAGTTAAAGTATTACTACGAACTACACATAAAAAATTAATTTAATAAAAAAACTCAAAGGCCAACGAGAAACAACTTGACAACATTGTAGACAAGTGGCTCGAAAAGTCACACCTTTTTAATATATCTGTAGTATATGTGCTCATATATTTAAACCAATAAGAAAAAAAAATGTATCCCTTCTCCTGTAGCGATTTGACGATCGAAAGAATACTGAGGTTTCAAGAGATACCAAATTGAGACGCGTGCAGTAACAGAAGTCTCCCAACTAGCTAAGGGAGAACATAAAAAAAAAGTTTCATTGTAATCGCGAGAAGCCTCCCAGATATCTAAGGGGAAAACATAGATTAAACTACATTGCGGATATTTATCCATAACGTTATATTATTATTTTAATAATAATAATTCTTCAGTATTCTAACGCAAAATCAGATTGCTAACACAAAGTATAATCAAATGTTTTTCATTGTATCGAATTGAAGTATAGTGAATACGATTTAAATAAATCGAGTGATTTATAAACTACAATTATTGAAAATACTATTGCTGCCCGTACAGTTCCTTGCGTTATTCCCTGAGATAAGTTTCATGACCGCTCACCGAACCCAACCTGACTAGACCACGAGCATGAAAGTCTCACATTACGGGGATTCCTTCTAATAAACCCTTGTATTAAACTCACATCCTGTGATAATCCACCACACTTTTATTCATCCAACCCTATATTCTGTCCCAAATGGCACCTCAACGTGCGGGCGCGTATTAAGTCGAAAGTGAGAGGGAATAACCTCATAGAAACTTCGAACCCACTGAAAAAGTCCCACGAACGCAAGAAATCCACGGACGGAGAAAAGATGACCAGGAGAGGACAACGCCGAAGCAGGAGGTGAGCAACTGAGCAACAACACCCCAGCAGAATGACAACATATCGGCAAAATAAGTGGTATGCACCAGCAAATATAAAGGTACTGTAAAAATATATATTTATGTCAGGACAGTGCTACGTACTAAATCAACAAAATGAACACATTTAAAATTTCAAACATTCAAAATCGATTAAAATTTTGTTCATGTGGAGTGTAAATTAAAAAAGTGTAATGTTTTAAGGGTTGTTATTTGCTATAAAAATAAAACTTAACAGTAGGTTAATTAATAACACATCTAAGAAAATGGCGGAAAATAAAAGTAATGTATGCCCAAACCTAAGCGTAGCAGATTTGAATATGATCATGAACGCGCTACAAGGAATTAATAATAAAATCGATGAGGAAAGTAATAGGATATATGATGCTTTACATGAGTCAGCAAAGAAAGTAAGGGAGGCATTAAAAGAAGAATTCAGTACAGTAGCAGGTAGTTTGAGGGATGAAGTAAAATGTAACAATGAAACGATTGGAGCAAAAGAATCGATCAATATCACTTCTGAGAATAAAAATATTTGTGGAAATGATAAAAGAGAACTAGTACAAGAAATAAGTAATGAAATTAATAAATCAGAAACAGTTGTAGAATTAGACAAAAATCAAAATGTAGAAATTAATGAGTCTAATAATAATGATAAATCAGGGCTTATAATTGAAGTTATTGATTTTGTAAAAGTAGATGTATTTGATTGTAAAAGTGAGAAAAGAGAAATACCTGAAAACACACAAATAATTTTAAATCCATACCACCCGCAAGATAACTAAAATTGTCGTGAAAAGCAGTAAAGACGAAAATGACGTGTACTCGCCTAGGGCAATTGCAAGATCCCGACAGATAATAAAGATGAAACATACAGAAAAATATCTAAGTTATATTGAGGATCCCCAACCAGGTATTTCTTTGTTCGAACGCCAGTACAGTGAAAAGCAGCTGACCAAATTGGGAACATCAGCCGTATATGCGAACAAATTGGTCACTGATGAATCAATAATTGAGTTCAATGCGATATTTAATTCCCAAATAAATGTAGTAAATTCATACCATACGTGGTACGGTTCTTTACGTTACATGATCGAAAATTTGGAGAAATCAGTGCAAAGTGGTCGCACAAAATATCATGATAGGGGCGCGAACAACATAAATAACTTTGACAAACGACTCGCAATAATAAATGAGTAAGAGGACATAAGAACCCAATTCTATCTACAATCCACAGAACCATACCAGAAATTCATAAGCATCAGAAATAGGAAGAAGAAGGAAATAGACATAGATTTCTACACCACAACTGCCATGCTGGACGACAGATGGACCAGAGAGTGCAACCCCCAGAGACACGTCACAACACGACTCGCAGTACACGGATTTCACAACAAGATATGTACAAACAAGAAATTCCACGAGCCGACCGAAGAATGCAAGTGTGTGTTGTGTGGACAGAGATGCGGCAAATACCACACATAACATGTGCGAAAAGGACAAAACCCATTACAGACTACAGCAAAGACTAAACCACCACTAATGCTCAACCTGAGTGCACATTTATTATTATTATTATTATTATTATTATTATAATAAATGAGTATAATGACGAATTAAATGATGTATGGACCCAATAAAGATACATTAGTACATGCATAAACCAGTTATCGGGATTCGAACCCAGATCTAAGTAAATATCAGATTACTTATTACATTGTATTAATTAGAACAATAATGAACTTTAAAATATTTATGTTAATAAATGATAAGAGTATTGTATAGGGTGATCTATTAATGCCCGTATAAAAAAGAGTCCCGTATTGTTAACGCTCAATCGAGAAGGGGGCAAGATCATATTAGTGTTGAAATATAAAGACACCTAGTTAAATAATATTAATTAATTAATTATATATTGAGTCGTTATAAATAAATATATCAATTAGCATTAGATGATGAACATGAGTGCAACAATGCCACGATTTGTAGTTATGAATAATGTAGTAAGATCTGAAATCACATTGAACTGGGTGAGATAGTGGAAAGAATTTATTAATAATATATGGATCTGTACTAAAGGAAACCTAATAATAACAATTAAAATGCTAAACAATAAACTCAATCAACTGAAAGAGAGAGAAAACATTTTAAGTATAATAATAATGATAAATATGGATAGGCCATAATCCGCCCACAATAAATAAAAGTTCATTAAACGGATGCCGCTGATAAATTGCGATATAAATGATTATCCATAACGAAATAAATATATTAAATAATACAGATAATATTGGCATAATAAGTGAATAAATGAGATGTCGGAACTAAACGCATCTAATAAAGAGGTCGATCGACGCAATAACTGAAGACGCATAAGTGCGTGAAATTAAATGAAATGATAATATTATACAGGGTGTATTTTTTTATGATAGCCAGTTGAGGCATGCTTTTATGTGTTTTGTATAACACGATTATGATAATATGATAATATTTATGGACGCAGATGATCCGGTATTATCTTTTGTATTGTATGTTCTTCGACGAATAGACCTACTCGATATGAAGTAGCATTATGATGTACGACGTTTAGTCATGATAATTGAAGAACCATTGTTGCGGAATGATATACGCAAAGGTGGTAAAATTTGTTAATTTATCCTGTATCCAATTGAGTGATTTTTACGCGCAAAGTATAAATTAAGTTGCCGACTTATAAATATGTACTAGAACCGATTACTAATTAAATGAGCTAAGATGCCGATTATTGTCTAAACAAAATAAGTTATAAAAAATCGTCCAATCGATAATGAACTTAGGATCTTAAACAATATGAATATTCCAAAGGGCGGAATGCCTATAAACCTTTATGATACTTAAAATATGAGACTTATAAATTATTATTTTTGTTTGATTTGAACATTTAATTCTTTACGGATGAGACCTTAATTTGAATATTTTGTTTCTTTTTTACACAATTTACATAATTCTCTCTATGATTTAATAAAAATAATTTTATTACGAAAATAAATTAACCACAGATCCATATTATCAGATTTACTGAATTAAATTTTCTTTATTTATTGAAATTAGAATATGATTATCTAAGAAAAAAATGAGATGTAATTATAGCTGGTTTATGGCACGAAAAAAAAATGATTCACACTGTACATAATAGTTTTTTTTTTTTGTTTTTAAACATACAGAATTGCGTGTGAATAGTGAAAGTGTTTCAAAATAATAATTATCAGTGCATTATTCGACGCAATAATCAATTTGAAGCGAGTGATCGGTGATATTGACACTCATAACATCAAGATAATGATCACGAACACTGTGAATAGACACTTCTAAAAAAAAAAAAGTTAAAAGTTTAATAGTACATCGAATCACAAGCAATGCTGCTAATTTATATGTATTTATGTTTGTATCAACTATTCTTGTGTGTGTATGTATGATTTTATTTACAGATGAAAGGGCAATATTTGAAAACAATATTACAATTAACCCATTCAGGTAGTCCAGTTACACTATCTCCACCAGGTAAAGATTTTCTGGGAAGATTATTACAAGTTTGTATTCACATTTACCTTCAGTCGTTATTTATTCAAATTCAATCGAGAAGTATTATTCTTCGATAGAAAACTCGCTTATGAAGTTTTCCATCTCAATCATAAGGGCATTTTGTAACGCGAAATTTCCCTCCAGATTTGTTCTAGTTTCAGATATTAACTAGACATATCATTAAATCTAGATAATATAATTACAGGCCAGTAATTTGAGATAAAAATGTAATATAGAGAAACATAACGAGTTTGGACTTTAATTAATCATAATTTTATGAGAAATCCAATGATCATATTACTGAATCGATTTTATTAATTATATAAAAGTTGATTTCCTCTTAGTAAAAATTACTTAGAAAACGCTTTTGGTTAAATTTGGGTTATGCCAATATGGTTGAAGCCAGAAAGTCTAAAAGTCATAGGGGATGACAAAGGTAGACCCAGATACCTAAATACAATAGATACCAAACCTGTGTTAATGAAAATTTGTCAGGACGTCTATTTCAAATGAGATTAAAATATCAGTCAAACTAATATTTATGAGTGACAAGGGAAACATGGCTATGTCAGGATAAGTTTCAAATATTAATTTAGATCAGTTAAAGTATTACTACGAACTATACATAAAAAAATAATTTAATAAAAAAAACTCAAAGGCCCAACAAGAAACAACTTGGCAACATTGTAGACAAGTGGCTCGAAAAGCTACACCTTTTTAAATATCTGTAATATATGTGCTCATATATTTAAACCAATAAGAAAAAAAAATGTATCCCTTCTCCTGTAACGATTTGACGATCGAAAGAATACTGAGGTTTCAAGAGATACCAAATTGAGACGCGTGCAGTAACAGAAGTCTCCCAACTAGCTAAGGGAGAACATAAAAAAAAAGTTTCATTGTAATCGCGAGAAGCCTCCCAGATATCTAAGGGGAAAACATAGATTAAACTACATTGCGGATATTTATCCATAACGTTATATTATTATTTTAATAATAATAATTCTTCAGTATTCTAACGCAAAATCAGATTGCTAACACAAAGTATAATCAAATGTTTTTCATTGTATCGAATTGAAGTATAGTGAATACGATTTAAATAAATCGAGTGATTTATAAACTACAATTATTGAAAATACTATTGCTGCCCGTACAGTTCCTTGCGTTATTCCCTGAGATAAGTTTCCTGATCGCTCACCGAACCCAACCTGACTAGACCGCGAGCATAAAATTCTCACATTCCGAGGATTCCTTATAATAAATCCTTGTATTAAATCCACATCCTGTGATAAACCCATCACGCTTTCATCCAACCCATTGATTTTGTCACAATCATTATTATCACCCTGCAATACGGTATATCAATGTTGGATGTTGTAGTTTATTATAGTGGATATTGCTGTTTGGGAATCACATAGTATGTCTACATTTGAGAATGCTATTCTTCGGTGCTCTAGTTTATGCAGAGCAACTAGAATGATTAATATCTCCATTAAAAGGGGTATGGTCCCTTCCTACCGATGAATACGATGAAAAACTGCATAATACACTAGTACCCCGAGTTTCCATGTTTATTCATCTTGGATCCACAGTACATGCTGTATATAATAACTACTTACCTATTGGATATCGAGAAAGTATGGTTTCCAATAGAGCAGCTTTCAACACATATGTGTTGGTATCATTTTTATTGACAGGAGTACGTAGTTCCAGATGGTAGTCTATGTTAAGAAACTTGGTGGATTATCTGGAGGCAATATTGTGCTAGAGGGTAGAGATCTCACGGTTGAATATTGTTAAGCTTTAAGAAATATCTGAATCTGATCAGGTTGTGATCCACCGTTCTGGTCTAAGGATTAAAGTTGTCTCAGACGCAACGGATTTGAGTTCGATCCAGGGTTGGAACACAATTTTCTGGTTGGTTTTCTGGAGTTTTTCTTCGCCTATAAGGCAATGCCAGGAATTAATCGGGCACAAGTAGTCTTTTATAATTAGACCTTCATGACGCTACAGGCCTAGAAGGTCCTTGGTCTCACATTTACATGCGTTAATCACATATTTAGACATCTTCCTGTCAGCATAGGGTTGACACGTGGTCAGCATATCGAGTTCCCCAGTCGTTATTTGTTTTCTCAACCTGGTGCCTCTATTTATTGTAGCTACCCAAATTTCTCACAATGCTGGGTGGGCACAGTCCCATACCAACCGAAATTCCATGAGAAAATGTCTTCCCCCATGGAGAGTCGAACCAGCGCAAGACCCTAGCTCTGCGCCAAGGCATCTTGCCTTAACCACTCGGCTACGGATAATTAGGCCTACCCACATCGTATTCGCTTTGTTTAGTATGAATTTGTAAGTATACGGCCTGTCTGGACTTAATTGTTTGTATTTTTCTCGGAGCTGATCTTTGAATAGAGCGAATAATTCATACGGGAAGGTTTAATGACCACCCATGTCTTTCTGTGTCAAAAATTATTTATTAGAACCAGAATTAAAAATAAAACCCAAGAAATGTGAGGTATGTAAAAGTACTTTTATTTCTAAAGGAAAGGTTAAAATAAGATAAAGGGAGAAAGACAGAGTGACATACTCCTAGTGTTACATTTAATTTATGATGTCGCCCTTTACCAACTTTACCAATGTGCAGTGGACTTTAATTGCCTTAGACAAATTCTGAAGTTGGACTATAGGACTTATCAAGCTACATATTTTATACATATATAAAAAAGGGTAATCCAGATTGTGATTAATAGTATGAGAATGAGATAGAATATTATAGTATTTAAGTCAGTTATCTGTAATAATATTCATTCACTGCTAACAGCAAGTTGTCAACTGAATCAGAACTGAACTGCGTAGTTGTCAGTTGTCATTTCAACCATTCTGACAGGAGACCTTTATTTGACCTCTTAGCTAATAAAAAAAAAGATGCATAAAATCCGGAAGAATCGAAACATATTACTCTCTACTCTTTTATACAGTCTGTGTAGATAACTTCGCAACGTGAGAAATAAATAAGTAATCTTAAACTAGTGTTACAGAGTTTTTAAAAATTATGTTAAATGCTATTTTTTAAGTATCGATACATAGTTTATATTATCTATCAGTTTATCCTTGATTAATCAAGAGAAGTGCAAGCTATTGTCTATGGCAGATGACATGGAATTATGAGAAAATAAAGTAACGGGAAGCTACCACACCTTCAATTCCCTAGTAAAGCTGCAAGCATAGCATGAAATTGCTATGATTGCAGTGAAGGACCTGCCTTCGGGCAGAATTACTAAATAAAAATAAAATATTTTATATTTTTATAATTTATATTCCCATGAGAAATCTTAAACTTAAAAATAAAATATGTTCTATGTTTCTATTATATCTCTAATTAATTTTTTGAGCGCAAAGTAATATGAATTAAAAAAAAAAGTTGTTGGGCTCCCAACTAGAGGGTCTTTATGTGATTCCAAAACTGTGCGGAAAGCTATAATTTTGTTTTTGTTACATGAGTTACGTAGTCTCTTCTTTCTCAGTTCTACAGCCCAGGAAGGCTATGGCTTCTTCTCAATCCTCCTCTACTCATCTCTCTTCACGTCTTTCGTTTTTCATTTCCTAATATTACATTAATTCCATCTGACTTTTCTGTGAAGGTTTCTTGAGCAGGATTTTTTTTTACAGGATGAAGTTTACAGCACCATGCTTATCCTATTTTACACTCTAGGATAGTGGATTTTCTGTCAGGGTATTCTTACTTAGTTATGAAGTCCCAATTAGAAGCGCCAGGATTTAGCTTTTCTCCCTGCATGCTTAGCCATAGAATGTTGTCCAGGAGCCACTGAGGACGTGCATTCACTGGACCTGGCAGGAATACGTGGCATTTTTCAAGTTTAGTGGTTCAGAAACAATGAGTTACCTACTAGCACGATTAATTATATATTTTTTTAGAAAAATAGGAGGCACATTTTATGGGGGTGGCATGTTTATCGTTTATAGTACAAAAGGCTTCTACTAGCCGAGCGGTTTAAGCAACCATGCCTTCGTTCAGAACTACGGGACTTGCGTTGGTTCGAGTCCCCATGGAAAATAAATTATTTCATGGAATTTCGGCCAGTATGGGACCGGTGCTCCTCCAGCATCACGAGAAACCATTATAGTTATACTAATGGCAGTTCTAGATTGAGAAAATTAGCTATAACGGCTGGGGAATCCAATATGCTGACCATACGTCATCCATATACTGACTGGATGATCGTCCATTGACTTTCAAACATGTGAATGTGAGGCCAGCAATTGGCCACTAGATTTTACTGTACATACAGCGCTGCCATCTAACCTTAACAATAAATGTAAAACCACGAATAACAGTTATGTAACATCAATATAGAACCAATCACAACAATATTGAGTTGTTTATAGAGCGAGAAAAATAAATATCTCATATATCACAAATATGTAGGCTTTTAGGCAATAATTGTTTTATTCTCATAACAATAAAAACATATTTATTTCTTAACTAACTCACTGGCACTATCAAACCCGTAGGTTCATGGCCGCGCGGACATAAGCTCTCCATACATCCCTATCCTGAGCTAATGTTTTTCCAATCATTCCCTGCACAATCTAATTCCCTCAAATCATAGTTAATGTTAATTTCCCACCTCACTCTTGGTCTACCAACCGGGCTATTTCCCTCTGGTTTTCCATGCACATTTTTCATATATTTATTCATCATCATCATCAACAAAACAACAAGGATTAAGCCCAATGGCCTGTTCCGATCTCATTATAGGTCGAATTGGTCCTTCCATCTCTTCTATGGTCTTCCCAACATTCTTCTCCCTTTTGGTTTATAATTATACATTCTTCTTGGTATGCGCTCTTCATTCATTCGTAATACGTGCTGAAGATAAGCATTTTGATAATATTTTATTCTTTCACAGAGATTAAATACATTAAGTTCTGTTCTTATATCTTTGTTTTTCTTTTTATCGGTCATGTGGTATCCTGCTATTGCTCTCAACATCTTCATTTCAGCTCATATCTTAATATATAAAAATTACGTGTCACGTTGTTTGTCCGCGATGGAATCCTAAACTACTGAACCGATTTTAATAAAATTTTGCACACTGTGTGCAGTTTGATCCAACTTGAGACTTAGGGAAGTTTATAACTAAATAAATTTATAGTCGCATTATTTTTATTGCAAATTATTTGTTTATTATTTAACAAAGAGTTATAATTATCTGTGAGTTCCATACGATTCTAACAGATGGCCGTGTAAGGTAATTGGTTTATTATTTAACCAGGTGGCTGTGCTTTTTGTTGCAACCGCGAATTTCAATTGAATTACAAATATTGATTATTTCATAATTTAAGTGTGTTTGTGTTTATTTTATTTTCGATATATTGATAATAATATTAATTTCGCGTGTAAGTATTAGTTTTAAGTAATCTGGCTGAAATACAACTTAATTTAAATTTAACTGGACCGAGAAGGGGCATTGAACAATATGGCGAATCAGTTCTAGGGACCATGAATGATAAGATATCAAGTGAATTTCCGCAAATTTGTATAGGCCTATGTGACATAAATCTTACATTTAAGAAGAATGTCAATTTAAAAACATATGAAGGTCCTAAGGAACGGAATAACAGAACTGTAAGTAAGTCTGTTAGTTATAATAATATGCCTAATATTACAGAAACAATCTCCATGCCTCAATTAAATGAAAAACAAGATGACTAAAATATATCACAAGATGATATTACTATACATAACTTCTTGATGATAAGAATCCAAACTGCCAACAAGTTCGTAGAAAAAAAACGAAAGTATAATGAAATCAGCAAGCCTCCTCAAAATATTCCATCAATAAATGTATATAATCCTTATGATACACTTATGGATGATACTGAGAATGCAGACAACATAAATTCATATCAATCAACAAAACCACTTCCACATAAACCACCACCTATATTTACACCGGGTGTAGTTAACGTAAAAAGGTAAAGGTAAAGTGATCCCACTACAGGCCTCAGGAGGCCCTTGGGGTAGTAGGGGGTTAAGGCTCCCACTTTTTCTTGACAATCGGCACTTGATGTCAGCCGGGTTGTCAGCCCTGCGTGAGGGCCGCCTTTACCCCAGAACAAACGTCTGGTACTCATTTCAGTTAGAGGCCGAGTCTACCCCAGGGCCATAGTGCCGCCAGAAGGTTTGGGTCAGTTTAAAAATCCTGACCCCACCGGGACTCGAACCCTCGACCTTCCGGCTTGTAGCGCAGTGCCTTAACCACTACGCTACGGCGTGCCCCCTGTAGTTAACGTACCAGAACTAAAACATTGTGCAAAACAAAAACTTTCTGATTTAGATTTCTCACTTAGTTTACTACAACATAATTTAACGTATACTTTAGCCACAGCAACGCGTGGCCGGGACTTATATAAAACAAAGTCGGATTAGTTACACTATTTATAACTCAAGAACGGCTGGACCGATTTTTATGATCTTAGATTTGTTGGATTTGTTTCCGCCCCGAATATCAGATGACTATTAAAACATCGGAAAAATTAACGTAAAAATATTTAAAGGCGATACGACGTTCGCCGGGCCAGCTAGTATCTATTAATTAAAAAAAATATATTTCCTAGATTGCAATAAAATCGGATGTTCTCGCGCTATGCTCCATTATTCCAATTTATAAATTATAACAGTACGAAAATGAGGAAAATGGTACGTGCCCCTCCCGTTCTAATATTATATCGTTTTCTAAATGAATGCAGACGGAAAATTGTACCTGTGAAGATGCTCCGTTCTTTTAATTTCAAGCCTATAGACCTATGTGGATAAAAGTAGGAACATGGTACGTGTACTTAAAATGATGTGCACCCCTGATGTTTAATTACTTCAGTTTCTAAATTAGGATAGATCAGGGCATAGAAGCAGATTGGTCAAATGGGCTCAAAAAGTTGAGCATGTGGCTTGGCTTTCCAGGACCTACGCCAAGTTAAAAAATATATATATCTTTCTAACGCTACCTACATCCCCAGAAAGGATTTCTTCTCGCATTTACGATGTATATAAGAGAAATACTGTATGTCAAGCATAAGGGCGAGAGAGAGAGAGAGAGAGAGAGAGAGAGAGAGAGAGAGAGAGAGAGAGAGAGAGAGAGAGAGAGAGAGAGAGAGAGAGAGAGAGGGGGGGGGGGTTGGAATTTGTTGAACCAGTGATGAGTAATTGATAGATTCGTTGATAGGAAATCCGACGATTCCATTTAACCTTATGAAGTGTTTGCTTTGCTATGGCTTATATGATTACTTTTTATAATTTTCCAAATGCTTCCGAGAATAAAAGTTGACAGCAGCGGCGTTGTCAGAAGTTGGGTCAGGTATTTTTGAAATCCCGTAATACCGGTATTTGGCTCAAATAATTGGTCTGACTACGTCACTGGGATAGATAAGAGGAAAATGGTACGTGGATACGTACCCATCTCGTTTTCCAATGTTTCAGTTTCGAACTGACGATAGACAAGTGAAAATGCTTTCCGCTGCTATAAATAATAACGGGAAATATAACCATTTCTCCACTGCCACGTTCCTTTATGATGAAATCTATTGTTCGCTGGCACCACGTATGTTTCATTCAAGGATTAGCTAGTTTCACGCCATCTATAAACCAACTTGGTAACTACTATAATTCAGAATGTGGAGAGAGAAAAAAAACTAGAGATTCCAATAATTGGCTTTGCATTGTTTCACTAACTTGTTCTATTGATGGAAGTCAAGTGAGATATATAATGTAAAAGTATTGATTTTTATAGAATAGATAACGGGCTAAAGTCTGCAAAATTAGATGGATTTTGTGTTCCCGTTTATTGTTACGGTGCTTTCGTAGTGATGTCGTGATGACGCGGACGTTGCTCTATGACGTGTTGGGGGAAGGGGCAAGCAACTAGTCTCTATATAGCGTGTCGGCAGCAACCACAAAGGTCATTTCGATTTTTGTATCGTTTGTGGATTTTCGTATCGATGAAGCGCTCAGTTAAGGAAACTATGTTGGGAAGTATTTGTGAAATGTGAACTGCTCCTAATTTTCATATAAATACAAAACTTAACGAGGCAGCATTTCTACTCCTTACATACGTGCTAAATAAATAACTATTTTAATAATAGTAATAGTACAACAATAATAATAAAGTAAAACTCATTTTATTCACAATAAAGAGGGAGGAGCTATTTCGGATAACAAGTGTTTTTTAGATAATACATGAAAAAAAAAGTGTGAAAGTTCATTGTCAGACTGGAAATCGATCAACTGTGGGGCTCGCCCAAGTTGTGGTTTATTACCTCTGCTGATTATAATAATGTATAAATGAAATTATAGAAGAATGAAAATTAAAACGTGCGGAACTATAGTGTGCCTGGTGTGCCCAGACACATTCTTACAATTCTATTTTCTCAGCAAAGATTAAAAAAAAAAACTTTAAAAAGGCACAAAAACAGGAGAGTTAACAAATTAGGGAAAATTGAAGAATATCTAGAAACAATAATAACGGACAGGAAATGAGGCACAGAAATAAAGATAGACTTAACTCTAGAAATACATGCTACTGCATGATTTACAGGAACTCTTGCCATCGCAACTACTCATAAACTGTTAACCTAAAAATATATAAAACTGTTATTCTTCCAGTTGTACTATATCGATGCGAATCATAGTATCTTATTTTAAGAGAGGGGACAAAATTACGAGTGTTAGAGAATAATGTTTACCAAAGAGAGTCGGACAGGAGAATGGAGAAAGCTTCATAACAGCTACATCATATTTATGGGAAATCAGACATGTTATGTCTCATAGATTAAAATGGGAAGGACATGCGACACAAATGGAGACTAAAAGAGTCATGGAAACTTCATATAGAAATACCAGAGACAAAACGTCCAGTAGATAGGCCAAGAATAAAATGGGAGAAGAGCATTAACCTTAATTTTTGCGACGGGAATTATAGAGGATATTAATGGAATATATAACTACAGGGTAGGTGTGAATAGAGAGCTTAAATCCGCGCAGCAGTGCACCTCTGCATTCGATACAGAGTTGTTAATAATAATAATAATAATAATAATAATAATAATAATAATAATAAAAATAAATTCAGCACCGGTAATAATTTAAAGGCTTATTTCTTACCGAAAATATCACATCACACGATACACAAAGTGAAAGACACTGCAGATTATTAAAGTATGCTATTTCATGTTTTTCATTAGCTTACGAATTTGTAACTCGTATCATTACTTAAACTGCAAACACGCGATGCATATTGTTCAATCAACAATGCAGATGTAATCACAAAAGAACTTAAAGTTCGTAGTAAATATTTTTATAGAATATAATTTTGAAATAACATTTCACACACGCAAAATTGAAAAGATAAATAAATGACCCAGGGTTGATAAGCAGTAAATTCTGGAAAACTGTGAGCTAGCACAACCACTGAACTATTTACACACAGAACATATACATTAATTAACAGAGAGCTTTCGGATTCAGTTATAGGTTAAAGGGTATTCTCTTCTCACAATAGTGGAATTGCATCAACGTTTGTTGGTGGAACGTGTTGATTTCGCCTTTCGTGGATATAATGCTTTGTGATTGAATTCGATTTCTGAATGGTCTTTACTAGCGGGAAAACGGCGTATCCACATGATTATTTATTAAATACATATACAGGATTTCCACAAAACACCTTTCGGGTTTCGAATACTGCAGTGCTGGCTCCTGCTTAAACTCACTATATTACTCTTAAAATTAGTTTAAAAATTAAGTTTATACCGCATAAGCAAATTGAAAGACTCAAATGTCATTGGAATGGCATAAATGTATTGTTCATAAAGAGAAAAACATAATTCAATACCATTCCATTGACGCAGTTTAACCTCTCAACTTTCAGGTAATTTTACGGACCACACGTTACCCGGGCATTACAGTGACACGACCTGTTGGAAGAGGATTTTAACTATGGATCACACATACTTTTTTGACTACAAAAGACATGGAGGGTCTCCCCGAATGAGGGATCAGCTCAATGTCAGGACCTCATCTGAGACATCACAACATTAAGACGAAACGCACTATTCACACACACATTCCTGCTAAATATGGCGAATATGATAATGATGATTATGATGACCAGATGATGTTCGAGTATCTTTTGGGCCTTAAAGTTTCCTGACTTTTGCCTTGCAGGTGAGGAAAATCCCGGAAAAAACATCACTCAGGAAACTTGTCCGGACCGGAAATCGGTGTGATTGGGAATGGAATACGGACTGAACTGCAGCAAAATACCTGAATAAGTATGTAACATATTCAACAACCTTTTGAAACACCGTATGTAAAGGTAAAATGAACCCACTTACAGGCATCAAGAGACCCTTGGGGTATAGGAAGTTGAGGCTCCCACACTTATTAGACAATCAGCACGATATTTCAGCAGGGTTGTCAACCCAGCGCGTAAATGAATATACTGTATAAGATTGCTAGGGATTGGTTTTACACTGCCCTGATGATACCAAAGGGTTGTGATGATAATGATGTGCCAGGAGAGGGCTTAAACTAAACGTAATTTAATGAGGCGAGTATGATAATGATGACTAGATGGTGTTCGGGGACGGATTGGGCCTTAAAGTTTCCTGACGTTTGTCTAACAGGTGAGAAAAAAACCCGAAAAAACCTCACCCAGGAAACTTGTCCCGCCCGGGGATCTAACTCGTGACAAGGCAGGATTCCACCTCGAGACCACAGCGGGTGGTATTATATAATAATAATAATAATAATAATAATAATAATAATAATAATAATAATAATAATAATAATAATAATAATAATAAAATTATTATTATTATTATTATTATTATTATTATTATTATTATTATTACACAAATATTAAAGAAAAATACAACATAGCGTAGAAAAGTATTTTTTTATGCCCTTTAGAAAAGGAGGTAGAGACTATCCAAACATTGTGTTGTGCACAAGAGAATTAAAAAATAAATAAAAAATACAACCCTTGAGGATGCCAGACGCAGTCTCTGGCGAAACGTCGGGGGAACTTCAAGCCTCGAGACCACGGCCTACAGCCCGCAAAATCTTCAAGATCATCATAGCAACTCCGGCGGAGAACTTCAAGCCTCGAGACCACGGCCTACAGCCCGGAAATCTTCTTCAAGATCATCATAGCAACTCCGGCCGTGAAAGCCTTAGTCAATACATAAAACAATAGTTTCAAATATCTAGGAATAGTGTTACAAACTCGGATAATATTATCGCAATGTATTTTCTGGAGAAAATAGTTGCTGTCTTTTACCATCCATCAACGAAATAAGGCAGACAATCCGGTTATTATCCATAGGATGCCTTGTGACGTAATCAGTCAGAGCAATAAAACGCGGAGAACAAGGAAAACTCCAATGGGGTCAATCCTAATGATATTGCTTCTTTCCTGTCCGCGCTGCCCGCACAATCGGTACTTGTCATTATACGTCATTAATTTCGTATTGAAGGCCAATGAAATACGAAATCATCAGAAGTCATCACTGGACATACCTCCTGGTCTGTTTCAAGAAGATAACCCTGATTATTACATAATATGCTTTAGATAATGTATGGGAACCCTTTGGGAAGAATGAACTACAACAATAGTGAATGGATTATTTAATGGCATATGCGTCATTGCTAATCGTAAATGTTCCCACTACTGACAGATTTCCACCGCTCTCTCTCTCTCTCTCTCTCTCTCTCTCTCTCTCTCTCTCTCTCCTCTCTCTCTCTCTCTCTCTCCTCTCTCTCTCTCTCTTTAGTATATCATCATAATCGTCATCAAAGCCTCAGGCACTACAACCCTGGGTTGGTTTTAGACGCGTTGACAACAGTTTTCCATTTTTGTCTAACAAAATATTTCAGCCTCTGACTACCATTATTTCAACATCCTTAGCTACCCCATCCATCCATCTCATTTTAGGTCGTCCTTTTCTTCGCCTATTATAAATTCTTCCTTTTAACATTCTTAATGGTGAACATATGATGTTTATTTAACACAACGGAATTATACGGAGCATTGTTCATGACAATTATAGAGTTGGAGGAATGATAGGAAGGAGATTATTTGTGAACTAGTCTTTGAAAAGAGAACTGTCCATTTCTACGTGGTAATCCTTTGTGGTTTTACATTGGAAACAAAGGAGTGCATTCGGGATTAATCTTGCAGAAGTCCCGGCATGCACAATAATGTATCTTTGTCGTCTCCCTAACGGTACTTTCAACGAATATCAACATCACCATCAGGTTGTAATGCAAATTGTTTGTGTAATTAACTTTAAACCACATTTCGTCTAGGTACACGATCGTTCTTCTACTAGTTCGCAATTTTTTCATAGTTCTCAGTAAGTAAAATCGTTAGGTCTTTTCTAACATAAATTGTTTTCCTTGTTTGATAAGTATCTGGAAATAAGTTGCTTCAGTATGCGTCTTAAAGTCCAGAAACTGCCTTCAATTAATTTCTCCTGAATCAAAACTTTATACATCTAGACCAAACTAGAGATATAATTTGTACAATACAATAAAATATATTTTCTTCTTAATGGCCACCGCACAAAAGGATTAACGCTATTCTTTTTTGGTGTCCCATTAGACCATTTTTTCCCCAACTTAATTCCTGAAACATCTGAACCCTTATTTTCGTTAATAATTCGGCAAATAGTCTCGCGAACTGCAACTGCTGTTCTGTCCATTATATCTACAACATATATTGTTCGTTTTCTATTTTTCAGTGCCTCATATACCTCGGATATATTTTTTGTAATGTCCCAGGTGTGTCCTTTTTTGGACATTTCAGGTGTTCTGCCCTTGGCATTGGTGTAATTGTAACCCACACCTGGAAGGCGAGGTTACGTTGCCCCGATGATATGATGGGTGGTGATGATGATAGTGATGTGCCAGGAGAGTCATCAATCCTAAGCTTAATCTAAGATGAATATGAAGGATGATTGCAATGACCCCGATAGAAACCTCACCCAGGAAACTGTCCCGAACCCGGGCCCGCTGAGTGACAAGGCAGCACGCTACCTCGAGACCACAGCAGTGGAGATATAGTTGTATACTTTTAGTACATCTCTCTTCCGATCAGTGTGCAATGGTTTGCCTTTAGTTCCCACGCCAGTACTTAATTCAATGGCGTTTAAATCCAACATTGACACCCCCTAAAAGTTATTGCTGAGAGCAGAAGAAAAAAAAAATATATATATATGCACTTGTAAGTACGGGTACTTTTGTTCAGGCCGGCCGAACCACTCCTCTGTCCTTAAACTCAAGCAAGTACTTGTGTCAAATTAAAACTCAGAACGACTGGTTAAGTCAGTACCGATTCGAGAGACCCAAGTTTAAATCCCGTTCTCAAGTAATCACATCTGTAGTTTGTCGTAGCTTTCTTCAATCGTCATGACAAATCCTGGATTGGAATTTCATTACTAATATAATTTTCACCATTAACCACCTTAAGATACAGTCTAATTGAATCGCTGAGTTGAAAAGGGAAGAAATTCCAAGTACCCTACTTTTGAGAAAACCTCAAAAAAACTACATAATTTCTTATAGCTTATTCTGACAATTTTTGACCAATTGCAATATTGATCCTCTGCTTACAGGGAATTCAAATATAACAAGAATTCATAATTTCTGCTGTACATACATGTTTTTATGCTGTTCAAAGGCGATTGAGTTTCTTCCTTTTTTCAAATCATCCAAAAATTAATTTAGCATTATTACATAAATAAACTTTATTAGTAATTATAAGACAAGAAAACTACATTCAAAACCTCAAATACATCAAGAAACACATTTTTGGGCATTGCTTGCTTACCTTTGCCATCCTTTAGAAAATGTTCATTAACAAATAAGCGATGTTAAATGAACGATACTTTTATAGCATTTTACATAAAAATGCAGAGGATCAATATTGCAGTTGGTCAAAAATTTGTCAGAGTATGCTACGTATAAGATCTTTATAGGAAGCCAGATATAATGAGAACAGTTAAGTCTCGTAGACTGCGATGGGCAGGACATGTTGCACGTATGGGGAATGAAAGAGTTGCATGGAAGCTTCTTGTAGGAAAGCCAGAGGGAAAACGCCTAGTTGGTAGACCAAGAACGAGGTGGGAGAATAACATTAACTATGATTTGAGGGAAGTAGATTATACAGGGAATTATTGGAAAACATTAGCTCAGGATAGGGATGTATGGAGAGCTTATGTCCGCGCGGCCATGAACCTACGGGTTCGATAGTGCCAGTGAGTAAGTAAGTAAGTATGCTACGTATAAAATTTTATGTAGTTTTTTAAGGCTTTCTCAAAAGTAGGGTATTTGGAGTTTCTTCCCTTTTCAACTCAGCGATTCAATTATAAAATGAATTGACTCTGATGGTAGAGTTTCAGGAGGCTCGCCTTAAAATCCGTTGTCGGTCAACTTCGACTGGGACTTCTTGTTTTCTTCAATCGTCAGGACAAAATCTGGATTGGAATTTCATTATCAAGGTCCATCATAATTAATAATCATTTTTAAATACATTTAATAAACCTACGATTCAATACTAATAAAATTCATATCAAATTCCGTTGAGGTGAATAATCTTAAGATAAACATTAAAATTAAAATGTACCTGTTGGCAGTGCCGTTAACAGACTTGAGGACGACGGCACCTGTCAACAGGTACATAGGCCTACATATTAATTTTTATCTTACATTAGATTTACATCAGGTTTAGAAAACAAGCTATAACGGCTGGGGGATCTGACACGTTGATAATGTCATCGATATACTGGCTGAATTATCGTCCACATCAGTAATTTACACGGCTGGTAGATCAAGGGCCTTCTAGGCATGTCGCGCTATGGAGAAAAAATTGCACATAATATAGGCCCTATAAATACAATTAAAATACAGACAAGGCACGTACACAATACATCTGAAAATCCTAACGCGATACGACAAAATAAGTTTCGGCATCTCGAAATTTAATTGAAATAAAATAAAAAATTCTCAATAGTTTCACTTATAGTTACTGAAAAGTTTTACTTATAATATGGGACTGGAAATTATTTTATTGTATTAGATCTGGTTTTTAAAATGTACAAGACAGTGTATTTTACTCTGTCCTTAATTATTTCTTCCTCTCTGATTCATGATGGAATGCAATTCTTTGGAATACGCGTTGCTATTCACAAGATCAGACAAACAATGGCATCTTTCATTCAAAAAGAATATATATTATGCTATGTGAATTACAACTTTTTGGCAATGATCACATTTTACTTGAAACCTTCTAAATTTGGGTCAGAATGACAAGGAATGCCTTTGCGTAAATCTACCACAAACGAAGTTTTTTCATACATCTTTGAAAAAATTTACAAATAGTTTTATTGTGCCCGATTAAGAAAACTAAGACTACAATTACGGGACTTCGTCATTCATACAGTGTGATTTCTATAATATCCTAGCTAATACCCGCGTGCGCTGTTACACCTAAATAAATGATGTGTTTTTGCCTTTAGTTGAAAAAGTATAAGGAGAAATTAATATAAATTTATATCGTTATATCTTTATATTTATATTTAGATTTAGATACCCGGACTTGCCCGGGAATCTACGCATTTCGATGTACTTGGCACAAATGAGCTGAAAGACAAAATTCGTTATTTTGAGTTATCCATAAAAGAATACCCGCCGTGCGCTGCTATGCTATGCTTGCCCGGGAATCTACTTATCCCGATCTTCTTGGCATCGATGAAAGACAAAAATGGTTATTGTGAATTATCCTTAAAAGATAAGCATATGCTGTCGCGGACTTTTCTGTAGATTTTTTTGAGATATTCAATTCTGTGTACAATAATTTTGTGTATTTGTTATGGTTTAGGCAGCTTAAGCCATTTAACCTTACAAAAAGCGACACTTTTTCACGTTTTTTCACTACAGAGGATGATTTTTAAGGGTGAAGGGCTTGAGCATTAAAACTCTCTTATAACTAGAGCGAGGAATTATATGAAGAAAATTATACAAAAATATGAAATCATAAGGACAAAATATGAGAAATGTGAAAATTATGACACAAAAATATTATGAAGCTACTATTTTCTAAACTTTTTACAATATATTTATATACATAGGCCCACTATAACTTATACGTGTACATACCAGCACATAAATGAGACAACTTATTTATAGCTCAAGAAATCAAGATGTTCACTGTATTTCGATTTTAATTAGCTTTTTCATTAATTCTAACCCAATATAAAACATTATATTCATGATCTGAAACAATTTTATTGGATCACGCCATAGCATAGTTGTATAAGGAAACGTGTTACAAACAGGAAAGTCGTGGGTTCGAGGCTCGGTATGGTCAAGATTTTTAGCTGGACCAGACCTTCTGATGTCATTGTGGACCTGGGGTCGACTCAGATCATAATGGAAGTGAGTACTAGATGCATGTTCTGGGTACAAATGCGGCCATTAGGCAGATCCGACAACCTGGCGGACATCTCATGCCTATTGTCTAGTAAGATGGGAGCTTCAACATGCCACTACCTCAAAGGCCTCCCAGGACTGTATTGTCCACAGACGAAGTGAATGAAAGCAGTAGGTATTGCATACGTCATGAGTATTCCTTTATTCACAGGTAGTATGCCATTGTATCGCTTGCAATTCCCCGTGCCCCCCTTCTACCCGTGATTTCATTCTCTTCTTCTGTTAGTAGAATCACTTTACCTTCATAAATCAAAACTGAGAGGTTGTATATAATACAAATTAATTAATGTATTGAATGATATTTAATTATGAAATCCAAACATATACAAGAAACAAAAACAGGTGTTGTTTGGATTATTGCTACTTTTACATTGCATAAAGATATTAAATTCCTGCAGATGCATGTAACAATAACATTAAATTGGACGATTTAGAACACAAGTAAACCATTCCGGTATGTCATATTTGGAGAAACAAGATGTTGAAAGTTATTAGTCCATAATTGATTCTAGGGATTGTTTCAGCAATTACAGTTACATTTAATATTTAACTACAAACATAGTGAAATGTAGTTATAATTATTTTAACATTAATATTTTTTCATGAAATGTGTCTAACATAGTGTCTAAAGTCTTGGTCTAATTGTGCTTTGAACAATTCAGTTCTCAATTCTGTTCGTAATACACAGTTGGAATTTTTTTGTTGTATTTTCTGATAGTAAACTATAAGGCCTGTCTGTCAGAACTGTTTTGCACGATGAAAAATTATGCTCAACACCACACGATGTTATGGTAGCATATTTGTATCATGCTATGTTTGATAGTTTGAGTAGGTGAGAAAAATATTGTCCTTACCTACATTAACTTTACTAATTTCACAAAGCACTGCTTCTAGTTTAGCAGCAGCAGTCTTTCCTACATTTAAATGCTGTAATCTGTTCACAAAGTAACGACTGCCCACAGGTAGTTAGAAAGAGCTGACAGCTATTATACCTGACTACAGAAAATTCCATCATTGTTCATCTACTTATTCATCTACGTTCTAGGCTCATGTTCTTTTCTGGGGATCGAGTTTAGGACAAAAACCTCCATCGAACACTGTCACTCTGCTGTAATCTGTTCACAAAGTAACGACTGCCCACAGGTAGTAAGAACGAGCTGACAGCTATTATACCTGACTACAGAAAATTCCATCATTGTTCATCTACTTATTCATCTACGTTCTAGGCTCATGTTCTTTTCTGGGGATCGAGTTTAGGACAAAAACCTCCATCGAACACTGTCACTCTGTGATTCATCATCCAATTATTTGCTTTTATAAAATCCATCTATCTTGTTCAGAAGGAATACTGAAGAATTTTCAATTGTCTACCACATTGCACTGTCAAAAACAACATAAATAGTACATACTTACTCTTACTCACTGGCACTATCGAACCCGTAGGTTCATGGCCGCACGGACATAAGCTCTCCATACATCCCTATCCTGAGCTAATGCTTTCCAATCATTCCCTGTATAATCTACTTCCCTCAAATCATAGTTAGTGTTATTCTCCCACCTCATTCTTGGTCTACCAACTGGGCGTTTTTCCTCTGGCTTTCCTACAAGAAGCTTCCATGCAAGTATTTCATTTCCCATACGTGCAACATGTCCTGCCCAACGCAGTCTACGAGACTTAACTGTTCTTATTATATCTGGCTTCCTATAAAGACCATGTAGTTCATTGTTATGTAGTCTTCTCCATTCACCTGTCTGTTCATCTCTCTTTGGTCCAAAAATTTTCCTAAGTACTTTATTCTCAAATACTTGTAATCTCCTTTCATCTCTTAGAGTAAGAGTCCATGTTTCGCATCCATATAATATAACTGGTAGAATAATAGTTTTATATATTTTCAGTTTAACGTTTTTTGAAAGGAGTTGGGACATCAAGAGTCTCTGCAATACATAATAGCATGCATTTCCAGAATTGAGCCTATGTTTAATTTCTTTGTGCATCTCATTCCTATTTGTGATTATTGTTCCTAGGTATTTGAATTCAGCTACTTCCTCAAAATTTCCCTCATTTGTCATTAGCTGTCCATTTCCATTATATAATGAATTTCTACGTGTGACCATATATTTAGTTTTATTGATATTTACTTCCAGTCCTAATTTCTTAGTATTACTCAATAGTGTGTGCGTGTTCTTCTTTAGTATCTCCTCGCTATCGGCCAATAATACTACATCATCAGCATAAACTAACAGCTTATTAATACCATTGAGTTGTAAGCCTTCCTCATTCTCTAAAGATTTAATGGCATGCTCTAGTACAAAATTAAATAGTAGAGGAGATAGTGCATCTCCTTGCTTCAACCCATTCTGGATTTCAAAAGTGTCCAAAAACTGTTTGCCTACACGCACCCTACTCTTTGTTCCATTTAGACACATTCGTATAAGTCTAACTAACTTTTTACTTTGAAAAATATTTTAATGAATTCCTGGAACTTTTACTACAAAAAATACCGGAATTTGAAAGTTGAAAAATATGAAGGAATATGAAATTTTTAATAAAATATGAACATTTTGCTAAAATATTATGAAATATGAAGTTTTTTGTTGGTCTTATTTGATTCTTCTACGCATTATAAAATGTAAAGATACTTAGTCTCGGCGCTCTCTGACAAATAGTTAAAAACATGAAATTTCATAAAATTCCTCGCTCTACTTATAACCTATAACCTTCCCGGGAAAACCCTGAACATTTTGCAAAAAGTCCCATGACAATCGGATGAATGGTATGGTAGCACATGCTACTTATCCCGAGCTCCTTGGCACGAATGAAAGATAAAAATGACTATTGTGTGTTATCTTTATAAGACTATTTAACTCATGCCCCAAATGGGAGTCAATGACCAATCACGTTTCAATGATTTCTGTTTTACAACCAATCAGAGTCGTGTTTCACGAAATATTTATCAGTGTTAGGATTATCATATATTAAACAAAGCTCCTCCTTTTTAATATTCTGAACAGGTCTGACCGTTATTTTGCAGTGACTGAGCCTATAACAAATACGGCTACCAGATTGTATATAATAGTGCTTACATGTCAACATTTGTAGCAATTGATTATACCACCAAAAAAAGAAACCACTGTTTGCACTTTCTTAAATGTATTTTTTCCCAGGTAATAATCGAGAAAAATATAATTGTCATATTTACATCATACGACATCAAAAATGAATTAATATACAGATTGATGTGTTTCATTTTTTCTCCACTAGAGAGCATTCTTACAATACTGCGTTCCTTTGGCAATAAATAGTATGATCTGGTTGCAGTGATAAACAAAAGAAGCAGTAGAAGCGTACCTATCGTTTCTCATTTGTTTTCAAACATCGCCGTTTACATTAAATATATAAATATTTTAAAATAACTATAGTTAAATAATGATTTGTGAGTAAACAGCTTAATTTTATTCGTTAAATAGTCCTAACAAATGCCACTCTTGATTTCCAAATTCTCTAGATAAATTCACTCCTCACTTCGTGAGTCGTGAATTTATCGATAATTTGGAAATCACTCGTGGCATTACTTATGATAAACATATGCTGTCGCGGACTTTTTTGTAGTTTTTTTTTTGAGATATTCAATTCTGTGTACATTAATTTTTGTGTATTTGTTATGGTTTAGGCAGCGTAATTGAAGGGTAAAAAAAATGACTTTTTCACGTTTTTTCACTACAAAGGGTGTTTTTTAAGGGTGTAGGAGAAGTATCTCAACTCTCTTATTGCCTATGTTCATCCCGGGTATCTCCTGAACATTTAAAAAAAAAACATCACTATCGGATGAACGGTATGGCCGCACATAAAGTACGAACAAACAAACATTCATTTTTATACATTAGATTCAATTTAGCTTTGATCCCTATATAGCAATTAAAATATTTCACCATTATCTTGGTACTCTAATCACCGGAGTCCGAACTTTATGCATTGCAAATAATTAAAATATTCAAGAAAAGAGGGATTTATAACTAATTCGATAGCACTTACAGAACCCGAGGTTCATGGCCGCGCGGGTATAAACTCTCCATATATCCTTATCCTGAGCTAATGTTTTCCAATCATCCTCTATACAATTTACCTTCCTCAAATCATGGTTAATGTTATTATCCCACCTCATTCTTGGCCTACTTACTGTGCGCTTTCTCTCCGGTTTCTTACAAGGTTTATACACGCCCCTCTTTTATTCCCCATTTATGCCACATGTCCTTCCCATCGCAATCTACGAGACCTAACTGTTATTAAATGTTGTGTCCCATAAAGATCATGTAGCTCACTTGTTAAACAATCTTCTATATTCATCTGTCTACTCGTCTGTATATGGTCCAAATTTTTTCCTAAGAACATTATTCTCAAATCCTTCATAATCTTTTCTCTTCCCTTAAAGTAACAATATACGTTTTGCATCAATATAACATAACTAAAAGAATAATAATTTTTATACATATTTTTTAGTTTCACGTAGAAGCAAGAGATGTACTATTTAATTTTACATTACAGCATCCCATCAGATCTTCATAGAGGTCAAAGAAGGTGTACAGCTTAAAAGTATTAATAAAATGTTATATATGCTGATGAAATAATGTTAGACGATAGCTAGGAGATACTACGACCCAATACGCACATTCTATTGAGTAAAAATAAGGATTTAGGGCTGGAAGAAAATATGAATAAAACTAAATATTGGGCTCACGTAAATTACAATATAGGGGCCTACGTGTATAATGGAAATGGACAGGTGACACATGAGGAAAATTTTGAAGACGTGTCTGAACTCAAAAAAGAATTTTAATTATTAAAATAGGCAGACAAACATTATTCATACAGCCTAACTAAAATAGGCATTAAAAACCAAGAAAGTATCGAATCCAGACCAGTGAGACAATGACATTGTTACTAGACCAGATCTGTGGACTATTGTAAAAATATACCTAACGAATTAAATCATTCCACAATCACCACCACCATTATTCTGCAAATGTTTGGCTTACTCTCCTGTTATAATACTTATTTTGTTAACCTATTTTGTGGGGTCTTTTCCTTCTTTGTTTTCTATTCGTCCCGGAAGATGAATTGTGTCCATAATTTTCCCCAAGTTCAGAAGAACATACCATACATTTGATAAATATTGTACCCATGTTTTTTTGTTAAATTTTAGAGGTATTGTGGATCATTTCTGTGATTTCCCATGGTCTGGATTTAAGTTAATTGTAGGTTTAAGGGCTCTCCTGACGCTTCATTATCAATTTTCAACTTTCACATCATCTGGGTAAAGTAACTCCGGCTTCCAGGCGCCCCAACTTTAGATGTAGCTTGCAATTCCGCACCATTGTCATGAGAAAATAGCAGAAATGTCGGCAAAGACAACCTGCAGGCATTTACATACATACATACACACACACACACACACACACACACACACATATATATATATATATATATATATATATATATATATATATTGGACCGCCTCACGGTTTCGTAGGATTCAGACAGAATTTCTTTAATTAAACACTACACATAAATAATCAATTGAGTTTGTGTTTACTTGATGAAAATCCGTATTTATTAATTAAATAAAAATAAAACTACGTTTTATTTTTATTTAATTAATATACATATTTATACAAATTTTCCAAAATAACTATTTATTTCACAGAATTTTACAAATTCTGCACAGATAATTTGGTGATAATAAAGTACCTTGTTTCACAATTTTTGATCGTACTTTTCTACTTGCTGTGATGACTTAACTTAAACCGTTTACTTGTCTTCTCTCATGAGATGGCTTCACCCGTTCACAATTTAGACAACTGGCTCATCCGACCCTCGTAACTGCTTAAAAATCCGAGGGTAGGTACATTCTGGGCATCTAGTCGAAATTTTCCCGAATGGAAACCTCGAGAGTAAGACTTCTAGAATCGACGTATCTGGAAAATGCTATCTCTTGAAACATCTAGAGAGATCATTACTGGCTTCACACGACCCGAATCTTACTCGTATTTCCTTATTAGGAGTCCTCCAGACGCCCGCGAAATTTAAAGGTGGAATTTGAGCGATCACAATATAATATTACAATTATCTATTTTGGTTTCTAATCTTTCTCCAGTCGGCCGCGGTGGTCTACTAGTTATATTCCTTGCCTTGCCGAGGGTCCGGTTTCAAATCCAGAAATGGTGAATGGATTTTTTTAGGATGGAAAATCCAAGGAACAAGACTTCCGGGAGGGACTTTAAACCGAGAGTCCCGAGTCTGAAGATTTTCAGGTTCGTAAATGAACCATAAGCCTGGAAAAAGAGGCATCAAAGCAAAATTTGCCGACCTTCGTCATCCAAATAATATTTTAGTTGCTTACTAGATGTCTCATTGGGTCGGTATGTTGACTACCTAACATTCTTGATATATGTAGGGAAATAAGCGAAACTAAAAATTTGCTTGGTCTAGAAACTCCTAACAAAGGAGAGGCTATGGCTAGACTTAAAGGACCGCAAGACCAACAAATAAGTAATCATTCTGCACATGTATTTTTTCGAGACCATAGAACTTCCTTTGAAGATTGCTCATATTCCTTCATTTTTCCGATTTTAGAATTTACTTCGTTTCTGGTCTCTTTTTAATTATTAGCATCTATACCTGTTTTGTTTTCCTTTCAAAAAAGCTTATTTTTCGGCAATTCTTTAATTTCCACTCAGAACAATAGAGTTTTGTTATTTACTTTGACTTTTCGGGCTTCATACTCCTCCTCATATTTTATTACATTCCAATTCTTATTTTGTTATACAGTATATTGTATTGTTTTACATAGCTATTTACAATATTTTATGGTACAGAAACTATATGCTCTTATCCTCCAATAATTCTTTATTTAACCTTATATCATAAATTGGTTGCATTCTTGGTTGTTGGGAAATTTTAAATCTTTTAAAGTTGTTGTCGCTGCCTACTTTACATTTAATGCCCTCAAATCTAACACGATAGATGTTATATGTCTGCCTTCAAATTTACTTTTCATAACTTTCCTAGAATTCTCACGGTCATTATTTACATATGTCCTGCTCATATCAATCTTGAAACTTTAATATTGACGTAAAAACAATAGACTTGAATAACTAATAGAGTTCATGGTGGATGTTCTCCCCTATCACATAATATAGGATCATACATTTTCCTGAGTATTTTGATATTAAATTCAATTTTATCAAAATAAGACAGTAATTATTTCGTCCCACCTTTCATTCCAGCTTTCAATTAAAAGACTAATGATTATGCTACCTTTGCACGGTCAGTATACCGCTGCCATTTAATTAAATCATAGGGCAGGGGTATCACTTCTTGTGTGGGGGCACACCGTAGCGTAGTGGTTAAGGCACTGCGCTACAAGCCGGAAGGTCGAGGGTTCAAGTTCCGGTGGGGTCAGGATTTTTAAACTGTCCCAAACCTTCTGGCGGCATTATGGCCCTAGGGTCGACCCAGCCTCTAACAGAAATGAGTACCAGATGCTTGTTCTGGTGGTTAAAGACGGCCGTCACGCAGGACTGACAACCCGGCTGACATCAAGTGCCGATTGTCCAGAAAAGTGGGAGCCCTAACCTCCCACTACCCCAAGGGCCTCCTGAGGCCTGTAGTGGGATACAGTTACCTTATCACTTTTTGGGTCCAGGTTTCATTGCGATAAATAAGCACAGGTTTTCTAAGCGTTTTATATGAATTGCATTTTTTTTCCTTGTTAGAAGAACAGTTAAGCCTCTTGATTGCGATGGGCAGGACATGTGACACGAATGGAAATGAAAGAGGGACATGGAAGCTTCTTATAGGAAAACCAGAGGGAAAATGTCCAGTTTGTAGACCAAGAATGAGATGGGAGAATAACTTTAACCATGATTTGATTGAAAAAGCTAATTAAAATCGAAATACAGTGAAGATCTTGATTTCTTGAGCTATAAATAAGTTGTTTGTCTCATTTATGTGCTGGTATGTACACGTATAAGTTATAGTGGGCCTATGTATATAAATATATGTAAAAAGTTTAGAAAATAGTAGCTTCATAATATTTTTGTGTCATAATTTTCACATTTCTCATATTTTGTCCTTATGATTTCATATTTTTGTACAATTTTCTTCATATAATTCCTCGCTCTAGTTATAAGAGAGTTTTAATGCTCAAGCCCTTCACCCTTAAAAATCATCCTCTATAGTGAAAAACAGTGAAAAAGTGTCGCTTTTTGTAAGGTTAAATGGCTTAAGCTGCCTAAACCATAACAAATACACAAAATTATTGTACACAGAATTGAATATCTCAAAAAAAAATCTACAGAAAAGTCCGCGACAGCATATATGGAGAGCTTATGTCCACGCAGCAATGAGCTTAGGGATTCGATAGTGCCAATGATTTAGTTGTTAGAAGTTTTTATCTAAAATGTTTTATTAATCCAAAGTAGGTTTCCTTACTACTTACTATTCTTCTATCATTTTCTTAACTTATACGATATCATTATACTCATCAATTAGGCACCCTAGATATACAAAATTAAAAACCTTCTGAAATGTATAATGATTTATATTTATATGTGTTATATTTCCTTTTGTTTCATTATAATTGTTATCATATACTTGGTTTTTCCTTAATTTATTTTTAAACCAATGTTACTGGCAGCTTCTTCTAGGGCCATAAAAGTCATCGAAACATCTCTTGTAATTTTACAGATGACATTTATATCATCAGCATAGACTAGTACTTTTTATATACTATACATGAACAAAATGAGTCTTCAGAAGATCCAAAACGAGCTCCTGAAAAGTGCTTTAGCTCTACTATCCTTATGAATTTTATTTTTAAAATGTATTCTTCTTTAAAAAAAAAACTATTATAATTATACTAATAATAATAATAATTATTATTATTACTATTATTATTATTATTATTATTATTATTATTATTATTATTATTATTATTATTATTATTATTTATTAGTTATAGATGCTTTAATATACAAGGTGATATCGCATCTAGGAACTTCAATTGTATCCATTAGTGAATATGGCAATAAAATTATATCCTAGCTTTTACTTGACGATTGAGGAAAACTAAGAAAGAAATCTCAGGTTAGTTGACGCCGCGGTTTGAACTACGGGATCTCCCGTATACGAATCTCAAACGCTACCGCTCGAGTAAAATATTTCGATTATTATTATTATCTTCATATGTAGAAATGAGTGAGGCTGCTTGTTTTTCTGCCTGTCCTTTATGGGCTTAAAATATGTTCGACCTATTTGAATGAGGATTTTTCTATCATTTAGAGAATTTTTCTGGGACAATTTATGCACATAACATATTACCATACGTACTATATGGCCGGAGCTAAAAAAAGGGGAAGGGGTTGCATCGGTGCAGTAAAAATGTCGCTTTATGGGCGCTTAAAAACGGCTTGCACTGCCTAAACCATAACAAATACACCAAATTAATGTACACAGAATTGAATAAAAAAATGTACAATTAAGCCCGACATCCCCCCGCATCGTGTCTATCATTTTGGATAACTCTCAAAACCATTTTTGCCTTTCAGTTCATTGATGCCAAGACGATTGGGATAAGCAGATTTCCCGGGCAACGCCAGGTCTTCCTCACGGGGTGTCTAAAAATAATTACGATATAAATTGATAATTATTTTTCTTTCTACTTAATCAACTAAACAAAAAACCATATTTAATTTTAGCAGCACACGCCGGCAGGGTAAATTAGCTACTTATCTATAAAATAAATATATCGTGGTATTATTCATTTTGTTTACTTATTATTGTATTTTACGAGATAAGTTTGGAGATCATAAAGTTTCCTTTTCTATTTCATTGAGGACAATAAGTTCAAATCTTTATGTATCAAGGATTTGATTGTAGCAATACAGCCATCAAGATAAGAGCCAATGTAACTGGAATTCTTAGAGATAATGTGATCTGGTTTCATTAAAGTAAACAAAATAAGCATGCTTTCAGCGTGGAGGACTTTCATAATGTAATTTCATAAGTAGACCTACAGCGATATAAATTTCTTGATATGATGTTTTCAAAGGGTATTAAAAATGAAGTTTACTAAATGATTCACAAGTATATTTCTATGAATATAAATAACTCTTATGTAACAATACTATATTTATGTAAAAATATATTTTTGTAAATTGATTAATAAGGCTAAGATGTACTTTTTTACAGTTCCTAAATGAGAATAGTGTTCGGTTTGACCTTAATAGTATACATGCTATTGGTATTTTACCAGTTTTTACTCAAACATAATTGATTTTCTTTTTCAAAATAAACATTGCCTATATATTTTACGCTAATCTTACAGAACACGTTTCTAATTATTAATACTTATCATATCATTAATACAATTTAAAGTATATTAACTGGCTTATTTTTTATTTTTTTTATTTATGGAACGGAGATGATTATTTTCATGTTATTGCATAGTTTCAATTACATTGTCTTAACATTAATTTGTATTTTTATTCTAATGTAATAAAACAAGATGTAGTAAAAGTATAGAAATTGAAGGACCAATTATTATTAATGCTAATAACCGTATTCCATTCCATAGTAATTCATTCGCTGCAATCATACCATTTTCATGATATGCTTTGCAACTTTACTAGGGAATTATAGATATGGTAACTTTCCATTGCTTTCCACACCGGTGAAAGATGATGATGATGGCCGGATGATTTTCGGGGACCGTTGGGCCATAAGCTTCCTGACATTTGTCTTACAGGTGAGGAAAACCCCGAAAAAACCTCACCCAGGAGCCTGTCCCGACCGGGAATTGAACCGGGCCCCCTGCGTGACAAGGCAGCACGCTACCTCGTGACCACAGCGGTGGATAATAACCATATCCATCCATAGTAATTCTGCCCGAAGGCAGGCCTTCACTGCAATCATAGCATTTTCATGCTATGCTTGCAGCTTTACTAGGGAATTGTAGGCGTGGTAGCTTCCCGTTGCTTTCCACACCGGTGAAGGATGATGATGATGATGATGATGACCATATTATTTCGGGGACCGTTTGGGTCTTAAAGTTTTCCTGACATTTGTCTTACAAGTGAGGAAAAACCCCGATAAAAACATCACGCAGAAAAACTGCCCCGAATGGGGATCGAACCCGGGCCCGCTGCGTGACAAGGCAGCACGCTACCTCGAGACCACAGCGGTGGACAATAACCACAAATATTTAAAAAACTAAATGATATAAAATAGTGAAGATTTTTTGTAGTTTTTTTTCTAGATTATCGTGTATTTTCATGTCATTATGCCCATAGCCGTCGGTTTTTACGTTTCTCGTATGAAGCAAGGATATAAAATACTTTTATCGAAAAATTACACGGAAATAATAATTTTGCTAGTATTTCACGTGTGGTCATGATTGAATTTATGTGGGGCACGGGATTCCTAGCTCCATTTATTGTCAGCAACTACTGTCAAGGCACCCCAGCCTGCCGTCCAGAATTGATATTTAAACAAAATAACTTCAACCACAATTGTGCTTTTGTTTTTTTAACCTATTATTGAGTAAACATCTTTGGTGACGTGTCCCTCTACATTGTGATCACGTTGGTTTCATAAGAATTTGCTATTTAGGAATATTTCTATAATTCTCATTAAAGAAAAAGTCACGTAGGAGATTTATAAGTAAGACCAATTCCGTAAAGTCAATTTTTTAATATTCTATCTACGTAATTGTCAGGTTGCGAGAAAGGAAACGAATTTGACCTTGTAGAGCACTAATACAGTAAAACCTGTCTTAGCCTGTACCCGTATAAGAAGGGAACGTGTACAGATAGGAAAAAGAATAGTCCAGAATAGTAACGATTGTATATGTAAAATCGTCCATGCATAAGCCGGGAAACGGCTTCAATAACGCGGGCAACGTGGAATGGTCTTTAAAGTACCAATAGTTCAATTTTACCTCAGTAAGACGGGAAAAGTATTCTTAAGCCACGTTCTAATTACAATTTATTAATGATCACACGTGAGAAGTCTCTGCATATGACACTTTCTGCAATTATATCGTTTTAATAAACCATTATTGTGTTGGGGGATAGGGATACCCTTGCTTATGTGTGACAGCAGGGGAATCGCTCGCTTTTCCTTGCATGACTTACGTTACCTGCGAGGGAGTTGGAAAAGGGTTATTCAGTCTTCTTGTAGTTGAGTTCTTTCTCGTCTTTTGTGTAATAAAGTTGTTTTGATGTTATGTGCGCGTGGGGCAAAACTGAGGCTGTGTTTACATAGCACTAATGTTTGGTCTGTATTTCATACAATACGTAATGTCTTCAAGGGGTGCATGTAAAACCCTTACACTGCGTGAGAAAATTCAAGCTTGTAATTTGGGAACCCTTTATAAGAAGGAAAACTGCCAAAGCGGAAATATATTTAAGGAACCGTCATGTTCCTTCATAGACAGGTTTTACTGTAATATTCCTATAAAAAATTCAGCTTTCAGTTTAAAGCTCCGCTCTTTGGTACGATTTTGTTGCTTAACAAACTCAATATTACTTTTTATATTCACTTTTTACAACCTCGTTTTGTTGCGTGAAATCAATCATGACATCCGCTAGAGCTATTATTAATTTCGGATTTAAGGCAAAATCATCACTTCATTGACGGATTTCGCCGATTTTTTAATAATACCTTTCTCGTTTATTTCAATAGCATATACTGAGCTTCGTTGTGACAAATCGAAAATTGCGGCCACTAGAACGATTTATATATATATATATACACACTTAAACAATAATTACAATCACAAAAAACATGGACAAAAGATAGTGATAGGGTAATATTTGATCAAAAATAATTGAACACAAGAAATAAAACCTGTTATAGACCCAATAATAAGATGCAGACGTTCTATAGGCCTAAGTTAATAGTTATCAAAAAATATAAATTAAATTAAAAGTAAAGTGATCCCACAACAGACCCGGAGGCCCTTGGGGTAGTAGGAGGTTAAGGCTCCCACTTTCTAGACAATCGGCACTTTATGTCAGCCGGGTCGTCAGCCCTGCGTGACGGCCGCCTTTACCCCCAGAACAAGCGTCTGGTACTCATTTCCGTTAGAGGCGTGAGTCGACCCCAGGGCCATAGTGCCGCCAGAGGGTTTGGGTCAGTTTAAAAATCCTGACCCCAACGGGACTTGAACCCTCGACCCTCCGGCTTGTAGCTCAGTGCCTTAACCACTACGCTACGGCGTGCCCCCAAATTACTTTTCGTTATTCTTAAAATAAAATTTAACTGAAAATGTATATTTATGAGAATCTAAATAATTAAACAGCTTTAGATTAAAATGGTTTATAAGTGTTTTACCACATTTTTTTTATTACTTGTAACAGACTGTCTTCGTTTTAAAATATAACCTTCCCAAATATTTTGCATGTTCGTAGTATTTATACCCTTTTCATTTTAAGATAGCATAATATGTCCGAAATAAAAATATTTTCAAACGTTATGTATTTCACTATTACAGGATTCTAAAAAAAAAAGAATTAAATAAAAAAATAAAACGTTATAAAATAGCTTTGTGCTGATATATCACGAAACAAGAGAATCTGCGTCACCAGGGCCGAAATGCATTACTGCTCATGATTGTGTATGTAAAGCAAGGTGTTTTTATGGCAAACTCAAGTGGAAAATTACATATTTACAAATTGGTCATTATTTAATGAGTATTATATGAATTTGCTATGCCCTAGTTAAAGATATTAACGGAAGATTGAACCTGTAGAACAGGGTCTAAGAGTGATAGGCCTAAGACATCTAATATGGAATATCAGCAGAGGAGAGAGTTTCATGTCCAATTCCAGCAATCGGATATTTAACAATAGTTATGATCATTGCGCCGGTTGTAATCTAATTTTCGAAGGTTCTTCTTCCCTAAATTTAAAACTTTAATAAAGGACAATCCTGTACCGAAATTTAAAAAAAATATAGCCTATATAACTCACTGACACCATCTAACCCGTAGGTTCATGGCCGCTCGGACACAAGCTCTCCATACATCCCTATCCTGAGCCAATGTTTTCCAACCATCCCCTGTATAATCTACTTCCCTCAAATCATAGTTATTGTTATTTCTCCCATCTCATTCTTGATCTACCAACTGGGCGTTTTCCCCTCTGGTTTTCCTACAAGAAGTATTTCATTCCCCATTCGTGCCACATGTCCTGCCCATCGCAGTCGACGAGACTTAACTGTTCTCATTATATCGGCTTCCTATAAAGACCATGTAATTAATTGTTATGCAGTCTTCTCCATTCACCTGTCTGTTCATCTCTCTTTGGTCCAACATTTTTTCTAAGAACTTTATTCTCAAATACTCGTAATCTCCTTTCCTCCCTTAAAGTAAGAGTCCATGTTTCGTACCCATATAATATAACTGGTAGAATAATAGTTCTATATATTTTCAGTTTAAGGTTTTTTGAAAGGAGTTGGGAAGTCAAGAGTTTCTGTAATACATAATAGCACGCATCTCCAGAATTGAGCCTATGTTTAATTTCTTTGTGCATCTCATTCCTATTTGTGATTATTGTTCCTAGGTATTTGAATTCCAGCCACTTCCTCAAAATTTCCCTCATTTGTCATTAGCTGTCCATTTTCATTATATAATGTATTTCTATGCGTGACCATATATTTAGTTTTATTGATATTTACTTCCAGTCCCAATTTCTTAGTATTACTCAGTAGTGTGTGCGTGTTGCTCTTTAGTATCTCCTCGCTATCGCCCAATAGTACATCATCAGCATAAACTAACAGCTTATTAATACCATTGAGTTGTAGGCCGCCTTCATCCTCTAAAGATTTGATGGCATGCTCTAGTACAAAATTAAAAAGTAGAGGAGATAGTGCACCTCCTTGCTTCAACCCATTCTGGATTTCAAAAGTATCTGAAAACAGTTTGCCTACACGCACCCTACTCTTCGTGCCATTTAGACACATTGTATAAATCTAACTAACTATTTAGGAATTCCGAACTCCAGCAGGATACTATATAACTTCTCCCTCTTAATTGAATCGTATGCCTTTTTGAAGTCTATGTATAGTTGATGTACAGTACCATTATATTTCCATTTATTTTCTATAATCTGTCTTAAGCTAAAAATCTGATCTGTTGTAGACCTGTTTCGGCTCAACTGCACTTCTACTAGCGCTTGATTTTTCAGTTATATTGTTGTAAGCTATAGCTTTTCTTCTGTATTTAGTAAAGTTATCCCACAACAGGCCCGGAGGCCCTTCGGGTAGTAGGAGGTTAAGGCTCCCACTTTTTCTGGACGATCGGCACTTTATGTCAGCCGGGTTTTTCTTCTGTATTTACTAACATTATTTAATATTTTTAATTTTTTCAAACAATTTTTATAACATTATTAGACAATTTTTAAGTATTTATTTAAATATACAAATCACAATATTATGACACTGTTAGACAATATTGTGATGCTAACTGCTATTTTCTCCACAGAGTATATTACTTAGTCTATGATTTTTCTATCGCTGTTTTGGGTTATCGCTGGTTGGATCAGCGTTAGGGAGTGATAAGTAAGTGTACACCCATTTTTTTAATAAACGTTTGGTAATTTTAATATTATTGATACATTTTTTAACATAGATTTGGGGATTTATTGCAAATATTGGCCATTTAAATTTCATAGCGACCGATAGTAATCGAGGATGATAATCGATATGTGGTTCGATTGTGGGTTATCGCTGGCTCTATAAACTGTGGGGCATGCGCACAGTTGTTCTATAGGACCTTAAAATATTTCACGCTAGTTTAAGTACAGTTTTTCCACCTGTTTCTCCTAAATCCACATTGATGATCTCCTAGAATCTCATCAATATAGGGAGTAAGTGTTAGAATTTTGTACAAAGTTGAGAGCAATGATATGCCCCTATAGTTGTTGCAATCAGTTTTATCTCCTTTCTTATAAATTGTTACGATAATAGATTATTTCCATTCATCTGGAAGAGCTTCTTTTTCCCAAATCATATTAAGCAACTGGCGTATTTGTCCATCAATTATTCTCCCCCTGATTTTATCAGTTCTGCTGGGATCTGAGCCCGATGCTTTATACATATTCAATTTTTCTATCGCCATTTCAACCTCTAATACACTTGGTTCTGCGATTAGCATTTTTGCTGTCTGTAAATGTATAGCCTATATATCTATAATTTATTTAATTTAAAATGTTTTTCAGAATGTTCATATATACATTTTCATTTTTTTAATTACAAAATTTTATTTAGGTTTAAACGGTTGTTATGCAGGCGGAAAACCTCCAGTGTTTTTTTATTTAGTTGGAGGGTCACGGGAGATGCGTCCGCCCAAATATTCGGGTTGCGCTCTTTTAAGTCTATTCTTTAATAATTTATTATAATATTGCTGGAATCATCTGTAGTTTTTTTCTGTCAAAATGTGTTACAAAATCCTCATTATATACACAGTATATAGAATAGTACATTCGGTTGCAGCTCAAAAATGGACATCTGAATTTGGGTTTAAAATGAAGCTTAGGAGCGTAAAAGGTAATAAAAAAATGCGGAACATCCAGAGCTTCATCATGGAAGCTCCTATAAAGGTCAGTCCTTAACCCAATTTTTTTTTTCAACTAAATTACTGGAATCGTCATGTGGCTATGTTGCCAGTGATTTTCTTTTCATCTGTATTTAAACCTAAGCTATGTCAGATCAAGATAAGTCACATTTCAACATATCTGTTGATCAAAAGAAACCTTGCATAATAAAACAAAGAATACCTATAAATTGAGACAGTCCTTCCTTTGTTATACTGATTGGAGGCCTACAATTCACAAGCAAAAAATAGTCTTCCAAAACGAAATTCTTCAGATTCAGTAGCAAGTTACAGATTATATAAAACAAAATAAATATGTTAGAGTAATTAAAAATATTAATAAATTAAAAAGTTCAAAATTCAAGATGTCTTACAATAACTTTAACAATATAAATTTTAACTTTAATAATTATTTTTTTTAAAAAAGTTAATTTTCGGTATTACTATAATTATTTTTAAAAAGTTTTCTTTTTTGAATTAAAAGAGTATACATTTTATTCTAAACTTAAAAAAAAAATACAAAACGCACTTAAGTTTCGAAATTCCATAACATACTTCAACTTTCTGGACTTTTTTAGAAAAAGTTTATTTTGAATTTTCAAAAGTTATTTTTCAAAGAGTAAATTATTCTTCTTTCCATACATCAGAGAAGGTACTATAAAGGAAGGAAAAAAGAAAAGGAAAAAGGAAAACGCACAAACAAAGATATAAAAAAAGGGACAGCATGACGAATTTTATGGCGTGACAGGCCAATAATCCTAGCCCTCGATTTCAACCATTTCGAAAATAAATAAATAAATAAAAATGATATACCCTTGAAATTGGCAAGGTATTCTGCAAGTTACGTTAATTTTATTCATTTGTGTATAAAAGAGAAAAAAATTCTAGAGAATGTTTAGATCTGTAAAATGTTTAAATCTTAAAAATTATTATAGGCCTATAGCTATGTACCTGTTCCGCTGTAAAAAATCTTGAGACGTCGAGATTCTGGTTCTGTCTAAACTAACTGCAAGCGCTTATAATTTGTAAGTGTGCAATAGAAGTTCATGTTACTCGTACCAACCTCTAGCAAATGTTAAACTAACCACTCGAGAAATTTAAAAGTTCCCCTATGAAACGAAGTATTTTACCATGCTAAATAGCAAAACATTACATGAACTCTGATATTATTTTTTATTATAAGTATTAGTATTTCACTTCAATTCCAAGAAGAAGTTTTTTGTAAAATTATGGTCGTATCACATCAGTATTATTCCGACTTTTTTTTTGTAAAATTGTAAATGATTTAGTTCGATTTTCAGAACGCACCTTAACAAATACGCAGGAAAGATTACTTTATTATCTTTGAGCATTATACAGATATTTGACAATGTTAAAATAAATTTAAATACCACATTTACATTAAATAAATCAAATTAAAAAAAATGTCAGTTAAATAAATTAGAAATTTCAATAATCACGAGTACAGTCTGTAAGTTTATTTAAAAAAACTGGCATAAACTTTGTAATAATCATCATCTTTTTCGGAACTTTTAACTTATTGGATACCTCGGATATCTTAACATCAATCAAATTTCTGAAGAAGGCCGTTTACTATTCTCATACTGGATTTTTCCCCCTCAAATAAACTTCTTTTATTTAGCGATATTACGTTCGCTCCATCATCCGGATTTTATCAGTCGATATCATTTGAAGAGCTTCTTTTCTAAAATGAAAATATTCATTTCATAAAATGTTTCACGAGAAAGCAACAATTCATAGCCTATCTCTTAAATGTTTCTATTTTAATGATTGGTGTAAAACTTGATATTTCATTCGAGTATGTTCACATTTGTTAAAAACATTTAATAGCTACCGTAATTGGTGATTAAAGTGATAAAGATAGATATATATCATCATCATCATCATCATCCAGGGATTAAGCCTGTTGGCTCGTTCCAGTTTCATGAAAACTAGAATTGTTAAAATTGTTAAGACCATCTTCTTTGTGGGCGTGCAACATTTCTCCTTCCGTGCGGTTTATAATTTAGCAATAATTTTGCAAATCTTCCTTCTGGCATTCTATCAATATATTCTTTCCAATCGTTCTATGTCCACCGCTGTGGTCTCGAGGTAGCGTGCTGCCTTGTCACGTAGCGGGCCCGGGTTCAGTTCCCGGTCGGGACAGACTCCTGGGTGAGGTTTTTTTTTCGGGGTTTTTCCTCTCCTGTAAGACATATGTCAGGAAGCTTAGGGCCCAATGACCCCCGAAAATCGTCCGGCCATCATCATCATTATCATCATTACCCTTCACCGCACCGGTGTGGAAAGCAACAGGAAGCTACCACACCTGTAATTCCCTAGTAAAGCTACAAAGCATAGCATGAAAATGGTATGATTGCAGTGAGAGATCTGCCCTCGGGCAGAATTTCTATGGATGGATATATATATATATATATATATATATATATATATAACATGTTTGTTTTGGAAAAAAAAAATCTTCATTTAATGTTATTTTATCTTTATTTAATCGTCGTAGCTGAGTGGTCAAGGCAATATGCCTTGGCGCAGAGCTACGGGACTTGCACTGGTTTCGAGTCCCCATGAGAGAAGACATTTTTCTCATGGAATTTCGGCCAGTATGGGACCGATGCCCACCCAGCATCGTGAAGCATTTGAGTAGCTACAGATTGAGAAGATCAGCTATAACAGCTGGGAGACCCGACATGCTGACCACATGTCACACCTACATTGGCTTATGATCATCTACCTCTGTGATTAACACATGTGGACGTGAGGTCATCAGCCGGTTGGTAGGCCAAGGGCCTTTTAGGCCTGTCGCGCTTGGAGTTTTATCTTTATTTATATGCACACTTTAATATCTAGGATCACATCGCGTATGTTTATTAATTAGGATACTAAGAAATTATGAAAATGCAAATGACTAAATTGACAATGGTAATGTAAGTCCAACCGATCATTTCCCCCGAAGACTGAGAAAACCAAAAGTAAACATCAATCACTCGAACCCAAGTTTGAACCCTGGTCTTCTCGGTTACGATTATTAACGCCACCGCTTAATCTAGCTCGCTCGCTATGTCAATCTTATTTATTTTTCCATAAAAATGGCCCAAAATTTATTGTCTAAATTTTCATGTTACTTTTGCTTACATGTCTTTTAATGAATATTGCTTTTTATCCCGAAGATACGTACAATTTTAACAGTATACCGATATGTTAGTAAATTCCGAAGAAATAAAGCAATGAATCTATTGAGGTTGATCTAATGAAAATATTTTTGAAAAAGTTTTACATACATTTAGTAGCTGATTGAATTTTCTCCGTATATTTAATATACTCCTGGAAACTGCAATCATATTCCCATTTCCATTCATAATTATACATGTTCTAGCCTGAAATCCTTTCCTTTCTATCCTAATTCTCTGATACAATTATGCATTGTTCCTATTTTTTGCGTTAATTTCGAAATTATTAATCTTCTCTCACAAATATTGCCTTTTTTATTTAACACCCTAGTTGTTTCCCATCTAATGTTACCCAATTGGTTTAAATTTACTTCATTTGATCGTTTAACAATTCATTTTTCCTACTTTCTTTTCTTTACAATATTAGCACATTCCTAAAGAAATCATTTACGTATTTTCCTCTTTCTAAATAACCTGTGCTTTCTGACGCTGATAGTTTAATTGTATCTCTTACAGTCTCACTTTCTCTATATACCAGTTTCTTTTTGTTGTCCCATTTCATTTTAATCTGAACATTCCAGTATTCTAAATCTATTAGCAATTTTGATCTGGTAGTCCTGCCGCAGTAATTTTTAGTTCAAAATTCTCAGAGTCATATGTATCTATTTCCTCTCATAAGCGATAACCATTATATGATTTTTACCCTGACCAAATTATTACCGGAATTGTAGCCTCCCTTTCTAACTGATCAAACATCGATTATGCTAGTTGCCAGCATTCATCTACTAATATAATGATATATCTGCTTTCGCATTTCATCATCTGGAGACGTTCAGTTGAATTTATGAATATCCTCGTGCTGGGATATTGTGCTCTTAACAATAAGAGTCTTTGATGTGACAAAAGAGACTAATATAACCCCATTATCGTTACTATCTTCACGAAGACTGAATTTGCCTATTGTTGACATGAATGTATCTTCCCGACCCACTTCTGCATTAAAATTTCCTAAGACAATTTTTATGTGATATCGTGAAAGCCAATCAATACACAATCTAATTCTTCATAGGGCTCGTTCTTTATCTTTCATTATTTTATTTTCTGGGACCATGTACATTTACGATTACAAAACCATGTCGATTTACCATTTAAAATCATGTATAATATCCTATTGCTAATAAACTTGCCTGGGATAGCTGAGAGGGTCCTCCTTCAGACTAAAAAAAAAACCGTTACTAATTCTCTTATTGGTGGATCCCATAGTGTAATGTAAAGTTTACTGATTCCTGACCACCTTGTGCTGACCATGTTTCTACAAAGCGACCAAGGTAGATTTATTTAATTCCCGTATAAAATGTTAGTGCCCACTAACTATATAATGTTTTTTACATTCCATTTTCTTAGGAACGTGTCCCTATGTTTAAGCCTTTGCTGTGGATTTTCTTAAATATTCCCAACTATGAGATTATATATAATGTATGTGTCTGTTTACGCTCTAGCGGCCACATTATTTTTTAAATCGAGCCAGGCAAATTAAAATAACCTAAAGAAACGTAAGGTAGAGCTCATTAACCAATACAACAACAAAATCGTATAATTAAGAATGGGGTTAACCTCAAGCAAAATATAAAAAATAGCTCTAAGGGCAGCAATTTTTTATATATGCGTTATACTTACTTACTCACTGGCACTATCGAACCCCCCTGTGTTTGAGCCTTTGGCATGGGTTCCCTGAAGTAGTCCCCGCCCGGAGAACCGAATGGGGGACTATTTGACCTCCGGAAAATTTTACCCCAGATGAACCCATATCCGCATTTCTTGACTGTTGTATTTTTACGGTGAAAGATCGTCACTCTTTCGCCCAAGGTACTTTTTTCGTCTGGCTTATCACCTTCGACCAGTCCGGCATGGGTAACCCTATCGGCAGCAATGCTACCGCCGGCATAGCTCTCAGGATCATTTAAGCACGCAAGCCACTCCACCACGACAAGGTAAAGATACCATGGAGGGATATATGCGTTATATGCGATTGAAATAAAACGAGAAAGGTATTCTCCAAAAATCAGCGAATTCTGACCCGACCATAAGAAGTGGGGGGTTACCTTAAAATCGAATTTTAAAAATCGATCTATCGACTGTCATGTTTGTTTTCTCGCAACGAAACTTAATACATATGATTTGATTAACGAAAGGAAGATATATTCCGTTAAAAAAATCAGGAATCGGACCAAAATTCGATTTGCAGAAGAATTTACTTAGTTTACACAGTTCCTGCGAGATGGATTTTTAAAAACGATATAACAAGTTATCTCTGCTATAAATCAGCACTTTTCTTGGCCAATATTGCATTAGGCCTATTGGATATCCATGAGTTATACCATTAATAAAGAATTAATATCAACTGATAAAATTATATTATTATAAATTAATATTTTAGTTAATTCATTATCCATCCATCCATAGTAATTCTGCCCGAGGGCAGGTCTTTCACTGCAATCATAGCATTTTCATGCTATGCTTTGCAGTTTAATAGGGAATTGTAGGTGTGGTAGCTTCCTGTTGCTTTCCACACCGGTGAAGGATAATGATGATAATGATAAGGATGATGATGATGGCCATATGATTTCGGGGACCGTTTGGGCCTTAAAGTTTTCCTGACATTTGTCTTACAGGTGAGGAAAAACTCCGATAAAAACCTCACCCAGAAAAACTGCCCGACCGGGAATCGACCCGGCCCCGCTGCGTAGAAGCCAGCACGCTAACTGGAGACCACAGCGGTGGACTAATTCATAATAATAAGTTTAATTACGTTCTTATTATAACCGGCAGTAGGTGTACCGGAATGTACAGCTAGACTGGTCAGAGCATTCTAAAATATAGTTTTCATTTACATAACTAAGTAAGTATCTCACTGACACTATCAAACCCAGAGATTTATGGCCGTACAGTCATCCCTATCAACTCATGTTTAATGTTATTCTCCCATCTCATTCTTGGACTACCTACTGGGCGTTTTTCCTCCGATTTTCCTTCAAGAAGTTTCCATGAGCCCTTTCTCCTTCTCCATCCATGCCATATGCATAACCAATCGCAGTTTACGAGTTTAAATGTTCTTATTACATGTGACTTCCCATAAAGGTTATGTAACTTACTATTATGTATTTTTTTTATATTTCATCTGTCTGTTCGTTTCTCTTTGGTCCAAGATTTTTCCTAAAAACTTTATTTTCAAATGATCATAACATGTCGTCTTCCCTTAAAATAAGAGACCATGCTTCGCATCAATATAACTGGAAAAATATCAATTTTGTATACTTTCAGTTTAACATTTTTTAAGAGAAGTTGAGATGACAAGAATCCTTGCAAAGCATAATAATAGCATGCGTTTCCAGAGTTCATCTTATGTTTAATTTCCTTTTACAGCTCGTTTCTGTTTGTAATTATTATTCCTAAATATTTTAATTCTACCACTTCTTCAATATTTCCCTCATTTGCTATTAACTATCAAATTCCCTTATAAAATATATTTTCATGTGTGGCCATGCATATTAGTTTCATTTATATTCATATCCAGTCCAAATTCCTTAGTGTTATTTAATATAATGCCTGTGTCGCCTAATATTTATTGTGCAATTCAATTTAACTTGATTTGTTTAAAATAATTTATTTTAACATTTGTGTAACATTAGTTCGCTTATAGAAAAAAAATCGTGTTGTAAGCATTAATCGATAATTTATAACTAATCTGTAATAATTTTATTGATATTTAAATTGAATTTTACAATTCCAAAAAATATATAACGATAACGCGAAGCATACAGTATGTGACATGTAGGCTGACCCGGTAGTAGTGTCATATTTGTAAACAAAAGCTATAGTAGAAATGGGAGGGGCAATTTTTCAACGTTAGGTCATTCAACTGTGAGCGGAAAGGAATTCCTTTATAACTATTGTTACAGTAAGCTAAATGTTGTACTTACATTCTACTATAATTATTTATGGAAGGAGATTCTATGTATAAACAAATAAAAAAAATCGTTAGCATAAAAATTATTTCTTTCGTTAATTATCTCTGTAAATTATAAGTAGTCTGTCGGTATATTGTAACAGCTAATACAGAAAGAGAAAATATTGCAGGGTTTTTAAATGATGGACATACTGGGCTTTGTTTCTTGTTATAACTGTAATTTACAAAAGTCTTAAGGATATGGGATTTGGATGCAACTATTAAAATATTGTAGAAAAACCGGAGTCTTCGAGAGATCCAACCTAGAAAGGGTAATAATTCCACCTATGCCAGGAGAGAATGCCAGATATGTCGTAAGACAATCTGGTAGCACTAGACAAATATATGTGGATGTAGCATAAATCATAAGAACACCTGGAGCAATTTCAAGCAAACTTGGTACACGTAAGACTTACAATCAGGAAAAGATACTTTGGAAAGTAAGAGGGCTGACATGTAAAATAATACAAAATGGCCCATGTTAGTGTCGAATCCACAGTTTTTGGGTCACTGAGATGAGTAATGATACTCCCGATGCTGTTTAATGTCCAAGTTCAGACCAATGGATGTGAGAAGGGGGAAAAATAAAATGTCTAAAATAAACGAGATTAGTGTCGAATCTATATTTTTCGGGGTTGCTAGCTGATTGATGACAGTCCCGATGACAATTAAGCCCAAGTTCAATCGAACTCTGCGGAACCTTCTGGACTTTTTTTAGAAAGAAAGCTCTGTCAATGATCCCAAATTCAAATAAATACCCGAAAAAAAAACCGAATAATCAGCTACTGTTTTATAAAATTTCAGAATTAGAAATAGTGTATTTAATAACATTTTGATGATTCTTTAGTGACATTGTATTATCCATTTTAACTAAGAGTCAGATTTTTAAATGTACTAAAGAGCTCTAAGAAAATTATATTTTACTATACGTTCGAGCATAAATAGGCCTATAGGACACTATTTAGAAAAGGTATAATAATTCAAAAGAAAATAATATGAAATAAACCAAGAACGAAAAGCCAAACAACCGAGCGAGTTTGCTCAACCGGTAGTATTCGGAAGATTCCTGCTTCAAAACTCACAACCTAATTGAAAATTTTAAAATTGTCTTCAGTCGTCTAGAAAAACTGCGTTGAAATGTCAAATATCAGATCCCATTTCAACATAACAGTTATTTAATATAATTAAAATTAAGTATGTGAACTTCTAAATAAATAGCATGACAAATACAATAAAATAACTGCTTACTGCATACAATCAAAGACAATACCGGTACTTCAGATATTAAAACGTCTATTAATAAGAATTGGGGGGGGGAACTAAAGTGACATCGAATCGTTTCGAGAAATTATCTTTTCATCAGAAACTTAAGATACTTGTTAAATGTGAAGTAAATAATATAAAGAATTATTGAAAGGGTGAAATTATTTTTATTCTTGTAACGCAAATTGTATGTTTTAACCGACCTTTGGCAGAATATCGGAGATAACATAAGAAAAGACAAAATTGAGTTACAAAATACATTGTTACATTTAAGAAAGCCAGTGAAGATACTGACATTTAATCTGAAGAGAATTAAGTAAAGAAATTTTATAATGAGAACGGCCAAAAAGAGAAGGAAGCGGTAGAGTTAACTAAAAACATTAGAAAAAGAGGAATGGAAATGGAAGATGGGTAGGTATATTTTGATTTACTGGCACTCTATAACAGCTCAGGCTATTAGCGTCACAATTCAAATCTGGGCATAAAAATACCGATAAAATTAGCCCAGAGCAAGATATTTCTTTATTTCACACGTGAGGATCTTTTTAAGTTCCGCAAATTTACGATACGGAACCCGCGGCTTTACTTTCCTTCCCAAGGAAGACATACTACAGACTTTTTAAGCCCTGAGAATATTCATCAGCTCCTCCCGGATTAGAATCCGCGAACCTCGGAACCAATGGTGAGTATCGCAACCTCCAGTCCACCAGGATCGACCATAGAGATGGAAAAAACTAAAGTGAGTGAATTATGTAATGGCAGATACTGAAAGTTTGTTTGAAACAGACTACTTTATCAATAGCTTGACTATATCTTGCCCGCGGCGTTGTTTATTTGAAACCATCACTGTACATTTATTTCCTTACGCACAAAGAGGCTATGAAATATTGATTGTCGTGATATATTCTAGAGAAAGAACTTATTTTTACCTTTATAACTGTGAAAGTTTGCTTATAGTCATTTCTGAAAGAGACCTTCATTGGGTTGGAAATAGCGACAAAGAAAATGCACCTTAGGATATACGAGAAAACTATTAGAAAGGACTTCTGGTACAGTGCCACGCATCTAGAAATTAATTCATATAAATTTCAAACTTTAAACAGTTTTGTCTATCTAGGGTCAGCAGTAAACTATGCAAATTAAAACAAATTCAGAAACGCATTTTAGCAGCTACCGTATTTTACGGACTATAAAACGCACCTTAATTTTTAAGCAATTTTTAAAAAAATATTAGATTGCAAAGCCAGACTAAAAAAAAAATCTTAGTTTATAAAACCGCTCTGATCTTTAAAATATCTGAAAATCGTCATCTGAACTTTCTTCATCATCTTCTTCTTCTTCTTCTTTGTCGTCATCGTTGTTCACTTCAATATATAAGATGGTCTTCACTGTCATCGAGAGTGTTACAACGCCGTAAGATTTAACAATAATGTCTTCTCTCACTCTAGACCACGACTGTTTTATCCACTCACACACTTGTTTGATTGTATGTCGTTTTAAAGCTCCCTTCGGCGTGAATTCATGTTGGGTTTCTTCCATTATCCATTTGTTCAAATTCATTGGCACTGCTATGACGCATCATTGGCTAGACAGTGTTCTGGAATTTTGATGGCGGGACGGGAGGGAGACAGTGATAGCAAGCTTGTGAATCCCCGCAACACATGTTCGTCGCATCGGTGCACTGCTGCTGCCAGTTGAATCCAATGTTGCCAGAAAGAGATAACTCCCGCGGCATCGAATATATGGTCATTTTTAAGACTGGCGGAAATTTTAAATCAAACACTGGACATTTTTATATTAATTTCGAGTATAAGACGCACCTGAATTTTGGAGGCAATTTTTGGAAGAAAAAAGTGCGTCTTATAGTCCGTAAAATACGGTAATAATTGCTTCTATGAATTAAGTGCATTTTCGAAAACAAACTTAGTGTGTAAAGTTTCATTTAGACTATTTGTTGCTACATATGACTATGAAACTTGGATATTGACGAATGCAAAGACGTCCTAGGCAGATTTGTAAGATGGATCTTGAGATGTATTTTGGTGAAATAATGGAGCAAGCCCAATGGAGAAGAAGTTACAACTTAGAATATACGAGGTATGCAGAACCTAAACTGGTCAAATTTATCAAAATTATAAAACTGAATTTGGCTAGATTTCTACTAAGAGTGAATGAAGATAGAGATACCCGGAGAAGGTGAGGGATAGAAAGGCCCAATAATAGCTGGAATACAGTATCTCATAGGATCCTGGGAAGATTGGAGAAAGAAATTGGATGAGATTGGCTATGGATAGGGATACATGAAGAGAGCTTCAGAAAAAGGCCCCGGCCGACAATGGACTGTCTTACAACCAGCGATAACCGTGAAAGTGACATGATTTTAAATGCTATATTTTCCTAATTATTATAACTTTAATGAAAATGCATTTCTTGAGAGAAGAGCAGCAAGAGGTTCAAAATTGAGAAAAATAAGAAATAAAGTCATACGAGAAAAAATTAATATTAAACATTTAATAGTACATTATATAAGATATAAGCTATTAAATTGACATGGGGATGTACGAATGCATGAAGAAAGGTTACCCAGGAAAAAAAAAAAAAAAACATGGTGTCCACCTGGAAGAATACAGAAAGGAAGACCTTGAAACTCATGGATGCAAGAAATAACTGGATGGGAACAAGAGGACTGGAGAACGTTTAGTGAATGGATAGGGACGAGTGGAGAAGGAAAATAAAACTTTAGGCACAGAAAAATGTGTAAAAATTAAAAATCTGTATATAAATAAAATTATAACTTTATGTTCTAATTTAACAAGACGTTACTGCAATAGGCTTATTTCATATTATACAATAACAGAGTAATTAGATGTAGAAAGTATCATATAAATTTACTAAAAAAAGGTATATTAGCTTGTCTAAATTTAAATGTTGTCCCGCCATTGCCACGCAGTTTAAGGTATCATGCTTTGATGCAGAACTAGTAGTAGTAGTATGACTTTATTAGACAAAAAGTAAGATATTTACAATATTATTTACAAATATGGGTCGCACGGGCAGTAAGCCGTACGTGCTGTTGACAGTCCGTTACAATAAAGTAATAATTGGTACTAGTGTAAAGAAAAATAAACAACAGCAATAACATTACAATTACATAAAGAAAACACAATAATATTACAATTAAGTAATAACACAATATCATTATACACTAGAAAAACATTAACATTAAAATTACATAAAGAAAACACATTAATATTACAATTAAATAATAACACAATAGCATTATACACTAATTAATTTATATATAATTGTTAATAATTAATGGTATTGCATTTTGATAACATATAATTATTCATGAATGAGTGTTGTCCTTATTTTTCGCGTTTTGTCCAGAAATTTACCGAGGTTTATCCAATTTTCTGGATTTACCAATAACTCGTAGCATGCCAATCTTTCCCGATTTGAATTTAGAAATCTTTCCGGTAATAACTGACGTCTCCAATATTCTAAATCATTACATTTTCCTAATATATGTATCTCATCTTCAAAGTTCCCGCACATTGGACATATTCGCATATCGTGATCGTCGCTAATTTTTAGAAATTTCCATGCCCCTAGCCTAAACCAAGCAAGCCCTGATCTCTCCTTAAACCCTAGGTTGAGTATATACGATTCTTTTCCCCAGACGTGTTTTAGGTCTCTTTGTAAACACAGTGAGCGTTTACCTGTACATTCGGCGAAAGTACCTTGTTGGTTTATATCTAAGTACCTCCTCCTTATTTTTCTCCACACATTCTTGCGATTTTCAATCCCTTTTTCCCATATCCAGCCCATCCCAATCTTTTGGAGTTCTCTCCTAACCTCGTCTGCCCAAAATTTAACATCTATGTTTTTAATTTGGTGGTCGTAACAAATTGCTCTAAGCATTATTTTTTCACCTTGGATTACTCGCAACCAGTATTTGAGTACACGAATTTTACAGTTAATGTCGTCCTGGAATGACCCGAATTCATATAAAATTCCACAGTTAGAAACGGCCTTACTAAGTCCTGTAATTTACTTTAGAAAATGCGTATATACCTTATTTAGTATTTCCGTTCTTTGGAAACCCCAAATCTCACTACCATAGTGCATTACTGGCCTGACCATCGCTGCATACATTTTTTCTAATGTGCTGACTGGAATCAGGCACTCGACCCAGAATACCGAGTACACTGTTAAGTTGTCTCCTCCCTTTAAATAATGCTATATCAATAGGTTTTTTCCACTTTCCGTTTATTTTCAACGTCGTACCAAGATATTCAAAATGTTTCATGTTTTGAAGTACTTGATCTCTGTATTTCCATTCCTCTGCTCCACCATAGACCGTCCCATTTTTAAAGGTCATTGTTTTTGTCTTACTAACATTTACAGTCAATCCCCAATTCCTACAGTATATTTCCAGTAGGTCAAGACCTCTTTGCAATCCCTTGATTGTCTTGGAACAGATAATTAAATCATCTGCATACAACAGGACTGGGATTCTAACATTTCCTATCTCCGGAGCCTCAATTTCTCCTTCTAGCATTACGTCTACAATATCATCAACGAATAGATTAAATAGCATTGGTGATAAAATGCAACCCTGTCTCACTCCCCGATTGGCTTCACTGCTCTCTGTAATGTGCCCTTGGTCTACTTTTATACAAAATTTAACATATTTATAAATTGACATTAAAGCATGTATCATTTTATGAGACAATCCTTTCCGATTTAATTTTTCCCAAAGTGCGCTTCGGTCCTCAGTATCAAATGCCATCATAAAATCAATGCATGCACAAAATAATTTACCCCCCTTCATTTTCAGATTGTCATCAATTAATGTTCTCAGAACAAATACGTTGTCCACCGTGGAGTACCCTTCTCTAAAACCTGCCTAATATTTTGAGAGGCTATTGTTCTCTTTAGCCCATTGTCTTATTCGTTCGTAAAGTACTTTACAATATATTTTTCCGAACACTGACAAGAGACAAATTCCCCTGTAACTTACTGGTATCTGTGCCCCACCTTTCCCTTTGTATAGCGATTGGATGACACCTGTCGCCCAGGTTTCCGGATAATCTCCTCCATTAAAAAGTTTGTTGAACGCAGTTTTCAAAACGTCTGATAATTTATTGGATGATATATTTTTCAAGAATTCCCCTGGTATTCCATCAATTCCAGGTGCTTTACCATTCTTTAAACATTTAATGGAAGAAACCACTTCATTTTTCGAAATATCCTGATCCAGTAATTGAATATGAATTGATTCAGGGATCTCAACTATATTTCCTTGATTATATCTTAACCTCTCATTTCCCAGCACCCTATCAAAGTAACTTCTCCATTCCCCGGGCGTTATTCTTGTCCGATTTATGGACTTTACTTTGAGTTCCCTTAACGCTTTCCATATGTCCGCAATGTTCCCACTTTCAGTCGCGACTCTCATTTCTTCGGATTTCTTATTTTGCCATGCTAGTTTTGTTTCTGCCAATAATTCTTTATATTCCTTTCTCTCTTGCGCATAATTTTTTCTGCTTTCATCTGTGCTTTCTTTTCTAAACTTTAAAAGACTACTTTCGACAAACTTCTTCTTCTTCTTCTTCTCTTCTCTTACATGCATTATTGTACCACCCTTTGTCCTTCTGGTTCATTGCGTATTTAACCTTGAATTTTTCCCCTGCTTTTTGAAAACATTCTGTCAAAGTTTTAATAATTTCCTCCCCGATAAGATCATTTAATTGCAGATCCTGTATTAGCATTTCCAAACTCCTGATAAATTCTTCTCTCAGATCCTCGATCCACCTGAAACGTGTAATTGGCCGCAATATTGTTGCCACCTCACCAATAACTGCCTCACTAATACCTTTCATATTTAAAATAAGTTTGTTTGGGAAGTGGTGTGATTCGATTCTGGAAACTATACAGAAATTACGTAGGACTGGAATCATGTCTTGTGTGCATATTGAATAATCGATTACGCTACTTCCATTTTTATTAATAAATGTCAGTTCTCCATTTTTATCTTCCCCATATTTCCCATTTAGAATTTCAAGTTCAAATGCATCGCAAAAAGCTAACAAATGGTTTCCTTCTGAATTTAAAATCTTATCTTTGCTTCTCCTACCCTCACCCCGTGTTTCATTATCATCCGATTTTATTGTGATATTTTCCTCCCCAATCCTACAGTTAAAGTCCCCTAAAATTATTATTCCCGCTTCCGGAAACCTATCTTTTATTTCTGCCAACGAGTCAGACAATTCAACGAAAAAAATTTGGATTGCCATACCTGGAATTTAGTGGTTGGCGGTAAATAGACAACAGACACATTTCTGCTCTTTCTGTATGGTAATATATACAAATTGCCTCTTTTAAAGTAATATTTACGTTTTTAATATATGGGTCTAAGTTAGCTTTATATAAAATGGCAACACCACCTGGATATCTACCTCTCTTTCCTCTAGTTTCATTACCCTTAAAATAACCTTTCATATTACATAGATTTACTCATTCATTAGCTTTTAACCATGTTTCTCCTAGAGCTAATATATCAAAAGTCTCAATAAACTCTACACATCTGTCCATTGAAAGTTTTTGTTTTAACCCTTCGATATTCCATGAACCGACTGTCAACAAACCCTATTGTGTTCCCTTGTCATTAGTCTTACCTGCATTTTTCGAACTTCCCCCTCTCAATAGTTCCTTTTCTGCGGGTAAATTCAGCATGCAGAACTATGTACTTGCCCTGGTTCGAATCGCTATGTGGAAGATATTTTCTCATAGAATTTGTTAGTATGGACCCGGTGTCCATTCAGCATCGTGAGAATAATAAGTAGTGGCTTCAGATTGAGAAAACCAACTATAATGACTGGAGATCCGACAAGCTGACCACATGTCACCCCTATACAGGCAGGATGATCGTCCACCTCTGTTATTAACATAGAGAACCGAGGTTATTAACACATGTGGATATGATGCCAGTTGCCGGCTGGTAGACCAAGGACCTTCTAGGCCTATCACACCATCGAATTAAAGTTGAAATGTTAAACTATACAGATATGAAGCGGAAGAAGCCGAGTAATAGTGCCAACGTTTACGTCTGGTAGTGACGAACATGGTGTGTAGTGACGCATATCCTTGCATATGCTATTAAATAATTCTAATCACTATAGAAGATACGTTATCTTGGTTTGAGTGCATTACAGCATGTTACTACAGAAACATTCCTTATACAATTATATTTTGAGTGGGAATACTGTATCAAACACAAAACAAACTAAATTAGAGAACATTTGCTGATTTCAAATGTGTTTCTTTTTACATTAGCTTCTCCCGAAAAAAAAAACTTAAAAAATAGAGGATGCATTGCAAAAATGAAATTAATATTGAAAACCTTCTGTATAAACGCTAATAAGAACGTGCTGATATCTGCGAAGTGAGGATTGGGCAACAGATAAATAAAGACAGCAGTTTAAATTAGAGCAAGTTGATTACTGAATCACATTTCACAAAGAAAAGGAAACAAGCAAAAATGATAGGCATGCACGTTTTGTTCTCAGGACGAACCACGAGCAAGCGTCGGGAACTTTCACTTGTCAGCTATTATCTTTCTAATTCCATGGGAACACAAATGTATGACGGGAAGGAATGACGAAACGTCAAACTTGCAATTCCCTGGTAACAACAACAATTTTTACCAAACATAGGCTATGTTTTCAAAATATAATGCGAGTTATGATTATTATTTATGAAGACAAACGAATATAGATTCAATCTTTTTTATTCATTTTCTGTTTGATTTGTTTTACATTTTCTCCCACACACATATCCAGATCCCTAGGTAGATATCTAAAATCCCCTATCTCGTCGGGATTCGAATCCGACTACGCCATGACGACGGGTGTATTAAATTACTAAGAAAATGTATATAGTTACTCAGCGAGTTCTAAAAAAGTAAAAGTATAGCCTAACTTATATTCTCTATGGCGCGACAGGCCATGAAGGGCCTTGGCCTACCAACCGGCTACTGGCCTCATCCACATGAATTAATGACGGAAGTGAGCGATCGTCTAGCCAATATAGGAGCGACATGTGGTCAGTATGTTGGATCCACGAGCCGTTAGAGATGGTTTTCTCAACCTGAAGACTACTTATTGTAGCTACCCAAATTCCTCACGATGCTGGGTGGACATTGGTCCAATGGAATTTTGGCCATGAGAAAATTTCTTCCTCTATGATGACTCGAAGCAGCGCAAATCCCGTAGCTCTGCACCAAGGCATCATTCCTTAAACTGCTAAGTTATGGCACGGGACATACACACACATACACACGCACATATGTGTATATATATATATATATATATATATATATAGAGAGAGAGAGAGAGAGAGAGAGAGAGAGAGAGAGAGAGAGAGAGAGAGGAGAAAGAATCCACCGCTGTGGTCTCGAGGTAGCGTACTGCTTTGTCACGCAGAGAGCCCGGGTTCGATTCCCGGTCGGGACAGGCTCCTGGGTGAGGTTTTTTTCGGAGTTTTCCCTCATCTATAAGACAAATGTCAGGAAGTTTAGGGCCCAACGGTCTCCGAAAATTATCCGGCCATCATCATCATCCTTATCATTATCATCATGTTTCACCGGTGTGGAAAGCAACGGGAAGCTACCACACCTACAATTCCCTAGTAAAGCTGCAAGCATAGCATGAAAATGATATGATTGCAGTGAAGGACCTGCCTTCGGGCAGAATTACTATGGATGTGTGTGTATATATATATATATATATATATATATATATATATATATATATAGAGCGAGAGAGAGAGAGAGAGAGAGAGAGAGAGAGAGAGAGAGAGAGAGAGAAGAGAGAGAGAGAGAGAGAGAGAGAGAAGTAGTAAAGGCCTATTGGACAAAACAAGAACAAAGTTTCTATAACCATGGTTCCTATACTAATTCTTTTGAATTATGGTTTTATTTTGTAAAAGCGCCGTATCGTTACTCTGAGCACTTTGATAAAAAATCCGTTACGCAGGAACTGTGTAAACTAAGCAAATTCATCAGCAAATCGAATTTATGGTCAGATTTTGCTCGTTTATGGAATATCTATTTGTTTTGTTAATTAAATAATATATATTCAGTTACGTTACGAGAAAACAACCATCGCTAGATTTTTTTTTTAATTTCTGCTTACAGATAAATCCGACTCCTAATGATCTAATTTCACTCATATTTGCAGAATATATTTGTAATTTTATTTCAATGGCATTTAGGCCTACTGAATTCCGTTAGAAAAACTCGAAAATTGCAGTAGCTAGAGCGATTCTTTAATTTTCGCTTTAGGTGGTCAGATTTTTATGCTCGACAAACCCGACATTATGTTTAATTTAATTGATTGCTACAAGTCGAGTTGGATGCCTAATTGAGGAGAAGTGCTGACCACATGTCACTCACTGACATCTATAGGAAAATAATCATAACTCCCGTCAGGGTGGAGCCCATGTCTCAACGAGGGACATATGAAGTATAAACACACGCGCCGAGTCTCAGTATAATAACTTACACGAAGTTGGATCGATGAAGATGTGTTATAGTGGTCCTTATTTATAGGGGGGGGGGGAATTAAAATGTCGTCTGATTTTTGCCCAATTTGTTAGTGTATCAAGTTTCATTACAATAAATTAACATTAACCCGTGACGCACTGGACCTAAATTTACAAATATTCAAAAAATTACTTACAACAAGATATTTTTTCTATTGTCTTAAGAGAAATAAATCAAATATCTTAAAATACAACTGTTTGAATGAAATTGATTAACATCGTAAATAATTACCATTTTTATCGATATTTTCTTTTCGATGTCTCTTATTTACACTCAATGCGACATGGATTCGTCTTAAATTTCAACAAAATGAACTTTAAATTGCTTCTTAAATAAAAAAACGGAAGGTGTGCGGAATGAAATACGAAAAGTCGAAAATAAGAATCATCCTATAATATAGGGTGTTTCAAAATAAGTATTACAGACTTCTAGGGGTTGTAGAGGGAACTTAGTAGATAAAGTTTTCATAAGGAGACCATGTACGGAAACGTACCATTTCGATGTAAAATAGGTTTGAAGATCGAAACACAATGGGTTGATATAGTGTGTCTTGTGTTTCAGAATAAGTACGAGTATTACAGACTTCTAGAGGTTGTACTACAAGTGTGGATCCACGTGGCGACCCTGTTGTTCGTTGCACAAAGTGTACCCGCGACGCATGTTTTCATACACCCCCCCACAAGACCTGGTGTGTGCTCAATAATTTCTGCTGCCAACAGAATTTGTGAAAGATCTTCCTCCGACTCGACAGGTAAGTAATACAACCTCTAGAAGTCTGTGATACTTATACTGAAACACAAGACTCATGTTATCAGGCCATTGTGTTTCGATCTTCAAACTTATTTTACTTCGAAATGGTACGTTTCCGGACATGGATTCCTCATCACAACTTTATATATTAAGTTCCCTTTACAACCCCCAGAAGTCTGTAATACTTATTCTAAAACATCCTATAAAATATATATTTTCATGAGAACATCCTCAATACCGTAGATAAGTTCCTTCGGGATTCGCTAAAATTGATGCTGGTATATTACTAAAATACATTTAATGAGGTTGAAACATGGGCACTTATGTAAGGTGGGAAAATGCCACTATAGAATACACTAGAAGAGTGAAATTTGGCTAAATGCCTGTTCAGATGATGCAGCGCGCCAATTTTAACTTCGCATGTGATTTTATATATACACGTGTATTTGGCGGAGCACTTCAAATATTGCAGAGCAAACACAGGAACCTCCCGCACAATGGCCACACCCCTCTCTGACAATTGATATAAACTTCTTCCTTTTTATCTTCAACATGTAATAAATCGAGTTGATCTCAAAGCATTTAAAATAGAAAATGTCAAATAAACTGGGATTTCTCTCAAATGTTTTCAGAGGAGAATGTAATTGCTATTTGGATAAAATCATTCCCACATTTTGGCCCAACATTCAATATATTTCTCAAATATTCCTACAACATACAGGGTGTAAATTGATTATATCGCACAAATTTGACTATGTATAGAGGAGTATTATATAAGCATTTTCAGTTAATGAACTAATGGTCTACGAATATAAATGTCCAAGTTATGATTCAATTTGTAAAATGGTTGGCACGCCACTGATTATTTCAAATTAAAATGGAAATATTATGATACAGAGACTGTAACTTGCAACAAGCATGCGCCTTTAGCTCAGTGGTTATAGCAGTCTTACTACCGACACAAATTTAAGATTGATGCATCACGTTCGGAACTACCTACAGTATGTATACACTTTTTCCTCCCCTTTCTTCCTTTATTATGTACGTACTGTAAATTAGTTACGTACGTAGATTTACTTCTGGTTTAATTGTTTATTCATTATATTACAGAATAAGGTATTGTTATGTACAGAGTTACAAAATTATCTACGTACGTATTGTACAGACAATTGTTTGAAAGTTAAAAATTAAATTGTACCTGTTGGTAGGTGCCGTCGTCCTCAACTTTGTTAAAATATTGTATATAAAATTAACTGGAGCGCTTTTGGAAGTTATCTTCCATCTTCTATAGGTTGAGTTTAAAGCAGGATTTTAATATAATAATAAATATGAAAGTTAAAGTTAATAATTTTATATTTTAAAATTCTTTTAATATTTAAATATAACTTAAATAAAGAAAAACATCTAAATAATTCATTGTTGTTCATTGTTGAAAAAAAAGTCTCAGTAACAATTAAAGAAATTGTAGTACATAAGTCTTTCTTAATAATGCTTTTAAAATTGTTTTAAATCATTGTTGTCAGAAATATAAAGCTTTCTGTTATAACTGTAATAAGAACACCTGCTTCACTTTATATTTTTAAATAAAAGTATACTAAACTCTGATTGGATGTTAAAACAATTAACTTTTTGATTTAACAAATCAAATTTAAACATTATATTAACCAATAGAATTTAAACTTAACATCATGTGATGTAATAATGTTCTTTAAAATTATAAAAGAATTACCTAGTCATTCTTCATATAACTTTCAACAAACATAGAAGCAATAAGAGTTCTCCTGTTAAAATGTGATATTTAATACAAGAAGAATAGTTGATTCAAGAAAAGAAAATAATTTATTTTAATTGACAGTGAAGAATAATACCACTTATATTTACTTGATCTGCTGGGAACCTACAAAATGAATAAATTTATAACTATTCCTACAAGAATCAGTTATTAGTGATTTTTAAAGTGTTTTCCTATCCTGTGTACCAACTTCCGACCTTGAGAAGAGAATCCGGCTCTACCGTAAATCGAACCCAACCTGAAACAGTAATTATTTTTTATTTTTAGGATACCAATCCTTCAAAATGTTACTACAACATCGGGCATGAAGAGAATTAGCTGCTTCAAAACATCGCCACAACGTGGGAAAAAGAATTACTTCTTCAAAATGGCGCCCAACGTGGGGCATAATGAAGACCTTACTATCTTACTTCAAGTTTCCGCTACTTGTTGTTGAGTACGGTGATGTATACTCCAACTGTTTGTAGCAGCAACTGACTTGTTTTTGAAGATTTCGTATAATGGGATTGACTGGGGTGCGTTCTCAATGAGTCAAATCCATTATACGAAATCGTCAAAAACAAGTCAGTTGCTGCTACAAATAGTTGGAGTATACATCACCGTACACAACAACAAGTAGCGGAAACTTAACCTGTAGAGGATGGAAGATACCTTCCGAAAGCGCTCCAGTTAATTTTATATACAATATTTTAACAAAGTTGAGGACGACGGCACCTACCAACAGGTACAATTTAATTTTTAACTTTCATCATATGACTTCACCTCAACGGAATTTGATATGAATATTACTAGTATCGATATTAATTGTTTGAAAGGTTGTAATAATAATACATATACTGTAGAGTATAATAGGTTTCGCAAATAAAATGTATAATTGTACTGTACAGTACTTAGACAAATGACAGTGCAGTGATCACAAGAGTAATAGCATGAAGAGGTACAGTGTATGTACACATGGCATACAAAATGTTATTGGGAAATAAAAAGCAATACATTTGAGTAAACCAGAAAAAAAGTAAAGCACCTACAGACTCTTTAGAGAAATTGTTCAAATTGGCCACTTCCATTTTCACAACACAGATGACATCGGCGACTAAAGGATTCTCGTACCCTGTTCAAGAAACCGCGTGTCTCGCGGATTACATCACATGCTGCGATTATGCGTACAACTAACAGTTCATATGTATGAACAGGGGTCGCATGCACCAATGTTTTCAGATGTCCCCACAAAAATAATCAAATGGACAGAGATATGGAGAGCGAGGTGCCCACACTACAGGTTGAACTCTCTCTCTTCCTATATCCAACGACTAGGATACACTTCATCCAAATGATTTCGTACATTCCGGCAGAAATGGGGAGGAGCCTGATATAAAGAGGAACTTCTTCTAGCAATCTAGGTAGAACGTGCTCTAAAAAGTCTAATAAATGACACCATTTAATCTCTGGGGAAGAAGGTAGGGGCCAATGATGTGGTCAGAAATTACGCCTACCCATACGATCACCGAAAATCCCTGCTGGTGACCCCTCTCGAATATGGCATGAGAATTTTCATAATCCCACACATGACTGACTGTTCTTTCAGTTCAGAATCACCCCATCCGTATTAAATATTGTCTCATCAATGAATAACACCGAGGAAAAGAAGTGCGGTGGCTGCAACAAAGCCCATTATAAAATTGTACCCGTTGAGCGAAGTCCACTGGCTGTAAGGCTTGTACTTTTTGCAGATGAAAGGGATAGAGCTTGTCTTCTTGCAGGACTTCCCATGCACTTTGATGGTTCGTGTCCATTACACGTGAAACAGCACGAGTATAATTAGAAGGATTATCTTCCACTCTATGAAGAACATTTTCTTCATACTCTGCAGTGCGGCGCGCATGTCTTTCACCGGCGTCCACTCTATGAAGAACATTTTCTTCATACTCTGCAGTGCGGCGCGCATGTCTTTCACCGGCGTCTACTTTGTTTACCTTCAACGTCCCATGCTCCCGTAAAGCCTATCAACAGACTCTAAGGTTGTTCGGCGAGGATGGCGTCTATTCGAATACCGCTCCGCGTACATGACAGCAGCTCTAGCACAATTACCCTGTGCTGCACCATAAATCTGATGCATTTCGGCAAGTTCAGCATTACTGTAAAGATGTTCCAAGATGCTTTCATGTAATGCGACTGATACTGAAGTAACTTCCAATCAGATGTCAATGTAATAACCAATAAGGAATACGTATTTTGCGTATGCTTATTTTTATTTATATACAGAATTTTAATGTTTACACATCTTTCTGTGCCTAAAGTTTTATTTTTATTCTCCACTCGTCTCTCTCCACCCAATCCATGTCCTCCAGTCCTCTTGCTCTCATTCCAGTTCTCCTGCATCCACGAGTTTCGAGGCATTCCAGTCCTCCTCCTTCCAGGTGGACACTATTCCAATGTTTTCCTGGGTAATCTTTCTTCTTGCATTCGTCGTACGTGCCCATACCAATTTAATTGCTTATGCCGTATATAATCTACTATTGAATAACCAATATTAATTTTTTCTCTTATGACAGTATTTCGTATTTTGTCTAATTTTGAACATCTTGCTGCTCTCCTCAATAAATCCATTTCCATCGACATAAGTTTTTGTTGAATTTTCAAACTTCAGCTCCATATGTGACAGTACTTCTCACTATTGAATTATATATTTGTAACGTATTTTTCCTGGTTATATGTCTGTTCCATAAGACTCCATTTATCATTGCTGTTATTGCTCTACCTTTATTTATTGTTCTTAATATCACTTTCTTGTTTATCCTCTTTATCTAAATTTACTCTCAGATGCTCAAATTCTTCAAATCCTCTAATTTGCCCCTTTTCATCTTCTAATATCAAATCTTCGGTTTCGACTCCACATCCCATATAAAATATTTTTTTCTAAATTGATTTTCAAACCCCAGTTATCGTATTCGTCCAATAATCTTCTGAACATAAACTCCATGTCTTCATATTCTTGAGCACACTATCTGGTCATCCGCAAATAACAGTGCATATATTGTATCTGTTGATCCATCTCCAATTGGTACTCCCATTCCTGAACATTTTTTGCTCCAGTTTGACAGTACTTTATGTATAAATATCTTAAATAATATTGGTGATAAGCTACAACCTTGACGAAGGCCTTTTGTTATTTTAATTTCTTCCGATATATATTTTCCAATTTTAATTTTAGATACTGCATTTTTAAACAGATTTTTTATGCTTCTACTGAACAAATTTCAGTGTCAATGTTTCACAGTACACAGGCAGGAAACGAAAGAAGAAGGAAAAAAGTGGCCTTTCCGTGATTTGAACCATCAGTGTTCGAATCTCAAATCCATCGCTTTAACCACTAAGCCACACGTTAACTACACAGATTCTGCGTGTTTCACTCTGAGCTAAGGCTCTCATTGTACTGATACTATTTTAACCAGTACAGTGGCGTGAAATTATCTGCTAAAATCGACATTTTAAGGAATTTGATAACCCAATATTTCCTAAACGTTGTTGATGAATTATTAGCAATCAGGATCTCGGAATTACGAGTATTACGAAGATCTGAAGTTATTCTAGTATAATTACCTCTCCTGTTGATTTATCATAACTTCATAAGTAATGCGACGAGTGATTTCTAAATTACCGATAAATTCACGACTCACGAAGTGAATTTATCTAGAGAATATGGAAATCAAGAGTGGTATTTGTTAGGACTATTTAACGAATAAAATTAAGTTTACTCACAAATCATTATTTAAATACAGTTATTTTAAAATATTTATATATTTAATGTTAACGGCGATGTTTCAAAACATATGTTAAACGTTTATTATGTTTCACTTGTTCATCATTGCAACCAGATCATATTATTTATTGCCAAAGGATCGCAATATTGTAAGAATGCATCTTAGTGGAGAAAAATTAAAACACATCAAACTGTATATTAATTAATTTCTGATGTCCTATGGTGTAAATATGTCAATTATATTTTTCTGGAACGTTATTACCTGGGAAATAATACGTTTAAGAGAGTGCAGTGTTTTTTTGTGGTATAAACAATTGCTACAAATGTTTTTATATTATATCCTGCAAGCACTATCTGGTTATATTCGTGCTATATATATATGCAATCTGGTAGCCACATGCATTCTAGAATTCTTACATATTAATAAATTGTTATATTCACCGTATTTCTTAGAGTGTCAGTCTTTGCAAAATAATGATGACCTATTCAGAATGTTAAAAATGAGCTTGATTTAAAAGTGATAAAATTAAATTGATAGAATCGAGGTGAAAAAGACTGTGATTGGTTGTAAATCAAAATTCATTGAAATGTGATTGGTCATTGACTCCCATTTGGGGCATGAGTTAAACAGTCTGTATTAATTGTCGATTATTTTGATTCCCTATAACTAGCCCATTTTCCCTCGTAGACCATTGGTTCCATATTTCAAATTAGCAGTAAAATTTGTGAGGTACAATTTATTTACACTCTGTATATATGCCACAGATTGCAGAGACAAGGCTATTTTAAGCTAAATGGGCATTATGTATATGCAACAAGCAGTCCCGGAAACCTAAATAACGTATTTAGAATCTATTTTCCGGGCTTGTTGGCGTGGTCGTGAAGATTAAAACTACCCGACATCCTCAAGGGTAGGCTTGAGACTTTGGAAAGTTTTAAGCCTCACGTCTACGGCCAACAAGCCCGGAAAATATCTACAGATCATACGAACTCATACGTAATACGAACTCCAGCCATGAAAGCCTATATCAATATACTAATTCATGGTATTTAATATATATATATATATATATATATTTTGTATATATATATATATATATATTTTGTAAAAGGACTTTTTTACTGCTATAATGTGATTTATTGAAGATCATGAACTGTCAAAATATAAACTAATTTTGATTATCTAATAATTTAATTTTATAAACAATTGTGCAGGCAGTAATTGCTAAATAATTAATAAATAAAATACAAAAATAAATCTAATATACAGAGTAATATAGAATCTCACCGACGAACAGTTCCTGACCCATAAGCTGACAACGCCGCTGCCGTAAACTCTTATTCTCGGAAATCTTATTTAATAACATGCAAAATTATGATAAACGATTACGCTAGCCTTACCAAAACAAACATTTCACAAGGTAAACTGGATTCGTCCAGTTTTCCTAGCAACAAATGTGTCGATCACTAATGGCCGGCCTTTCAATAAATTTCAAAATTTCTCCTTCTCGATGAATAGAATTGCTAGATTTACAAAGCCTTACGCTTGACATAGTTGTCCTGCTGGTGTAAGGTTTTATTCATCGCAATGCGAAAAAAGTCCTTTTGCATTTGCAGCTGTGATCAGGCAAATATCAGTATAATTTGCAAAACTTAAAGTAGTCTTTAAAAAGCCAAACCCCCAAGCATGTATATGATTTATGCGCGCTACGACACATAACCATTCTTGTTATTTTGCTTCGTAGCTTTCACTTTACCTTGCCAGAAATTCAGTTTGTTATTGTGAGCATATCAATAAATATAGACGAGTTCTCTGAACTGTATGAGATCATGTGTTACGATGGGGGGTGCGTGTGGGCAAACAGTTTTCGGATACTTTTAAAATTCACAACGGGTTAAATCAAGGAGATGAATTATCTCCTCTACTTTATTGAATGAGTTGGAGAAAATGCTTACCATCTCACCTCATAAAGTTACGTTCCTTCACGATACCAGTTTCAAAAGTATAGTCTTATTTTCATTTCAGTCAATGAGTTGGATTTTGAAGATGGAAGTAAGACTATACTTTTGAAACCGGTATCGTGAAGACACGGAACTTTATGAGGTGAGATGTTAAAGCATTTTCTCCAACTCACTCATTAATATAAATACCTCATAGTGTTTCCTCCCACTGTAATTTTGATTAAATATCTCCTCTACTATTCAATTTTGTACTAGACTCTAGTAACTAGAACATACCATCAAATCTTTAGAGGACGAAGAAGGCCTACAAATCAATGGTATTAATAATCTGTTAGTTTATGCAGAACGATACAGTATTATTATGCGACAGCGAGGAGATGCTAAGGGCCAACACGCACACTATTGAGTAACACTAAGAAATTGGCATTGTAAATATAAATGAAACTAAATATATGTTTACACATAGAAAAATATTATATAATGGAAAATGACAGTTAATGACAAATGAGGGTAATTTTGAAGCGGCTGAATTCGAATACAACAATTACAAATATAATGAAATGAACAAAAGAATTAAACACAGGTTCAATTCTGGAAATATATGCTACTATGCATTATATAGAATAGTCGTTCCAACTTCTCTCAAATAACATTAAATTGAGAACTTATAAAACTATTATTCTTCCAGTTATATTAGGCCTATATGGATGCGAAACATGGACTCTTACTTTGAGAAAGGAAAACAGACTACGATTATTTAAGAATAAAGTTCTCAGGAAACTTTTTGGACCAAAGAGAGATGGACAGACAGGCAAATGGAGAAGACTACATAACAGTGAGCTACATGATCTTTATAGGAAACCAGATGTAATAAGAACAGTTAAGTGTCGTAGTCTGCGATGGGTAGGACATGTGGCACAAATGCAGAATGAAAGAGGGGCAGGAAAATCAGAGGGAGAACACCCAAATGGTAGGCCAAGAATGATGTGGAAAAATAAAAATATCCATGATTTGAGGGAAGTAGATTATATGGAAGATGATTCGAAAAAATTAGCTGAAGCTAGAGAAGTGTGGAGAGCTTATAACTGTGCAGCCATGAACCTACGGGTTCGATAGTGCCTGTGAGTTAGTTAATTAGATAGGGCTAAGGGAAATGGAAGAGAGGGCTGTCGTATCTACGAATAACGGTATCCTTACACAGGAGATATACATGCGTTATAACTCATCAGTGCCTTTGAGAAATGGTAAAATTCATTCTCAGCATGTTGGTAATGGGAAGCATGATTTGAGGACACTTAAATTTGATGACATGGTCAAGAGATTTAGTTATGTACCTTCAACTAGCACACTTGCTATAGTTCATATTATGGGCATAAACCACCTGTCCATTTGGAGGGCACTGTATTAATCTGGGGGATATTAAAATGCCTTGAGAATTTAAATAAAAATTGATTTATTCATCGTAAACCCTGTTTGTTTTGCCTTAGCATAGAGTAATGTAATCTCTAGTTTAGTTTATGTCATCATCATCATCATAGTACATTCACGAAATTAGGCCATTTATTGACATGTTTCGGCCTCAAGAGAAACATCATCCAAAAGTCTTTTGAGTGGACATCCTGTTCTTCTTCTTCCTGCAGGTTGATATCTTGACATTTGTTTAGGTATCCTGTGATCTTCCATTCGATTCATCTTGACTTATAATCAGAAATTTTGTTTTCTAAAGGTTCCATGTGTAATTCTTCTAAGATGTGTCATTTTATTTGTGATCTGGTAGTGTGTATCCTACAGTCCTCCAAAGATATCTCATTTCAGCAGATCTAAGTCTCTGTATATCCTTCTGTTTCAATGTCCATACTTCTCTCCATACAAAAGAGTTGAAAGAGCCAGTTTTATATACTTTTAGTCTTGAATGTTTTTGGACTAACTATGGCTTGAAGATAGAATTTATTAACCCTAAAATCCTTAAAAATTTTGATATTTTTGCATTTACATCCTTTTCTTCTTCATATGAGATATTGCATCTTAGATATGTAAAATTATTCACCTGTTCCAAAATTTTATTGTCAATTACAATTTTGCTTCCAACAGGATCTACACCTTGAAATGCCATAATTTTTGTTTTTGCTTTACATATCTTATAGTTTATGTCTTGTGTTTAATTCAAACACAGAATAAATGTCACCTAACAAATTTATAACGTAAAGTCCATTATGTGAGTATCGAATTGACATTGATAGTGGCATTTATCTCATTTTTGTGTTATTTCATTGATAATTTGTAAACTAATTAAGAATCTAGTAGGAGTGAAGGTGAGGAAGCAAGCAATATATTTGACCGACTAATCCATGATTGTGAGTTAACATTGATGTTTTTATGTTCTTGAGTACAACATCCCGCGCCGTAGCCAAGCGGTTAAGGTAGGAAGCCTTGGCGCAGAGCTACGGGACTTGCGCTGGTTCGAGTCTCCATGGGGGAAGAAATTTTCTCATGGTATTTCGGCTAGTATGGGACTGGTGCCCACCCAGCATCATGAGGCAATTGGGTAGCTACAATAAGTAGCAGCTACAGGTTGAGGAACCAGCTATAACGGCTGGGGGACTCGACATGCTAACCACATGTCACTCCTACACTGGCTGTTGATCATCTACCTCTGTGATTGACACATGTGGACGTGAAGGGCCAGCAGCCGGCTGGTAAAAGGGCAACCGCTGAAAAGTGGAAAGACCCTCAATCGGATCGGAGTACAACATGCATCACCTTTAGAAGGTTCAGGCACTAAGACCATGAGATTTTGTACCTCATATACAATTTATACAACTACTTACTTCATCGCAGAGTTAATGCAAACATTACCACAAACATGCATTTTGTTACTCTGATGGTGCAGGTACAAAAACCATAATATGTTGCACTTTGTATGGTAATGATGCTGCCTTCCCCATGCACATATAGTTCGTTACTCACGAGAAGAGTAGAGGGGAACAAAGACGAGAGATTTACATTATATGAATAGTTCTTCTGCAGATATAACCACTGAAAAAAACATTTGACTCCATAAATATTTTCTTTAGTTGTTGTTCTTGTACTATTTGTTAAACACAGTTAGCATGTATAGTAATGTCATCATTAGGTAAGGAGATCCTCTGCATGTTAATGATGTACTTACAAGGCCAACATTCCAGCCACTAGTCTTTGCTTGAGTAACTAACTAAACTATATTCAATGTTTTTACTATTCATTCATACATCTCAATGATGGACAAATCATATTTGAAGAGAAAAATTATATGCTAGCCCCAGTCTGAGTGTATAATTTTTCTCATCAAATATGAACTAACTATATCATTCACAGATGATGTTTATTTTACATGACAGGTGGGACTATAAGAACCCATACATAATTGCTGTTCAAAATCACCAACAAAAATTTTCCGAGAACATATAGGCTGCAATTGTTGGTATTAAATTGCTGGCACCTATAATTCTGCCAGCAAGGATAACTGGAGCAGCTTACTTTACAGTTCCTAAAGTCTGCACTTCAGGACAATGTACCGCTAGCTATATGCAGCAATCTCTGATTCGAGCATGATGGAGCTCCAGCACACTTCAATTAACCTCGACTCAGGGGAACTTTACAGTGGATGAGCAGGACCTGTTGCATGGCAAGCAGGTTAACCTAATTTAATATATAAATTGGTAAGAGGCACTCGAAAGAGCATTAAGTTATAAGTTTATGATTTGTCTTTTATGAGTTCGTTCAGTGATCCTGTCCATATTCTGCATTGTTTGTAATGATATCGCTCACACTTTTGGTCGCATATCTTGCATTCACACGAATCACTCGTAACCTAATTTAATACACCTAGATATTTTCTTGATGGGGGGAGGGATGTCAAAAGTAAGGTGTATGAAACTCGAGATAATACCAGAGCTAAGCCAATTTCCCAAAAAATAACACACTTCACAACATACCAGTTACAGTCACTGTTACAAAAGTAACAAGCATGTAATGAGGCACAGGGCAGATTGAACACACATTCCGAATTCAGAACATGTTTTTCGATATAATGTATTTTGTAAACCAAGTTTTTATCCAATGTCCAAACCTTATAGGCCAGCCTCTTGACCAATATGAAGACCTCATAAATGAAATATTTGGGAGTATGTTACTTAAAAAAGAAAATAACCTCTTTGTAAGATCAATTATTACTCCTAAAAGTTTGTCAGTGATGTCCAGTAACACATTTCATTTTATTAATCTATGCCATTCTCAGCAATCAAAGATGCTTGGGCAGATTTAATAAAATATGTAAGGTCAGATGGGGTAAGTGTAATTTAGAGGAAGTGTAAACTAGCTCAGTATTTTCAAGTTCTTATACCACCATGTACTGACAAGTGTTTCTTAACTACCTCTTACATGATTTGAAATTTGCACACAAGCTAAAACTGATTATTCAAGATTTTTGGGAGATAAAATACTATTTATGATAAGACGTCTGCTGATTGTGATTGATTAAAATGTGATAGAATTTTCAAGTTGGAATTGTTTAAGTAATTCTGGGACAAATTATGAATGTGTTATATGTAATCATGTCAGTTTTTATGGGTCTTTAATGCTGTTATATTATTTTAAAACATACAATAATAGATTAGATTTACTACCATGGTGCACTCTTGTCCCAGCTATTTCCCACGTGGGGGAAGTGTGTACATGATTGCTGGGGCAAGTGTATACCATAGATTTTGCTTACCCCGAATCAAATTTTTCATCATTTCTTCTCACACATTTACATCATGGTGTGAAATTATGTAAGAAAAATAAATACAGGGAATATATTTCCAGGGAACGATCATAAGTGGAAAGCAACTTGAACTAAGAACAGTGACGTTTCAATCACAAATACACATTAACTTGCTCAGGTAGCTCAGTTGGTAGAGCACTTGGTCTAGAGAACCAGGGGTCCCGGGTTCAAGTCCCGGTCTGAGCGTATAATTTTTCTCTTTAAATATGATTTACACATTAACTGTCTATTAAAATAAGAAAGTTTGGGTTTGAATTGAAGAGATATAAATTAGGACATGTTTCATTACAATAGAGTTTTTTAACACACTATTTTGAAAAGAAAACATGTACAGACAATTGAACTTTTAGTGTATATCAGATCATAAAGCCGAAATGTATTAAATATTTGATAATTTTAAGTGAAATTGAGATATTGCACTGAACTCAATACAATGAGGAAAGAGTATTTAGTCTCATCCAATAGATCCCTTTCAGCATGAAAATGGACAACACACACTCTTCTATGTTGAAAGATGAATTATGTTGTTGCCAACACGGTCCAATTTTGAGTTCTATCCTAATATTCCTCTGGTAGTGCTTGATTTTATAAAAGGGGAAATTTAGTTATTACAAACACATGTAATCGTGAAAATATCAAGTTTATTTTCATGCTAACTTAAATAGATACAAAAGCAGAATCAATTGTTTAATCAAAGTCCGTTCCTAGGACTAGAGGGGCCTCAAAGATTATCAACTTCGGATCAGTTAGCACGTGGTCCTCAATAACCACGTAAGTGTGCCCGCCGCACACTGCAAATGCCTACAAGCACAAACGAGCTCCTAACACACAATATGAGGTGTTCCTAAACCTCTTAACTAAAACAGGACCGTCGCCCTCGACGGCCTGGCGCACACTGAGTGAGGTATTCAACCTCCAATAATCAAAACGATACCATCGCCCACGATGGCCCGGCTAACACTGAGAAAGAGTGTTTTAGTCATCTGCAGACCTGAACAATACGCAGAAGTTGGCAACAGTATAACCAAATGCTACCAACATAAACTCAGCGATACTGTATTCAGGCGCCTACAAGCGGCAGTCAGAGGAACTACACCAATTAGCGTAATGGCAGACAGCAGGTGTCTGCTATTACCGACAGAAAGAGCGACTCTTGTCGCAACAAATTATGAGGGGGAAATGTTAAGAAAAAGAATTTGACGAGATATTTTTATGGAAATCAAAATGTGTCACTGATAACTATAATAAAAGTAAATCTTAGATACGTTAAATAGCAATTAAGTCAATTCAGCTATTTTTACTCTTTTTTAGTTTCTGTAGATATTTATATCAGCTTTCCTAGATTTTAAACTTGACAAGTCTTTACTCTCAAAGCCTGGTCTTTGAAGCTGTGGTATAATATGAATTGTTTATGTTTACATTATTAATCTATTTTGTAGCAAATGTGGTATATTTTTATCTCTTAGTGCTATCCAGTTTTTAAAATCTTTATTGCTACTTTATAGTTAAGTCTAGCAGTTTACCTCTTTATAATAACATGCATGCATTTTAAAACTCTGCATTACTAATCTATTTTTAGCAGCATATACTTTACTACCTTCACTTAAAAATAATAGTACATTGTGTAATAAGCCTTCATTCATTTGTTATTTTATGACAACACAAAAATAGGTCATGAGTATAGCTAATGGTATTTCAATTCAGAGATTTAAATCCCATCCCACAGTATACTAAATGGTAATGAAAAAGCAGATACATCAGAAATATTCTCATATGAAAGAATAGATAGAAAGAGACCCTTGAATTGGTAATGTATCATGTGAGAACATAGGTTTTATCTTTTTAATATTTGTCTTCTCTCGCAAAACAGTAAGATCAATTACCTATCTTACGAATCAGTACAACTCTATACCAAAATGAAAATAAAAGTCCACATAACTGAACAAAACAAAATCCAATGTGAAACCATGGAAGACATTACTAGAACCAAATACAATTCCAAACAGCCCCCCGATCAATTGCAGTTGCATCATTTCATCTTAAAACTGGTCATGATTGCTTGGCAGCACATCTATATAAAATTAAGCTACTAGACTCTTCACACTGCATAATATGCAAGAACACAAATATGATAGTGAACAAGGATCACTTGATGCTCTGCGCTGATCTTCAGAAAATAGTTGGAACACCATTCCACATTGCTGAATATTATTGGGAAGCCCGCAAGCGAATGATGACAAATCAAAAGCTTCAGAACATTTGAATACTATTATTACTATACTCTTTTTAATATTTTTTAATATAACACTGTAAAATCATATTGGTAGAAATAACCCAAATTTGTATATAAGAGAAAAATTTGCATCTAGATTGAAACTCGCCCTGGTAGCTCAGTTGGAAGAGCATTGGTACAGTAAACCAATGGTCCTGGGTTTGGGTCCCGGTCTGGGCAAAAAATGTTTCTCTTCAAATTCAAATTTAACCTAAATTTGTACCTAATTATGAAACAATACACAGTAACAGTACAGTTATGTATTAGTTGTTTTCACTGCATTCTGATACATTTAAATAATTTGGTAAAAGAAAATGAATGTTGCAAATTTAAGGATTGAAAGAAGAAAAATAAATTCCTGATCTTTGTAGAAAAAAATTCTGAGATGTTTAAATTAATTAACTGTTATGATTGTCTCAGGAAATACCTTCACTGAATATAATTATGAGTTACTCTAAATGCTTGTTATGCCAAAAAGAGAAGTTTTTGGAATATCTGGTAAATAGCAATTTCACAAATCTTATGTATAATAAATCTTACATCCAATGTAGGAAAGCAAGGAGGATAACTTCATTTCTTAATCCTGAGAATTAAACATACAAACTTATAGAATACAGAAGGTCTACATATAGTAAATTTATATTATCAGAAAAAAAGAAGACGAGGAAGCTTTTTTATCCTCATAGAAGTAGTGGTATTAATTTTCAATTATAGAATGGAACCATACGAGAAAAGATGAAAGCACATTTGAATAATCAGGTAGGTTTAAATGTTTGAAAGGATGATAAACTAGGAAAGTTTTAGAAAGTAACATAATGGGGAAGAGAATATTATGTAAACAACAAATCAAATGTGAATCTTGCATCTAAAACCACTTCATGAAAATAAGTTTATGGTGTTTTTATTAAGATTTTGAAATAATTACAATAATAAATTTTATGAAAATGAATCCATAGTATCTTTGATACAATTTGAATGTAACTAATTTAATTACTCTGATTAAAATACAAACTTACCTTCATATTCATAACACTCTGGACTTGTCTGGTTTTGGACACAAGCTCCACAAATGGAGTTCCCAGATGAAGTGAGGCATACAGGATAAAGAATGGGATTGAAATTCAGTTTAGTTGAGTTGTTTCTTGACTCACCCCATACTTCTTAACTCCCTCACAATCCGGATTTTGTCACTCTTTTGTGACATTCTCAATGCTGTTCATGTTCAACCAAATTAAAATAAACCTCATAGTGTTATTTCCTACCTACATAACTTAATTGAAATTCAGTGTTAAATTATCATTTTAGAGACCTTTCTTACATACCTTCTTTATATATTCATGGAATCCAAAATATGATAATCATCTTTTTTTTGTAAAGAGCTACAAACAATCTTGATATGTACTATCAAACATTTCACCAAGCTAAAGTCACTTAATCCTGATTAGCAAGGAGAGGAATGTTAGGTCAAAAGGGAACTAGAGATTTATAAAATTGTCATCACATAATTTATTGCATGAGAAATTAATAATTACTCAATTATAAACTTTGAATTATGAAAATTTAAATAACTATGTATAATTTAAATTTTAAATTAATTTACATTCTCAGAAAAATTAAAGATTTTGTCAATTCATTTTAACTGACTAACAATTCAATTTAAAAAAAAATTGAATGCAAATATCCCTGAAAATAATATATATGGTGTTATTTTAAAACTTATTTAAAATTTAAAATCTGGATTGCAACAATATTTTTATACTTTAAATACACATTCATGAAATAATATTAATACTCGGAACTAACCTTTTCTTCTTCAATTAAATTGAAGGAAACAAATAAGAGAACTTGGCTATAATGATGGGGAACCTGACATGCTGACCACATATCACTCATACAATGGCTAGATGATTATCCATCTCCGCGATTAACACATGTGGAAGTGAGGCCAGTATCTGGACAGCAGAGCAAGTGCTTTCTAGGCTTGTTGCACCATGGAGTAAGTAAATAAGAGAACTCATTAACTTACATAGACCAAGTAAATAGCTTTTCTAATATTTACCAAACTCTATGGTGTGATAGGCCTAGAAGGCCCTTGGCCTACCAGCCAGCTACTGGTCTCACATCAAAATGTGTTAATCACAGAGGTAGATGATCAACCAACCGGTGTAGAGATAACATATGGTCAACATGTCGGGTCCCCCAGCCATTATAGCTAGTTTTCTCAACCTGGAGCACTACTTACTGTAGCTATCCAAATGTCTCATGATGCTGGATGGGCACGGGTCCTATATTGGCCAAAATTCTATGAGAAAATTTCTTCTCCCATGGAGACTCAAACCAGCACAAGTCCCATAGCTCTGCACCTAGGCATCTTGCCTTAAGCACTTGGCTAAGGCACAGGAAGATTTTATAGAAACTTCTTCAAATAAATTCCGACTAATAGCCAGGTTAAATCATGGAGTTCCAAACTTTAACACTGTAGCCAACATTCTCTGAGCTGTTAAGTTATTTTAGTAACCAATGATACTTAAATGAATCATTACTTGCAACTTACATCTGTTCAACAGTTTAGTGCAATACATTTTATGAAATTTTATATCAAATCAACCATTAAATTTCATTTTAAAAACTAGCTAATAATCAACATGTTATTATGAAATACTATATAAAATTTAATAAAAGCAAGATAGATGTATGTAAGAAAATACTTCAGTAACAGAATTACTAATGTCCATATGAATTATCCTGTATGAGGTTGTTTTTTTAATTGACACTATGTCTATACAAAAGGTTCCATATTAATTTCAAGAGCAGCAACTGGATGTGTCAGTTCAAATTTTGTAATAACTTCAGGATGCAACACACCCATCATTCCTATTACCTTTCCATGAGCTACAATTTCTGCACATCTCTGGGGGAAGTATGCAGGATCTACAATAAAAAATTAAATTAAATTAAATCTAATACAAGACCAAGGTAAGGGGAAATGTGTTGGCAATTTTGAAGTGTGTATAATATTACTTATTTTAGGAATTCTCACTATGAGGTATATTCATTAAGGTAGAATTTTTTATCACTCACCTCATATTGTTCTTCTTATTTGACCTGGTTTCGAGGTTTTCAGTCAGCCAATGGAAGGAGAGAAGGACAGCTCTTCAAGACGACAGAATAACGGTCGTGACGATACTGAGGATGGAACAGAAACTATGTTCCGAAACTAGTTTATAGTCAAATAAGAAGAACAATATGAGGTGAGTGATAAAAAATTCTACCTTAATGAATTATAACATGTTATACTCAATATGGTGGGATAAAAGTATTAGGAAACATACAAAAAATACACAGGGAAAATGTACCCTGTTCAGATTAAAGCAAGCTCATAAAACGTGGGTAATAAGTGAGTATTACACAAAAAGAGTGAGAGAAAGTGCTAGAATCTCTAGAGTGGACCATATAAGAAATTAAAAAAATTAAGAATAAAATGGACACAGAAGAAACCATTAAAAGCAAGAATCTCAAACTTTTTTTAGGAATCTGATGTGAATGGTAAAGTACAAATAGCTTCAATGAATTCATAAATTATATTAATTAATAGTGAGTGGAGAACATATTTTTAATAACTCACTTCATACAATTTCAAATTTATTTGATTTAAGACCATTGGTTTAGAATGAATTTTTCATTCATCTTCAGTTTATTTTCATGACTGAAGATGAATGAAAAATTCATTCAAAACCAATGGTCTTAAATCAAATAAATTTGAAATTGTATAAGGTGAGTTATTAAAAATATGTTCTCCACTCATTATTAATGATATAACCTCAATGTTTACTTCCCAACATTAATTTTAATTCATAAATGATATTTTATTTTATGAAGTAATATTTTGAGGTTCTTTCAATCAAGTTATTATGAGTCTGCAATATCTTACCTCAATATTAATGTTGTTTAATTAAATTAATATTGTGAAGCTAAAGCTATTACTATGATAGAAATAAGTAAATTAATAAACACAATTAAATTATTGTAAATCAATGGTAAAGAGAAAAATTTTTGCCTGAACCGGGAATCGAACCCCGAACCTTTAGCTTTCCGTGCTAATGCTCAGACCACCGAGCTAATCCAGGCTTCATTCCCATCCAAGCAAGAATCCTTCCTTTACCTTTACTCTACTGGCCCCACATTCAATTGCAATGAATCATCATTCACAAATACACAATGAATGGCTTCTACCTGAAGAAGACATGAAGGGACTCCACACAGCTATAGCATTATTTATTAAATTAATATTGAGAAGCTAAAGCTATTACTATGATAGAAATAAGTAAATTAATAAACACAATTAAATTATTGTAAATCAATGGTAAAGAGAAAAATTTTTGCCTGAACCGGGAACCGAACCTTTAGCTTTCCGTGCTAATAATAATTTCTATCATAGTAATAGCTTTAGCTTCACAATATTAATTTAATAAATAATGCTATAGCTGTGTGGAGTCCCTTCATGTCTTCTTCAGGTAGAAGCCATTCATTGTGTATTTGTGAATGATGATTCATTGCAATTGAATGTGGGGCCAGTAGAGTAAAGGTAAAGGAAGGATTCTTGCTTGGATGGGAATGAAGCCTGGATTAGCTCGGTGGTCTGAGCATTAGCACGGAAAGCTAAAGGTTCGGGGTTCGATTCCCGGTTCAGGCAAAAATTTTTCTCTTTACCATTGATTAATGTTGTTGTTGTTTTCAAATGCTGGGCCTTGGCAATGAAGCCATTAGCGTTCTTGCTCTCCAATATTTCTCTATGGTGGATCCAACAGGTAATACTTCACAGGTTTGTAGATGTTCTTTGTTCATTTCTTCGTCTTTGTTGCATAGAGGACAATTTGGATTCGTGTAGATTACTATTTTATATAAATGTTTGGCCAAATAGTCATGTTCTGTAAGAAGTCTAAATTTTGCTACTGTAGTTTTACATGGAATTTCTGGAATAATATCTGGCTTCTTTACTAAAATATTCCATTTTTTGTCTTTGGCTTTATTACATAGGTCTTGGATTTGTTTGATTTTATATTTGTTTTTAATTATTCTTTTTATGGATGTGAAAGGTAAGCTTTAGTAGTATTCTGAATTAGATTGGAGCCTTTTTGGCAAGAAAATCAGCAGTGTCGTTTCCAGCAATTCCACAATGTGCAGGTATCCATTGCAATTGAATTCTTTTCTGTAGTTTTTGAAGTTCTTGAATCATTTTGTAGCACTCTTTAATTTGTATTGACTTCATTTTGTGTGAATTTATTGCATATATTGCTGCCTTAGAATCAGAGAGTATGACAGCATTTTGAAATTTATTTATTCTGTATAGTAATTGTTGGAGTGAAATATGAATAGCTGTTACTTCCGCATCAAAATTTGTTGTGTGGTATCTTGCTGGTTGGTAAAATGAAAATAATGCACATGTAGTTCCTGATCCTGAGCTGTTATCATTGATTTGGCCATTATGCTGAGGATGATTAGAAGACTAATTGAAACATCATCAAGAACAATTCAACATTAATATTGAGGTAAGATATTACAGACTCAAAATAACTTGACCATAAATGATAACTTTGAGGAAATCGAGGAAAAGGAAGACAAAAAAAAATGAAGCAATGGGCAGGAGATGAATTAAAACCTGAAGATGTACAGACAGAAAACTGTAGAGGATTGACACAGGAAGATGTGAATAGTCATAGAATTCCTGATATAAATAAATTTAAAATCTAAATATTAAAACAAAAACTCACCTTCTACAGCTCTGAGGTAGTATCCTGTAGCATCCTTATTAACACTTCTAGGAACTTCTAGTAATTGCATTATTCTGTCTAGAAGACCATGGATTATTTCAAATCCAGGAGTTTTATTACAGTTTACTGCACATACTCGTCTCTCGTTTCTTGCTCCAACCTCTATAGTATCAAATATACAATGTTCTATGAAACAATTCCAATATTTATAAAAGAGATCAAATTTGACAAAACAAGAAAAAAGTTTTCATTGTTTTATTATTTTTAACAATACTTCTTTACCTAGTAAAGCTTGCATTTTCAAAGTTTTTATTTAAAATTTGTCACTTACATTGTAGGGCATTAATATTAGAAGAGAAAAATGTATGCTTAAACTGGGATATGAACCCAAGATCTCTGGCTTTTTGTACCAGTGCTCTAAACCATTTTGCATCACAATTTAAATGGAAAATTTTCTCTCTCTTATACAATCCTACGCTCTCAAAGGCGAGAACATCTGTTCTAGTTTGCTTCTTATTCAAAAATGACTTTTCAATGGAATTTTAACAACTTTTATAGCTAGTAAGGCTTATTTGACGTTTTATCAATTTGTAATACTATTTTTGTAGCTAGTGAAGCTTACATTTTCAAAGTTTTTATTTTAAATCTGTCACTTACATCGAAGGACAAATTAATATTTGAAGAGAAAAAATTATTTATTAAGGTAGAATTTTTTATCACTCACCTCATTGTTGTTCTTATTTGACTATAAACTAGTTTAGGAACATAGTTTCTGTTCCATGAATATACCTCATAGTGAGAATTCCTAAAATAAGTAAGAAAAAATTAGGCCTAAATTGGGATTTGAAATTTGAATTTTTCCCTTCAAATATAAATTTGTCCTTCAATGTGACAATTTTAAAATAAAAACATCAAAAGAAAAAAAGTTTCTATACCATGGTTCCTAAACTTAACATCTGCTGAGTTATGATCTTATGCTGAGCACTTTTCTTCTTACTTGCACTTGCTTCATGATCCAAAACAACATGGTATGTCCTAATTCTGGCAATTTTTTTTAACTATCATAACATCGTTGTAGGCAAGTAGCAATTAAATATTCAAAATGTATCAATAAACCCAATGAATGGAATCACTATATGTTAGTCTCACCTGCATTCTTGTCTAGAAGCACAACATCTGAAACTTCAAAAAGTTTCAATGGTAGAGGCATTTTCTTGTTTGCAGCAAGTGTTTTCAATAATCCTGGAACCAATGTTGTTCTTGCCACTTGAAATTCTAATGTTTTGGGATTTGCAATATGTACTGCTGGTATGTCCTTAATGTCCTTTCCTAGTTTTGCAGCCACATCATCTCTTGAGCACTAACATAAAAAAAAGATGCCAAATTAATTAAAATTGATTACTATATTTTATGAACTCTATAATATTTATTTTTTCAAAATCCTGATAGGCCACATATAGTTATGCAAGATTTTTAGAAGAGAAAATTTTGTATTCCTAGCACTTGTGCTGAACTCAGATGGTAGCATACCTGCTATCTGACTAGTATGTCTGGGTTCAATATTCAGACTAACTAACTCTCACTGGCACTATCGAACCCAGAGTTTAATGGCCACACGGACATAAGCTCTCCATACATCCCTATCCTGAGCGAATGTTTTCCAATCATCCCCTGTATAATTTACTTCCCTCAAATCATAGTTAATGTTATTCTCCCACCTTATTCTTGGTCTACCAACTGGGCGTTTCCCTCTGGTTTTCCTACAAGAAGCTTCTACATCTAACTTCCTGTAAACCAACTATATCCAAGAGTGATTCATCAAATTCACGTGTTAATACCTCTAGTGCCCCACTATTGTATATAGTCCTAACATTCCATGTTCCTAGGAACATGTCTCTGTGTTTGAGCCTTTGGCATGGGTTTCCTATAGTAGTCCCTGCTCGGAGAACTGAATGGGGGACTATTTGACCTCCGGAAATTTTACCCCAGTTGAACCTATGTCCACATTTCTTGACGGTTGTATTTTTACACTGAAAGATTGTTACTCTTTCGACCAAGGTACTTTTTTTTGTCTGGCTTATCACCTTTGACCAGTCTGGCATGGGTAACCCTATCGGCAGCAATGCTACTGCTGGCATAGCTCTCGGGATTATTTAAGCATGCAAGCCACTCCACCACGACAAGGTAAAGATACCATGGAGGGGTTCTATACTCAGAAGAGTTGGAAATTATAATTATAAAATTTTTCATTTCAGGCTAGGAGGGGTGTTGATGTACAATTTCTAATCACTAGATTGTGCACCTGATGTCCAGAATAAATTAAAAAATCCTCCATACATAATGAGAAGGCAAGTAGTTACTATTGATAGCAATTTGTCTGTCAGATGAGGACATAAAGCTTAGTAGGTTATGTACTGGCACTGGGTTCACTTTCTTCCTTATCATCACACTTAAATTACACATAAATACAACATATTGTACACTCATCCTACTCTACTCTCTGCACACAACACAACATCATATACATAATGTGGTCTGCTAAAGTAGCGGATAAATTGAAAATAACATTAATGCAATTTATCCACCTAGTGGAGAAGCATGAAAAGTGCATTGGGTGGTAATGGTGGCATTTGAAAACACACACACACAATTTCTTATTGGTTATTAATTGATTACCAAGGCTAAATTTCTTTATCAGTGCCAATGTAATAATGAATAAGAAATTGAACATCCCAGATAGTAAACAATCTGGAATTTATGAAATTAGTTGTAGAGACTGCAATAAAGTATACATAGGAAAAACAAAAAGGAATTTGGACACCCGCACAAAGGAATACTTTAGAAATATTAAAAATGTTGCAATTGAAAAATTAGCTATTGCAGCACATAGTTTGTTGGATAGTCATAAAATTGAAAAAGAGGCCAAACTTATAAAACATTTGGAAAACCTTTAGAATTGACAGTTTGGGAGAAGATATATATTCAGATAAACAAATTTAAATCCATGAATTTTGAAATACCTGATGAACGGGACCTAATCCCGAAGTTCATCAAATCAACACCAGATGGCAACGGTATATATATGGAGATTTCAATGACTATTTAACTCATGCCCCAAATGGGAGTCAATGACCAATCACGTTTCAATGATTTCTGTATTACAACCAATCAGAGACGTGTTTCACGAAATAATTATCAACGTTAGGATTATCATATATTAAGCAAAGCTCCTCCTTTTTAATATTCTGAACAGGTCTGACCGTTATTTTGCAGTGACTGAGCCTATAACAAATACGGCTACCAGATTGTATATAATAGTGCTTACATGTCAACATTTGTAGCAATTGATTATACCACCAAAAAAAGAAACCACTGTTTGCACTTTCTTAAATGTATACGACATCAAAAATGAATTAATATACAGATTGATGTGTTTCATTTTTTCTCCACTAGAGAGCATTCTTACAATATTGCGTTCCTTTGGCAATAAATAGTATGATCTGGTTGCAGTGATAAACAAAAGAAGCAGTAGAAGCGTAGGCTACCTATCGTTTCTCATTAGTTTTCAAACATCACCGTTTACTTTAAATATAAAAATATTTTTAAATAACTGTAGTTAAATAATGATTTGTGAGTAAACAGCTTTATTTTATTCGTTAAATAGTCCTAACAAATGCCACTCTTGATTTCCAAATTCTCTAGATAAATTCACTCCTCACTTCGTGAGTCGTGAATTTATCGATAATTTGGAAATCACTCGTGGCATTACTTATGAAAATCCGGTAGTCATAATGTTGGTTGAAAATGGAAGGGATGTGTCCTTTTAAATACTGCAGTTCTCGTGTTTAAGAAAACATAATCTATGAGGTATGATGTAAAAAAATGACTCATTCTTCATGATTAAGAACCTTATAATGTTATTTCCCATACTTAACTTTGAAGCTATAAAGATGTTTGTCAAACATATTTCTTGTTTATAATTCCATGGTATCTCAACACACCACATGCCTTCTCAACATATGTACTGTGAAGAGGTTTGCAATTTAATGCAGGAATATGATGCACAATCTAGCAATTAAAAATTGTATACCACCAGCTCTCCTGACTCCAAGTTTGAAAACTTTGCAATTAAATGAATTAAAATTTACAACCTTGCCAGGTATCAATTCCAGGCCTGCTAGTCAGGAAGCAGGCATGCTACCACCTGAGCCAGCACGACAGACTATCTGACTACTATACCATGTGATTTTTGGTCTACCTATTCTTCTAGTTAATACTTGGGAATTTCAGTCAAGAGACTCTTTAAATGCTCCTGTAACATATTATTATTATTCTTATTATTATTTTATTACAATTAGTAATATTATCCAACAATGTGAAATTTATTAATACTCATACTCCTGGCGCGACAGGCCTACAAGGCCCTTAGCCTACCAGCCGGTTGCTGGCCTCACATCCACATGTGTCAATCACAGAGGTAGATGATAATCAGCCAGTGTAGGGGTGACATGTGGTCAGCATGTCGAGTCCCCCAGCCGTTATAGCTGGTTTTCTCAACCTGGAGCCGCTACTTATTGTAGCTACCCAAATGCATCACGATGCTGGGTGGGCCGAAATACCATGAGAAAATTTCTTCCCCCATGGAGACTCGAACCAGCGCAAGTCCCGTAGCTCTGCGCCAAGGCTTCCTGCCTTAACCACTCGGCTACGGCGCGGGACAATTTATTAATACTCATAATATATATATATATAACACGCTGAGGTACAAACTCAGAGTTCCGGGTTCGAATCCCGTCCAGGCATTTATTTTTCTTATCATGCCTTTATATATATCACATACATAATGCACAGCTAATAAAAACAAGTAAAATAATTAATAAAATATTTTCGTGAAATGAATATTCATATATATATATATATATATATATATATATATATATATACTACTACTATAAAAATAAATTATGTAATTATGATGCACATGTTTGCTGGACATAAAATCTAACCTTCAAAAACTGACAATTAACTGCTGTTCTCCTCCCACACATAACACGAGTCATTTTCCTAGTAACATGATATGTTCATTACCTCTTATATTACCAATGTTTCACAACCATTTCCTCATTTGATTAGTTCTCTACTGTTGAATCATACTGTACTCTAGAAGAAAGTTATACTTCACATTTATTTCAGAATTTGCCCAATTTGATGGTAGATTTTCAAAAATTGATCAGTAGCAGAAGACTTTTTTTTAATAATCTGTATTTTGTATATGTATATTTTTAATTATAAGATTGTAACTAACTCACTGGCACTATCGAACCCATAGGTCATGGCCATGCAGACATAAGCTCTCCACACATCCCTATCCTGAGTCAATGCTTTTCAATCATCTCCTGTATACTCTATTTTTCTCAAATTATGTAAATGTTATTCTCCCACCTCATTCTTGGTCTATCAAATTAACATTTTCCTCTGGTTTTCCTACAAGAAGCTTTCATTCCCCATTCATACCACATGTCCTGCCCATTGCAGTCTACAAGACTTAACTGTTCTTATTATACCTGCCTTCTTATAAAGACCATGTAGCTCACTGTTATGTAGTCTTCTCCATTCACCTATCTGTTCATCTCTCTTTGGCCCAAAAAAAGTTTCAAAGAACTTTATAGTATATTTGAATTAATGTTGGGAAGTAAACGTTATGAGTACTAAAGTAAACTACTTTATAGTAGTATTTTTTTTAAAGATTCAAATTGTTTTCTTACTCTCAATGAAACGTGCAAAGAAGGCACATGTCCAATGTCATTAGGAAAGTACTAACCAGTTTATAAGCGAGTGATTTTAAAATTTCCATTGGAAGATTAAGTGGGATAGGAAAATCTCCTAAATTATTGTTATAGCTACATCCACTGCTGTGGTCTCGAGGTAGTGTGCTGCCCTGTCATGCAGCGGGCTTGGGTTCTATCCCCGGTCGGCACAAGTTTCCTATGTGGTTTTTTTCAAGGTTTTTTCTCACCTATAAAGCAAATGTCAGGAAACTTTAAGGCCCGAACGGTCCCTGAACATCATCTGGCCATCACTATCATCATCATAAACATATTTATTAAGTTTCAGATTAAGGCCTCTCCTGATGTATCATTACCACCATCATCATGCATCATATATCATCAGGGCAGTGTAACTCTGCCTTCCGGGCACCCCAACCCCAGAAGTGGGTTACAATAACACCATGACAGGAGAGAATACCAGATATTTAATGGCAGATGTGTTCCTGCCAATCAAAAACATTCATGCTACTGCCAGACCTCCTGCTCTCTCTCTTTTTTCTAAGTTCTTACACATGCACTGTAGCGATTAATATGTAAGGAGACATATAAACTAAGATACAACTCTAATATGCATGGAGCTGAAACTAAAATGTTCCGAAATATATTAAATTGTTATTAAAATTAAATAAATCTATAAAAAAAATGAAAATAGAATATATTACTAATATCGCTATAAAATATGTATGTGGAAAAGTAAAAATATCCAGGTAAAAATTCCACCTACATTTGTCTAGAATAAATACTGTAAAACGCTACCTGCTATACAAATGACAAATAAAGAGGTATTGTCAGAACTCTACCTACTACACAACTTACAAATAATATAGGAACACAAAAAGGGTATTGTCAAAAGAATTCCAATTAGCAGTCTATACAACTAATAAGAAAAGATAACATTAGTTAGCTATTAAAAATATTAAAAATCTATTGACCAATTCTTAGAAACCAATTAACGCTACTAAGCAATTCAAAGGAATGATGATAAAGAATTTCTACCTGCCTAGTACAGACAACAAAAGACATTCATTCACCTCTAGAAAAGATAATCTCTTAACATTGACAGTTTACAAAGAAACTGATAAACATTTTCTATTAAATATCAAAGAACCAATTTACCCAGTTCTTAGAAATGTTATACATACTAGTAAATAATATTATAAAACATAAATATATATTCAATTGTAAGGAGTGGATTCAAGAAAAGTAGGAGGAGCCATCGCCTTTATAAGCGAGAACTTATATCAAAATACACTGACTATCACTATCAGTGTTGAAACATAGTAGATCTGCAGACCGCGATCTCCGATTCAGTTAAAAATCGCTTACTATCACTCTCAGTGACTCTGTGTTCAGTGTTGGAACATCATAGACCTGCAGACCGCGATCTCCGATTCAGTGTTAATATTAGATTCGTCCGAGAAATAGTTAAATTTAAAGTTATAGTCCGTTAAGCATTTGGACTTTAAAAATATTGACTCGAGCACGTGGACCTCTAAGTATTTCATCGACTCTCTCTTAGATAAAACTTGTAACTGTATTAACAAAAGTGTATTTCTCCGAAAATAAAGAGTTCTTGGATTCGTTACAATTGAGTGTACATTTATACGTTGTTCTTTTGCTTATAAAGAGTTCATAACCCTGAGATCTCTTGCCTACCATCGACTCACCAGTACAGCACTTATTGTTTATGTTTAAATTATGAATATTACTAAACAGAGTGTAATTCTTTGCTGATTTGTTCCCTTTTCTTTTCATATATTCTCACACGTGCAACTGACCTCAGCTGGAACTTATCATTGAGACAGAAACTTGATATTCTACTCTTCAAATACCAGGTTTACATTATAAGTTGTCACTCGAGCGCGGTTTTTAAAGTGAGCTAAGCCATTTGTATGTCAAGCAACAGTTTGCAGTCTTTGGCACTCTCGGAAATTAAATGTATAACAGGCCTAGGATAGGTCATTGGCAGAATACTTACAAATAAAGCTAAAGTCCTTGGGTTCAAACCCAAGTGTAGGTGTATATTTTTCTCTTCAAATAAAATTCAATGCATTTATTAAAAAATTTGAAGAGAAAAATTTTCACCCAAACTAGAATTTGAATCTAAGGTCTCTGGTTTTACATACCAGTACATTAAAGCACTATGCTACCTGGATATCATACTTTAAACATTCACTTTTTTCTCTCTTATACAATCCCACTCATCTGAGGCCATGAACCTTTGTTCTAGCATCATCTTGCAGCTTCTCATTCGAGAAGATTTTAAATGGGATTTAACAATACTATTATAGTCAGACTTATATTGCTATCTAATATAATAAATTTGGGAATTCTTAACATTATGAGGTTTTATTGATAAAAATCAAATGAATTGTGAATTCTTCTTACCTCATACTACCATTTTTTTTCAACACAGCACCGCAGTATTAATGACCATCATCAGCTGTTTTCACGACTGTCAATTTTTTCTTTTGCCAATAAATCCAAACTGCCATCTGGTGTTCTTTTGAAGGAATCATTTTCTAAACTGCCATCTGTTGTATTTGAAGAACTTCTTCAAAAATACAACAGATGGCAGTTTAGAAAAGAACACCAGATGGCAGTTTAGAAAATGATTCCTTTAAAAACACCAGATGGCAGTTTGGATAATTACCGGCAAAAGAAAAAATTGACAGTCATGAAAACAGGTGATGATGGTGACAATGGTCGCTGATAATGCAGTGCTATGTTTAAAAAAAAACAGAAGTATGAGGTAAGAAGAATTCACGATTCATTTGATTCTTATTATATTGCTATGTTTTTATTTTAAATTTATCACTCACACTGAAGGGTAAATTAATATTTATTCTCCCAAACTGGGATTTGAACCCAAGGTCTCTGGTTTAATGTACCAGCGCATTAGTTTAATTTAACACCAAAATAAAGTATCATGATGTAACATTAGTAACAAAGGAATCACATCAATTTTAAGCACTGACTACACATAAAAAATTAAAAATATAATTCTTAAATAAATTAATTCAGTAAATATGAATGCTGGGGGGAAGCAATGCCCTCACCCCTCCTCAATAGCTGCCCCAGCTGATTACATATATGTTTATGTCAAGATCTATTTGTCAGCTGATTGAAATATTTGTATTAATTTGGCGTTCTTCGTTTCAATTGTAAAAGCTGAGAAATGCTTTACTGTAATCTAAAAATGAATCCAATGTTGTTGTTGTGGTGGTGGTGGTGGTAGTAGTAGTAGTACTAAAGTAAAATGTAAAGTAAAAGCCAATCATCCATACTAACCATTGTACATTAAACAAGGAGGAATTTGTTCGAGCTTTGTGATTATATCAATCAAAATCTTTTGTCTACTTCCATGATGTATCAGACCAGCCTGACACACCTTCGTTCATGAAGTAAAGATGGTGGCAGCAGTGGTACTATTACTATTACCATCACTGCCACACATTTGAAAAATATATAACTATTAACTAACTCACTGGCACTATCAAATTAGTAGGTTCATGGCAGCATACACCTAAGCTCTCCAAACATCCCTATCCTAAACACATGTTTTCCAATAATCTCTTCTATAATCTACTACCCTCAAATCATGGTAAATTTGTTCTCCCACCTCATTCTTGGCATACCAACTGGGCATTGTCCCTCTGGTTTTCCTATAAGAAGTTTCCATGCCTCTCTTTCATTCCCTATTTGTGCCACATGTCCTGCCCATCACAGTCTACAAGAATGTATAAAAAACCAAATTTAGAAAGGCAGAAAACCTTACAGGAAAAGTAACGATAAGACGAAAACAGACTTACAAGACGATGGTTTATATTAGGAAGTAATATTTTGAGGTTCTTTTAATCAAGTTTTTTTGAGTCTGGAAACATCTTACTTCAATTTAATAATTAAATTCATGTAAGATAAACATAAGGAAGAGGAAGAAGTCATGTTATTTAAATAGATATAGTTGCTAACATTGGTAAATTTATATTGTGAGGATGCAAAATTCATCCACATAATGTCACAAAGATATTGAAATTGTATTCCTTGTGAAAAGATACCTCATTTCTTCTATGAAATAAATCAGATAATTATTGCACTGGAGGGAAAGAGAAAAGAAAATTAATTACAAGCTTAACAAAGGACTTGCATACGGGGAGATTGAAAAAAATATGAGTGGAAAACAAAAGAATTTCAATATACCAAACTTGCTGTATGTATATAGTTTTATGGAGTTTACACACAAATATCACTAATGGACAAGTACTCACCAATGAAAATGTCAATGCCTCTGTGAATCCTGCCTGTGCAATCTGTTCTCTCAGTTGATCTGATAACTTGTTGAGAGGATACTGAAAAATAAAATGGATACGTAGTATATAGTTCACTTGTAGTGTGTTAAGCTACTTGAGAAGGTCTGCAGTGATTTAGTGATGTGATGGGGCACACCATAGTGTTTGGTTAAGGAAATATGCTACAAGCCATAAGATAAAAGTTCGAGTTCAGATGGGGTCAGGAATTTTAAACTGGCCTGAACCTTCTGGTGGCACCATGGCCCTGGGGTCGATTCAAACTTTAATGAAAATGAATACCAGATGTTTGTTCTGGAGTGAAGGCAACTTCATGCAGGCTGACAACCCACATATTGTGTCAATTGTTTGCAAAAGTGGAAGTCTTAATTTTCTACTATCTGTAGAGGAATTTAAAAAAAATCACATTTAATTTTCATTGGTATAAAATATATCTGTCCGATGCCATAGCCAAGCATTTTAAGGCACCATGCCTTCGTGCACAGCTATGGGTCTTGCATTTGAGTCCCTACGAGGGAAGACATTTTTTCATGGAATTTCGGCCAATATGGAACTGCTGACCACCCAGCATCTTGAAGAATTTGGGTAGCTAAAATGATTAGTAGCTCCAGCTATAATGGCTGGAGGATCCAACATACTGATCACATGTCATTCCTATACTGGCTGGATGATTGTCTACCTCTGTGATTAACACATGTGGAATGTGTAGTAGGCCATGGGCTTTCTAGGCCTGTTACCATTAAGTTTTTTTAAAATAACAGATATCTTATAATTCGGGTGGAGTCTTTTAATTCAAAAAGTTGTGATTTCTTGGTATAATTATTTAGGAAGATGAACAATTTATGATAATTATTGATGATGAACTGATTTCAGGCTACATTTTCTTCTTCTTAAAGTTGACCAGAGTAGATTATTCTAAGTCTTTTTCATACTTCACAGTTTTGTTGGCTCCATTACAAAGTCTGACTTTTTAAAACTTATTCAAAGTTAAAATTGGGAAACACATTATGAGGTTCTTATTAATAAATTAATGAGTCATTTTAACATCTTACCTCATATTTCATGTTTTATCAAACATGGTAACTATAGTTTTCAAATGATCTTGTCATTCATTTTCAACCGCCATTATGACTACCGGATATTCGTTGGAATCTCCCTCTATAACGTTGCCATCTGGTGTTGATTTGACGAACTTCGAGGTATCGTTGCCATCTGGTGTTGATTCGATGAACTTCGAGATGAGGTCACGTTCATCCGGAATGTCGAAATTCATAGATTTAAATTTGTTCTTCTGTATAAATATTTTCTCCCAAACTGTCAAATCCAAAGGTTTTTCCAAATGTTTTAGAAGTTTAGCTTCTTTTTCAATTCTATGACCTTCCAACAAACTATGTGCTGCAATAGCTGATTTTTCAATTTCACCATTTTTAATATTTCTAAAGTGTTCCTTTGAGCGAGTGTCCAAATTTCTTTTTATTTTTCCTATGTATACTTTATTGCAATCTCGACAATCAATTTGATAAATTCCAGATTTTTTACAATCTGGGGTGTTCATTTTCTTATTGGTTATTAATAAGTTACCAAGGCTAAATTTATTTATCGGTGCCAATGTAATATTGAATTTCTTGAAAATTTTTTGAAATTTGTTATGTATTCCAGGATGATAAGTGATTTTCTTAAATTGTTTTCCTTTCTTTGAATCAGATTGCAGGGTAGTGTATTCTTTTAATCTTTTTTGTTGTCTGAATTTCTTCAATTTAGTTATAATTATTTCCTTTCCACAACCATTTAAACTAGTATCTATGTCCAAAATGTGATTGTATTCTTTCTTAAAATCCTCTTCATTTAGTGGAACATTCAATAATCTATATATCAAACTGTTGAAAATTGCATGCTTATGCGCAATATGATTGAAACCTGAAGACTTTATGTAATTGTCAATATGAGTATCTTTTCTGTATATATTGAATTCAATTCTTTGTTGTTGTTCATTCCTTCTTATGTAGAGGTCCAAAAATGGGATTTGGTTATTATTTTCTAATTCCATAGTAAATTTCACAGATTCATCCTGGAGGTTGAGTAATTTTAATGCATCTTCAATATATTTAGAATTTATCACAGAGAAAATATCATCCACATATCTATACCAACATTTGAACATCTGACTTTTTTAACTATCAATTATCAGTATGTCCACTCTTCTCACATAATTTTCAATAGATATAATTAAGAAATTATATTTACCTGTGCTCCAATAGTAGGAGTGGAAGGAACAGTTTTCTTGATATTGTTATAGCCATAGGCAACTGCTACATCTTCATAAATATCACAGACATGAATAATATCATGTCTAGATGGAGGGATCTCAACTTTCACTTCTTTTCTTGATTTTATTACATCTGACTTCAGACACATTTTTGTCAATAGCTTTGCAATGTTAGAGGCTGGTTCACTGTAAAACAAGTTTTACATTTATATTCAAAATGATATAAAAGAGATAAGGAAGGCAATGTTATGCTGTTCCGATGATATGAAAGGTGATGACGATGGTAATGATGTGTCAGGAAAGATCTTAATCTAAACTTATCTAATGAGGTGAATATGATAGTGATGATAATGGTGGCCTTAAAGTTTTCTGACATAAAGGTGAGGAAAAACATAAAAAAAAACTTGCTCACAAAACCTGTCCCAACCAAGATTGAACTCAGGCCAGCTGTGTAACAAGGCAGCATGCTACCTCGATACCACAGCGGTGGACTGGCGACAATATTGTCAGGACTTTTACAAAGCTGTAAGTCCCCTTGTTCAAAGTAACAGTGATAATGAAGCAAAAGCAAGAAGCCTAGTGATAGATAAATGTGTGTTAATGCAAAATGCACTGGAAATATCTGATACACTGACAGACTTTCTAGAGCTGCAACATGACATAGAGTTTCCTTACATTCCTTTGCTTCAAAAAATTTAAATGAACATGAGAAAGAAATTAACCAGTCACAGACGTTTTTAAAAATGTGTGAGAACCCCTTTTAAAGTAAACTATCTATAGCATGTGAAATGTGTTTAGTATAGTCTATAAACTATACCCACACATTTCCATGTAGGACATGAGTCCTCCCTAGCAGGAATTTCTTAACCAATGTAATCTATTTATGCTTATTTCCCTATAGATGTCAGCAATTGCAAATGGTTAGCACACAACCTCAAAGAGACATCTAGTAGGCAACTAAGTATTACTTGGATGGGAAAAGCTGATTAAATTTTGCTCAGAAGCACTAATTTAGGCTTAATGTTTATTTACAAGCTTGAAAATCTTCAGATTCGGGACCGATGGCTTAAAGTCTCTTTTGGAGGATGTGTCCCTTGGATTTTTCTATCTAAAAAATTCATCAACTGCAGCCGGATTTGAACCAGCGACCTTTGGGACAGAGGCAAAGAACTAAACCCTTAGACCACCAAGGACAATGTAAAATTGCACATTCAATAAAAAAAATTACAATAATACTGATTATATCTAATCACCTGCTCCCATCATTATGAGTTGAATAATTGAGGTTCTACCATCAATAGATGCTTAGAATTTTGGGCAGATTTTGTCCTAAATTCCTTTATAAATCATAATTGAATGAACAGAGGTTTGAAATGAGCAGTATATTTAGTTTCATGTCAGTTGAAGGAGCAAGGATGAATACACAGATGTGTTAGGTTAGATATTACTGTACCGTTTATTAGTTGTCAGAATCACTGTACATCTGTCTTGCATTTCCAACTTCAAAATGCAACTTCTCAAAAATATAATTTTTAGATCTCCCTTTCTCCCTCTAGTTCCTGATATAATAAATTCAATTCTATCTCTACTAATAAGTGAATCAAATATTAAAAAAGAAATATTTTACCTAATGCCAATATAATTATTTGTCTTGTCAATGTTCACAATTTCATCTCTATATCCCAGTTCAGGATATTTAACAGTACTGCCATCTGGCTGCACAACTTCACAATATTCTGCTGTATATTTATCTGCACAATATTGACTAAATATGCAAACTAATGTGTCCAGAACTATTTTTGCCTGAAATCAAAAAGTTTGTAAATTATCACAAAACTTTCCAACATTTTAGATTTTCATACAATGAAACAATACATTTTCAATGTTTTTATTTGAATTAACATTTTCCAATCATGGATAGAATCTAATTTAAAAAAAGAAAAATTAATGTTTGAACCTGGATCTCTGATTCTGTACATCAGTGTGATACCAATTCATTTGAGCACCGATAAGAATATCAACATTTCTTTCCACTTCCACAATTCTCGTTCGTCCGAAGGACGATAGCTGTCACTACCATCATGCCAACTGACATCTTCTATTCAGAAATATTTTTATTGAGAATTTATGCATTACTTTTTAGCACTGATGTACAAAACCCAGCTATACAGTGGAACAAAGATGGTGTTGCTACTGCCACCTGTTCACATGGAGAACGAGACCAGAACTTACTCTCCAAATTACTTTCATATTTGTACGAGTATTTACCTTTGTCAAATCAGTAGCTGTGCATTCGATAAACACATTTTTTGTTTCAAGAGTAATTCTTGAATGGTTTCCATTAATTATTGGCGGCATTGAGAGAACCACTCCTTTACTGTCATAAATGATTGGATACACTGAACTATCTCTGATGATAGGAAGATACTGTTTCAGTTGAGCATGACTCTGGAATTAAATTCACATGACAAATTCAAAGCTTATAATCTTACCAACATATAAAAGATTGGTATGTACACTATATGTCAGAGGAAAGAAACCCAAACAAGACATGGAAATGCAAACATATGAAACAACAGGAAGAGAAAGACCTAGAGTTAAATGGAGAGAATGGGATGAAAGTGAGGTAGAACAATAGTGGAAATATGAAGAATGTACAAAGACAGAATTTAATTATTTTGATTCATCTCTTTTTTTTTATATTCTGCAGCCTACAGTTTTGTCGCATTTATGTAACATTGTCGATGCATTCTAACTGTTGTATTTGAGGTTGTTGGTCCTGTAGGTTGATTTCTGTTCCCTCTGTTGGCTGACTGATGAACTTCCAAATCAATTTTTTTTTTCCTTTTCCCCGGGAAAATAACTAACTCATCATAATTAAAAGAGATCTCACAGTGTTATTTCCTACAAATAGTAAATAGAATTTAATGATAAATAAGTTGAATCTTTTTTCATCTTACCTCATATTCAACTTATTTATTAAGAACATCATGATGTTACTTCCTATTGTAGATAGATAGATCATCGGTTGATTAATGTCTTTGACATCGTCCGATTCCTAATAGCCAATTTTGTCAGTCCATCCAATCTCCTGGTTGTAGATGTTTCTCCACCATGCATAAATATATTCCCTTACTCCAGGAGGTTTTAGGTCTTCCTCTGCCTCGTCTTCCCTCAGGTTTCAATTCCAAAACAGATTTTGGTAGTCAATCCTCTTCCATTCACTGGACATGTCCGTACCATCTTAATTGCTGAGTTTTAATATAATCTAAAATAGTGTCTTCAACCTTAATTTTCTCCCTTATAACTGAGTTCCTAATTTTTTCTCTTCTTGAAATTCTTGCTGCCCTTTGTATAAAATCCATTTCCGTTGCCAAAAGATACTTATTTGTTTTTGTTGTTAATGGCCAAAGTTCTGCTCCATAAGTAATGATGCTTTTAACAATTGTATGATATATATTCATTATAATTTCACAATAAATTATTATGATGCTTTGAATATGATTCAATATTACCAAACCATATTTGATTTTTGAAAGTGGTTTGTCTCTACTCTGTTCCATTCTCTGCAACTCTCCAATCCATCCTCCTCTATGATGCATCCTAACTCCCTCATTATGATTGACCCTCAGGCTCTTGGATGAGTTGGAAGAAGAATGAAGTCCAACTCTCCTATCCACTCCTTCCATGAAGCATCATAATTTACATCGCTCCCATAAGTTCTTGATCAAGTTGGAAGAATAATGACATAAGTCTGGTATTTTCATTGGTCTAAGCAAAACCTCTTGGTTCTGCAGTGAAATCAGGTTAAGATTATAATAGATAAATCAGATTTTACACCTCACCTCATATTTTGTATTCTTTCCAGGACTAGTTCCAAGGAACTCTTCCCCATTGTCAACTGGCATATGAATTTTGATTTGGCAGTTGATATTCCTTTGCTTCTCCTCAGTCTGTTGGTGGTCCAATGAACCTCCAAATAAAATCTTAATCCACAGGAATTTTAAAATTAAGAATTTTGTTTTCATTAATATATAAAGGAAGTAATACTATGAGGTTTATTTTAATTAATATTTGAGCTAGAATTTAACACCTCACCTAATAATTATAAATTTCTCCAAGACCAGTTTTGATACTTCTGTGTATCATTTTAAACAGATAGAGCTGAAGATGATACACAGAAGTATCGAAACTAGTCTTGAAGAAATCTATAATTATGAAGTAAAGCATTAAATTCTAACTCAATTACTAATTAATTATTTTGTCTTTTATTTTTTAATGTAGATTTTTCCCCAACTTTTATTTCTCTAATTGTTTAATTAATTTTGCCGTTACTTCAATTTTGTGTTTTTCTGACAAGTATGAGCAGCTACTCTTTATATAATTCTCTCTATAATGTAAAACATTATACAATACTTACAGAATAAATTTCCATTAATTCGACAGCTGTATGTTCCTCTGTCTGATTCAGAGCTTGAAATTTGATTTCAGTTGGTGGTTTTGCATCATATGTAAATGGACCTTGAATAGTATCCAGATCATGGGTACCAATTGCTACTAAAGAACGTTTTCTACATATATTCTGATGCAATTTGTCTTGCAGATCAATGAAACTTTTATAACTGTCCTGATCAAATTTAACATTTCTAAGCACAGCAGCAACTGCATAGGGACGTATTAGTTGTGTCTGCAAATATAACAAAAATTTATTCAGTTTAAAAGTTTAATCAGAAGCTGGTAGTGAAAGTAATTAAATGTTGGTACAACTTTTCATATATTAATTTTATATACAGAGCAGTCTATGAATTCTCTATGACACTCAGCAGAAAGCAGGGCCAGTATCAGCGCTTCTTCCTGGAGAATACGTTCTGCTACAATTATAAGTTGAAGGCAGGGAAAGTGAAAGAAGATAGAGAAAGATTGACTGTACTATGCTACTATAGCAGACCACATCCACCAGGTCGACATGGCTAATGCAGCACCACTTGCCACCTAGTACCCTAGAAAATGTCATAGAGAGTTCTGTATAATATTGCATTTATAAATTTGTTATTTTTCTATAATGTACAAACGTAGAAATTAACTATATTTAAATTAATATTAGGAAGTAAACATTATAGGTTATAGCATTAATAGTGAGTGGAGAACATATTTTTATCCATGGAAGCCATGACTGAAGAAGGACATGATATTGTCTGAAACCATCGGTATCAAAGAAATTTGAAATCATATGAGGTGAGTCGATAAAAATATGTTCTCCACTCACTATTAGTAGAAATTAACTACTTACATTAGGTGTCAGGATCAATTTCTGTATTGAACCTTTCTCAGGGATAATAGCTTTGTATCGAGGTGGTAAAATCCTAAAATAAAATAAAACAGATGATTCAATTTCAATAAAAATTTAATACGAAGTAATATTACGAGGTAATTAAGTTATGTAGATATATGTAGATGAGGTAAATTATCAATATTATATAAATGAAATGAAAACTTTCATACCTCACCGCATAAAATGTGCTTTTCCCACCAGACATGTTTTGAACATGAACAGCATTGAGAATGTCACAAATACAGTGACAAAATCCAGATCACAAGGGAGTTAAGAAGTATGAGGTGAGTCAAGAAACAACTCAACAAAATGTTTTGAAAACAATTGCTTTTATCCTCAACTACAGTCTGACTGCTTGAATTGAGTCATTCCTCTTGCCACATGGTGTGGGTTAAATGAACTTTGAAATCAAATCTTGCTTGCTGGGATCTTCAAAATTCATGGTTCTCTCTTTTCTTTGAAAAAAGAAAGAGGTAAAAACAAGGACAGGTCCATATGTTTTGAAGTTTCCAGTGAGCAAGGGATGCTGGCATTAACAATTCAATTCAGAGCATAAAAGCAAATGGCTTTCGAAACATGTCCGTGAGAAAAGAATATTACATGAAGTGAGGTGAAAGTTTCTGATTCATTTATTTAATATAGATGATTCATTATTCAATTTATGTAATCATAGACAAAGGGATGACTGACAATATCCTATCTCACAGCATGGGACCTAGTGAAGGCAGAAGTTTGTTTCCATCATTATGAGTCTGGTTTCAGTCTGAACTCGTGTTACAATGGAGTTATAATTTTATTAATTTATTTTTAATAAAATTTTATTGTAATTTATTTATTTTAACTGTTGGTCTCAGTGGTTTAGTAATTATGTTCCTTGCCTCCAGTCCTGAGAATCATGTATTTACACAAGGCCAAGGTCAATTGATTTTTAGGTTGGAAAAATTCAAGGAACAAGTCCTATGGGAGGTACTTTAAGCTGTGGGAACTAAATCTGAAGATTTTTGGACTCATAAAAAAAATTTCAAGCCTTAATTTTGCCTCAAGCAAAATATATCTGGTCTTCCCCATCCAAGTAACTAACACCTTAACAGCCTACTACATGTCTCATTGATGGAATATGTTGACCACATGTCACTCACTGACATCTGTATGGAAATAAGCAAAAGTAAATTAGCTTGGTCAAGAAACACTTGCTAGGGGAGCATACATATCTCTACAAGTGATGTTTGGGGTATATACACACACATACTTATTTTAATTAATAATTTATTTGTATGAGATTCTTTTTTTGCTACTTCAATCAAATTAATTGGATTTAGGCTTTAACAAATTGGAGAAACACTGAAAGGAAGTGGACTGGAAAATCATAACTCATAATATAAAGGCTTGTTGCCAGTGTATATCGTCTGAGATCATTACTGAAATAATTTTGTGTTTTTTGAATTTTTTTTTTCAAATTTCATGAGAGATAATATTAAAAATATACACAGGCATTTTTATTTTCATGATTTTGTTTAACTGAAGGTGTAGATCCTGTCAGAAGTAAAATTGTACTTGACAATAAAATTTTGGAGTAGGTGAATAATTTTGCATATCTAGGATGCAATATCTCATATGAAGAAGATGTAAATGCAAAAAATATCTAAATTTTAAAGAATTTTAGGGTTAATAAATTATATCTTCAAGCCACAGTTAGTCCAAAAACATTCAAGACTAAAAGTGTATAAAACACTGGCTCTTCCAACTCTTTTGTATGGTAGCGAAGTATGGACATTAAAACAGAAGGATATACAGAGACTTAAATCTGCTGAAATGAGATACCTTCGGGGACTGCAGGATACACACTACTAGATCACAAAAAATGAAGACATCTGAGAAGAATTGCATATGGAACCTTTAGAAAACAAAATATCTGATTATAAGTCAAGATGGATGCAACATGTTCATCGAATGGAAGATCATAGGATACCCAAACAAATGTTAAGATATCAACCTGCAGGAAGAAGAAGACCAGAACGTCCACTCAAAAGACTTCTGGATGGTGTTTCTCTTGAGGCCAAAACAGGTCAACAAATGGCCTAAATTCGTGAATGTACTATGAGGATGATGATGTACTGCAAGAGTAAGCATGCCTAAATACATTCTTTTAAATAAAAATTTTAATAAGGGGTAACACTATAAGGTAAATTAATAATATTATAAAATTGAATTGGAAATTTTTACACCTTACCTTATAAAAATATTAATTTCTAGTTTTGAAGGCCTCCATCTCAGCTACATTCCAACTCAGAGAATAGCTGATGATCGAGGCAATAGCCTTCAAAACTAGGTAAGAAATTCATATTTTTATGAGGAGTTCTAAAAAATTTCCCAATCAATTACAAAACAATGATATGGCTATAGCTTGACAGCAAACAAAATGCAGTGCTAATACAGTCTTGCCTTGACTGCACATTTTCATTACCCTAGGGTGTCCATAATATTTTCAATGTAAAAGGAGACATGTACAAAAAATTAAAGGCAAAACCTGTGACATTTTAAAAAAGGTGGGACATCAACAAAATATTTTAAAAAAGCAGTTGTTTTCTTTTTACCACGACAATGTGGCCAATACAAATTTATAAGAATCAACCATTCATAAATAAAAAACCACTGAAGTCATTGTTTAGTAACTTTAAAAATATTTATCACTGCAAGGTGTATAAAAATCCACTAACTCAATCTCTTTCATCTAAGTTAAAATTGTATTTCTCCACTACCAAAGTACCAGAATCAGCAGGAAATCTCCGACATTGGCCGCACTGATCATGGAATGGCAATTTGAAAAATGTACCAGATATCAACATATGAGTGTAAAAAACAAAGATTATGGACCAAACAGTGCATCATGGTAATACAACTGGCGCTTTCTAATGTTCATATTTATAATTACATAGTAAAAAAACAAAACAAAAGTCGGCATTCATGAATACATTGAAAAAGAATCATCCTAAAAGCGGGACATTTGAGCATCCCCAAGAAACTTTCTGGACAGCAGGACATTTTCAAAAAAAAAAAAAAAAAATGACTATCCTGGGAAAACCGGGATGAATGGACACCCTACATTACCCAGACCGACATTCTCCTCTGTCTCTCTTTTTCAGCTACTCAGTGCCAATACCCATATCACATGGACTGTAGCTGGTTTCACCATGATGCTATGTAATATGGTTAATAATCAATAACAATGATATATTAAGTTATGTAGATAGGAAATAACACTATGAGGTTCTTTAATATTGTTTATTTTTTATTATTTCACTCACCTCATACTTCATAATTCATAGCAGACCCTGGGTTTCTTCACATAATTTGTGACATTGTCAATGCTGCGTCACGTTCACAACTGACGTCCAACGGCCTTCTATCCTGCAGACTGACCTCCGCGCCATCTGGACGTCAGTTGTGAACGTGACGCAGCATTGACAATGTCACAAATTATGTGAAGAAACCCAGGGTCTGCTATGAATTATGAAGTATGAGGTGAGTGAAATAATAAAAAATAAACAATAACAATGATATAATTGAATGTCACCCAAGATTACAACAAAATCATGTGACCACAGGGAATCCCAGCACAACCTCACTAGAAGGTGAGCATTACATCACAGAATTCCAGCACTTCCATGCTCAACTGCATTTGATTACTGTCAAGCTATAACATCACAGGTTCCCAGGTTGGATCTCTGGCTACACTATAGGGATCTTTCTTTGTGTATAGGATCAGGAATATGGTTTACTCAGCTTCAAGATGACAACAGACAAGTTATAAACAATTTTTGTAGAAAAAGTGAAACATTATTCAATTACATGGAACAGAAAGCCCCCCTTCTTTTTTGTGAAAAAAAAACTACTAAAAAATAGGATTAAAATGGTTTTTATTATCTTTTAAATATTTATGGGAATATAAATTGGATAAATCATATATGAGTAGTGGTAAAATCCAGTAAAGAAAATTTAAATTAAGATTGATAGAGGGATTGTATCATGCTAACCAACATGTCTTCTGTTTGAAGTGACAGCAAATTTGTCAGTATTGGCTCTGCAGAGCTATCATATACCAGATTTTTACAATAAAAAATACTATTTAAAGAGAAAAATTATACGCTCAGACTGGGACTTGAACCCGGGACCCTTGGTTTTCTAGTCCAAGTGCTCTACCATCATTGAGATGTATGAAATTAATAATAAAAACATTAAAAAATACTATACTTATCAAAAACTTTTACATACTCAGATTTATGTGTATTCTATCTATAAAGTTAATTATAATAAAACCTGTGATGTTGAGACTATACAGATCAGCAGATCAAAGCTTCTGTGATAATACTGTTCATTTTTACATTCTAAAACCATTACAGTTATCCAATTGCACCAAGTATTAGTTGATGTGCATGATTTTCCCCTTGCTTCTCAATACAGACCTGCTAAGATGTCATGTTTAGTCCTTTACATACTTAATATCTAATACTGTCATAATCTCTTTATTAAATTACCTACCATAATTTTATTTGAAATTAGACATGGAATGAATCAAGTTACAGAGATGTAGAGAATGCAATATAAGAAATTCTAGATATTCCAGGAGATGGCTGATTAATCCATATATAAATATGTAAAGACAAAAGAGTTAAGTACCCTTTTCTCCTCTGTTTGTCAACCAATTTTTTTAATAGCCATTGACAAACATTAGTGTTATCAATAAAAAAAAAAATTGAAAGTGTTTTTCCCCTACCTTCGACACAAAACAGTTATGTACCTTTTTTCTCCTCTGTTTGCCAACCAATTTTCTTCTTTTTTTTTTGTTTAGTAGTTATTGATGAGCTTTAGTGTTATCAATAGAAATTTGGAAAGTTTTTTTTCTGCATTCGACATAGAGCCGAGGTCTTTATTTAGAAGTCTCTATTTGTCATACTTCACACTCCATGCATCTACAATCTACAATACTTGTACAATACTCAATATAGTTTTTACCATTTAGAGTTCATTATATCTGTTACATATAATATAATATATATAAAGAAGAAGAAATGCGAAGAATGAAACAGAAGAGAAAATGTAATCCATCAAATGAATGTCAAAGCAAAATAATACTAATCTTAAGGTGTCAGTTAATCCATTTAATATATATATATATATATATATATATGATAATAAAACATCCAGTTTAATGTAAATAAAATAAAAACAATTTAAAACTAACAATGTCTAATACATTTTGAAACTAAAAATGTCTAATATAATATAGAATGAGATAAGTGCTGTGACATGTTATTTATGGTTGAATTTAGACCACTAGGCAAACAGTAATAATGTTAAATAGGTGTACATTTTTTGCTCTCTATTGGGTTTGAAATTATAATCTTTAAGAGACTAGCATATAATCAGTAGACCATAGAGGATGTAAATATTTTATGTCATTAAAATTTAATCTTATTTCTAGTTATGTTGGACAAGTTAGAGATAGCAATATGCAGATATCTTTATCTTTCCACATTTCCTAACATTACTTCTACCCATGGTTTTCCTCATTTTTCCACATCCTTCTTCAATTAATCTTCTTTTCTTATCCTAGATCTCTGATGAGTATTTTTCCATTCTTAGGTCTTAAACTGGTATATTTTCAATCGCTTTCAATTTTAGTTACTTCCTAAATAATTTTAGTTCATTCACCCTAAAGTATAATTAACAAGGCAATTGAAAGTATTGCAATTAAAAATTAAGCTTGAAATATTTCATATAATGTGATGTATTGTTGGACCGACTTTTGAATTTTGCAGGTTGCAATAAGATTCTCAAGTTTTGCCTTATATGGTATGACAGATTTGTGAGTCATCACTCATAAGTCAGAAATGCCTGTTGGGAGCTTTCCAGATAAGTCTGGCCTTGCTTTTTTGGTGGCTTGGATCTATTAAAAAAAGATTACAAGCATCAATCTTTCCAAAACCTTTAATGCCAGCTATAAATGACACTGCAGAATTCTTGGGAATTGTGAGGTGACTCCAGCAGTGATCAGACTTGGCGAGTGCATTATGATATGAGTAAGTAACAGTGAAACATCAGTACATATCAAGGTGTTCTAAAGAAATTTAGTGATTATCTGAAAATGACAAATACTTAAAAAAGAACAATCATATGTGTTCATAAATTAAATTGTGTATCAAATAAAGAAGATTGGAAATTGTTAGTGAAACCCTGTGCTGAGTTATTTAAAGAAATTCTACTTGGTTTAATGTCATCCCCTACTAGTTATAAATACATAACATAAAGGATGCATGGAAAACATTAACTCAGGATAGGGATATATGGAGAGCATATGCCTGTGTGTCATTAATCCCAATGGTGTGAGCTAGTTAGTTTGCCTTAACCAACCATGCTATAGCATGCTCCCTTATATAAAAAAATGCATGAATAAAATTATCATCTATTTGTGATGGACTTGAATGGATTATACCAGACATCTGTTCTGTGTGCTGACAACACATTTGACACTATATGTCGATTGTTTACAAAGATGGAAATCTTAGCCACTTACTATCCAAAGGACCTCTTAAGATCTGTGGTGGGACCACTAAATTCTTTTACTGCAGTAATATTATAGATATATATTATAATAGGAATATCAATTTGAGGAAAATATACTGAATTTTGTAATTATATTTTTAAGCACTTTTTAATCTTATCTTATGATTAAGTAAATTATATTAAATCAATCACATTATATAGACTTTATCACTATACAAGATATTGATATAAGAACATTAAAAAGTAACCCATCCAATAAATTTATAAAATTATCCAATACCATTATTAAATCTGTGCCTAAAAATAATCCATTATTTAATATAACAGTTGTTACGTTCTAAACATAAAGTCACATCCAAGATATACATAATGATTAATTTTTCGAAGAGAAAACATTTGGTGCACAAAACCAGAGGTCTTGGGTTCAAATCCTGGCCCAGAGAAAAATATTCTCTTCAAAAAAAATTATTTATTGAACAATCCAAGTATATGAATTTAACATCATATACAATAAACTCTATATCATAAAAAAAAATAAAAGTAAAGTATTCCATTTATCCACTATAGGCCTTTATAAAGCCCTTGGGACATTAGGATGTTAAGGCTTCCCACTTTCTAGAAATACGGCACAAGATGTCAGCTGAGTTGTTAGTCCTGCACAATGGTCATCTTTACCCTCAGAACATGCGTCTGGTACTCTTCCATTAAAGGCTGATTCAACCTTCAAGGTATAAACCAGTTTAAATATCCTCACCCCACTGGGAATCAAACATACGTAATTTTCCAGCTTTAGTTTGTTGCCTTAACCAACTAAGCTATAGCATGCCCCATATGAATATTTAAAAAGAAGATTTGTATGAGGAGAGCTAGGAAACATTTGATTTTATCATATTTAAAAAAAATAATGTATCTCCACTTTATGCTACTGCAATGTAAACATATAAATAAATATATATATATATATATATGTAAGATTTTATTCATTGACTAGCTAATACCCAGTGTGTGCTACTATGCCTGAATAAATTAAAATTAATGTGCTTTTATGTTTAGTTGAATAAGTAAAAGGAAAAATAATTATAAATTTATATTTTTTAGATACCCCGTGCTGATTACCCGGGAATCTACTTATCCCGATCTTCTTATCATAAATGAGCTGAAATACGAAAATTAATGTGTTTTATGTTTAGTTAAATAAGTAAGAGGAAAAATTTATATCGTAATTATTTTTAGATACCCCGTGCTGTTTACCCGGCATTGTCCGAGAATCTACTCATCCCGATCTTCTTGGCATAAATGAACTGAAAGACAAATATTAATGTACTTCTTATGATTAGTTGAATAAGTAGAATGAAAAATAATTATAAATGTATATCGTAATTATTTTAAGATTCCCCGTGCTGATTACCCGTGTTGCCCAGAATCTACTTCTTGGTAAATGAACTAAATGACAAAATTCGTTATTGTGAGTTATCTGTAAAAGAATACTGGCCATGTGCTGCTATGCTTGCACAGGAATCTACACTTATCTCGATCTTCTTGGCATCAATGAAAGACAAAAATTGTTATTGTGAGTTATCTGTAAGAGATAAACATAAAGGTTCATGGCCACGCAGACATAAGCTCTCCATACATCCCTATCCTGAGCTAATGCTTTCCAATCATTCCCTGTATAATCTACTTCCCTCAAATCATACTTAATGTTGTTCTCCCACCTCATTCTTGGCCTACCAACTGGGCGTTTTCCCTCTGGCTTTCCTACAAGAAGCTTCCATGCACGTCTTTCATTCCCCATACGTGCAACATGTCCTGCCCATCGCAGTCTACGAGACTTAACTGTTCTTATTATATCTGGCTTCCTATAAAGACCATGTAGTTCATTGTTATGTAGTCTTCTCCATTCATCTGTCTGTTCATCTCTCTTTGGTCCAAAAATTTTCCTAAGAACTTTATTCTCAAATACTCGTAATCTCCTTTCCTCCCTTAAAGTAAGAGTCCATGTTTCGCACCCATATAATATAACTGGTAGAATAATAGTTTTATATATTTTCAGCTTAAACGTTTTTTGAAAGGAGTTGGGACATCAAAAGTCTCTGCAATGCATAATAGCAAGCATTTCCAGAATTGAGCCTATGTTTAATTTCTTTGTGCATCTCATTCCTATTTGTGATTATTGTTCCTAGGTATTTGAATTCAGCCACTTCCTCAAAATTTCCCTCATTTGTCATTAGCTGTTCCATTTCCATTATATACTGAATTTCTACGTGTGACCATATATTTAGTTTTACTGATATTTACTTCCAGTCCCAATTTCTTAGTGTTACTCAATATGTGTGTGTGCGTGTTGGCCTTTAGTATCTCCTCGTTATCGGCCAGTAGCACTACATCATCAGCATAAACTAACAGCTTATTAATACCATTGAGTTGTAAGCCTTCCTCATTCTCTAAAGATTTAATGGCATGCTCTAGTACAAAATTAAATAGTAGAGGAGATAGTGCATCTCCTTGCTTCAACCCATTCTGGATTTCAAAAGTGTCTGAAAACTGTTTGCCTACACGCACCCTACTCTTTGAGCCATTTAGACACATTCGTGTAAGTCTAACCAACTTTTTAGGAATTCCGAACTCCAGCAGGATACTATATAACTTCTCCCTCTTAATTGAATCATGTGCTTTTTTGAAGTCTACATATAGTTGATGTACAGTACCATTATATTCCCATTTCTTCTCTAAAATCTGTCTTATACTGAAAATCTGATCTGTTGTAGACCTGTTTCTTCTAAATGCACATTGATGATCTCCTAGAATGTCATCAATATAGGGAGTAAGTCTGCTTACTAATATATTTGTTAGAATTTTGTACGAAGTTGAAAGTAATGAGATGCCCCTGTAGTTGTTGCAATCAGTTTTATCTCCTTTCTTATAAATTGGTAAGATAATTGATTCCTTCCATTCATCTGGAAGAGCTTCTTTTTCCCAAATCAACTAAGCAACCAGCGTATCTTGTCCATCAATTTTTCTCCCCCTGATTTTATCAGTTCTGCTGGGATCTCATCTGAACCTGATGCTTTATACAAAAACAATTCATTAAGTGAATCAATCAGAGAGTTTGAAACAGTTTTTGGCCTCGTTCCAAAAATCTTTCATTGATCTGTTTGGGCTGCAGTAATATTTCCTTCTAGTGGGAAGAAATTGTTTTTCACTTGGTCATATCATTGTGTCTCTTCTTTCCAAAGACCTCTTACATACTAGTACCAGTACACTTTGGATAAGACTGTCTGATCTCATCTTAAAATATATCCTATCTTAATACAATAATTTCCACCACAGCTACTATATCAAAATCTTTGTACAGACTTCTCAGTTCTTAATTTCTTTAAAATTCTAGAAGTGACATTATGCATAATGGGGCCAGAAAATATTTTATTTTCAAATATAAAATGAGTGTAACAAAATAACAGCAGTCAATTAAAACACATAATAAATATTCATCATAAATAGATTAAGATAACCTCCTTTAAACTCTAACATATATCACACAAGAGGTATCATTATTATTATTTGGGGATTTTGCAGAGCTGAAGCTACCTTCACGTTCCCAATTTTGATTGTGGATATGTTCTTCTTGAAGTCCTTTGAAAAAATAACTAGTTTAACTTTTTGGTACCATAATTTTCTTGGTCTTCCAAGAATACCCCATTCCAACTAGTAACAACTGAAAGATCTTTTTAGGCCATTGCTGTTGTTGCATCCTCATTAGGTGTCCAAACTATTGTAACTCCCTCTTTTCAATCCTATTTATCACATTTTCCTCTTCTCCCATCCATCTCTTAATTTCTTGATTCTAGATTCTTTGTAATATTAATCCTTCTCAAATAATAATCCATTTCAACTGCCAAAAAATGTATTTTATATTTTTCATTCACAACCCATACTTCACTGCTGCAGCATAAAATACTTTCAACAGTTGCTTTTCACATTCGCAATTTCGTGCTCCTAGAAATATTCTTATCCTACCATACTGAAATCAGGAATCCTAATTTTTTTTTGTTCAATTGAATATGTGCAGATCCAATTCCCTCTTATGTAACCATAGTGCCCAGATGTTTATATTTATCAGATCATATAAACATCAATGGCTTTAACACCATGACCTTTCTTTTAGTTTCTGTCAAACATACAATGTCTCCTTTAACTAACTCACTGGCACTATCTAACCCATAGGTTCATGGCCATGCAGACATAAGCTCTCCATACATCTCTATCCTGAGCTAACGCTTTCCCTGTATAATCTACTTCCTTCAAATCATAGTTAATGTTATTCTACCACCTCATTCTTGGTCTACCAACTGGGCGTTTTCCCTCTGGTTTTTCTACAAGAAGCTTCCATCCATGTCTTTCATTCTCCATATGTGCCATATGTCCTGCCCATCACAGTCTACGAGACTTAACTGTTCTTATTATATCTGGCTTCCTATAAAGACCATGTAGTTCATTGTAGTCATCTCCATTCATCTGTCTGTTCATCTCTCTTTGGTCCAAAAATTTTCCCAAGTACTTTATTCTCAAATACTCGTAATCTCCTTTCCTAAGAGTCCATGTTTCTAATCCATATAATATAAGTGGTAGAATAATAGTTTTATATATTTTCAGTTTAATGTTTTCGAAAGGAGTTGGGACATCAAAAGTCTCTGTAATGCATAATAGCATGCATTTCCAGAACTGAGCCTATGTTGAATTTCTTTGTGCATCTCATTTCTATTTGTGATTATTGTTCCTAGGTATTCGAATTCAGCCACTTCCTCAAAATTTTCCTTATTTGTCATTAGCTGTCCATTTCCATTATATAATGTATTTCTATGTGTGACCATATATTTAGTTTTGTTGATATTTACTTCCAGTCCCAATTTCTTAGTGTTACTCAGTAGTGTGTGCGTATTGGCCTTACACACTACTGACTTAATTTCTAAATGATCTTCCATAAATTAGACCATCATCATTCCACATACTACCAAAAATCATTGTCCTTTTCCTTAGCTTTTGTCATCATTGATTAAACTGTTGTGTCCGAGGCTTCTGATTAGGAATTGTAGCCATTTAACTTTTCTTCTTGTAGTGGAGAGCTGGTCCACTATCAAAACTCCCAACCTGGAGAACCTGCTTAGTTTTGGTCCACCCAAGTATTTTAAGGGAGAAGTATATTTTATTCCATGATATGCTTTAATAGCTCAGGTTATTAGCATCACAATTCAAAATCTGGATATGAAAGGGCCAACAATTTTTTTTTTCAGAGGCCTCTTTTTCCATGCTTGAGTTTCTTTACATGCTATAAATATATGACATAGGACACATGGCTTTACTTCCCACTTGAAAGTAGTCAACTCATGATTTTTACATCCTGAAAACATCAATTGATTCTGGCCAGGTTTGAACCTACAAACACAGAGGTGAGTATGGTAATCATGTCTGCCAGGACCAACTATACCATATAAGACTATAAAACTAATTTGGCTTATGCACAATAGCTATAAATCAAATGGGGAAAAATAAATCAGTTATGGACATTCCCCAATAATGCTATAGCAGCCTGTGGAAGAATAGATTATGTCTTGTTTAGAGAAAAATTGAGATAAACAAAACTGAATTACAAATCATCACAGTTTAATATAAGGTACTAATAAATATGAAGTGATATTTTATATGAAAGAACTTGACAGACATACTTTCCCTGAAACACAAGAAGGCCAAGAACTAAGCCTTCCAGACATAGAAGATCATAGCGATTGGCAGGAATTTCTATTCGGTAAATAATTTCTTCTGATGCTCCTGTGGATTGATCAGCTCCTTGTTCTTTTGTTATCATTTGCTTTTCTGTAGTCTGAAAACAATATACAAATATAAAAATGTCAAAGCACTTTCTGAGCCCACAAGCCACCCTCTAACACCTGAAAGCACATTTATCAAATACAGACTTGAAAGCTCATAAAATAGACCCTTAATGCAATGACTGCTCCACGGTACCTCAATTAATGATAATACATACAGAAGCTTTCCAACCCAAGAAAAAGGCTCATGCGCAATCTCTAGTTTATTCTACATTAATATCATTTGCAGTTAAATAAAAAAAATTGCCTTGTTTCAACTCCTGTTAATTTCACCATGTCAAGAAAGGGTCAGTTCAACTTCAGTTGAAATACCATTGTTTTGAAAGATCTTCATATTTTAACTACTTGACAACGTTTTATAACAGAACTTTATTTTAGTTGAGGACGACTGATTAATCAGGTATTAATTTAATATTTTAATATTTCATGACTGTTTAAACTATTGTAACCAATGGTAAAGAGAAAATTTTTTGCTTACACCAGGAGTTGAATCCCGAACCTTCAGCTTTATGTGCTGATGCACTGAACAGATTCAGGCTACATTCTCATCCAAGCATAAATCCTCCCTTTATCTTACTCTCTTGGTCCACATTCAATGCAATGAATCATCATTCACAAATACACAATGAATGGCTAATACATAAAGAAGACATGAAGGGACTCCACACATCTATAGCATTATTTATTAAATTAATATTTGATAAATTAATATTAAGAAGCTAAAGCTATTACTATGAATGAAATAAGTAAATTAATTTAGGTAGAATTTTTTATCACTCACCTCATATTGTTAAAAAAATTCTACCTAAATGAATATACCTCATAGTGTGAATTCCTAAAAAAAGTAGTAAGTAAATTAATGTACACAACTAAATTATAGTAATCAATGGTAAAGAGAAAAATTGTTCTCTAGATAAATTAATGTACACAACCAAACTAATGTAATCAATGGTAAAGAGAATTTTTTTTTCTTTACCAATGATTACTATAGTTCAGTTGTGTACATTAATTTATTTGTTTCAATCATTGTAATAGCTTTAGTTTCTTAATATTAACTTAATATCATGACTGTTATAAAATGAGGAAATTGACTAACATGGCTAGCCTGTTTCTCTGAAGTCAAACATCTTCCTTCTAAATACTAAGGTTCACTTCCAGTGGTGTATTGAATGTCATCTTGTGGCCATTAGAAATTTGTATTTTAGCAGTTATACATTATGGCAGCCTGATGGAAGGACTTAGATGTGGTGAATGCAGTGGAACAATATCTACCAATCTGTATTGTTCCAACAGTGACATTCAGAAGATGTGGCATTACAGTTTAAGAATATTACTTATGGCATGAGCTTAGTCCCCCTAGTAAAAGTGAATGGCAATCTGAAAGCTAAAAGTTATAAAGACATTCTAAGTGTTTTGCATGCCTACCATAGAGGTCCAAATTGATGATAAACAGTGTTCATACCAGCACGATAATGCTTCATACCACAAGCAAGGAGGATGGTTTGGAGACAATAAGACTCAGAAAATGGACTAGCCAACTCGCAATCCAATCAAATGCATGGCCTAAAGACCTTCTCTGTTTACAACTCTATAAGAATGGACCGTCATTTCTCTATAAATGTTTAGGTACCTGTTCTTTATTAAAGTTAAATTCTTGGTGCAATGTCAAGGAAAAGGCTATGATTATTGATGAGTATAAACTTTTGATCATATAATGTAGTAGATTTAACTTTTATAGGAATTAATCACTATGAGGTTTAATTTATGGTGAAATTAAATGTTTCTTACCTCTCCTCATATAAATTTTCTAAGTTGATCGCGATTTCGAGACTATAACTGTCTCTTCATCAGAACTTTGTTGGTGACTGGTGTTATGTCGATCGGAAGAAACGCTTCTTCTTCCCTCTTGAAGAGTTTATCTATATTTGTCGAATATTTATTTGTATTTGTGCTGGTTGAGTGGAAGAGAGGGCCTTATGGCCTTAACTCTGCCAGAATAAATAAAGTATTATTATTATTACTATTATTATAGTTTCTTCCCGATCGACATAACACCAGTCGCCAACAAAGTTCTGATGATGAGACAGTTATAGTCTCGAAATCACGACCAACCTAGAAAATTTATATGAGGAGAGGTAAGAAACATTTAATTTCACCATAATGTAGTACATCTTTAAATAACACTAGTACCACCGCTGGACTCAAAGTGTTAGAAGATCCATCCATCCAATGGCTGATTAGCTCAAATTCGAGTTTTGGCCTTCCTTAACTTCTGCCTCCAATCATTTCTATTTTGCGCAGCAAGCCTCCAGTTGCGACATTTAAGTAGGTTTGCAGCATCTTCCTTAATACCATCCTCCCATCGTTTTTTCGGTCTTCCAACTCGTCTATTCCCCATAAAACTTGCTGTAAGCACCTTTCTTGGTGCTCGGTCTGTTGAGAGCCTTTGTACACGGACAGCCCATTCCAATTTCTTCTTTAAAAGAAATTCCAGGCAAATTCTTTGAAATAACTGAATTTCAAGAATACAAAACTGTTTATCTTGATTAATAGAAAATTCTATTTAAATATTCAATACAATAAGAAGTGATTTTTAATTCAAACAAGGTGTGGTAACAGACAGTGTAGTTTGTTTTAAAATAGTAATAATATGAGAAATTTTTTAACTGAGCTTACTATACACCAATTCCTATTTCAATAGTGTACATATCAAAATTGATAGTGCAAACTGAAACAATTGTATGTGATAGAGAGAGAAAACATGAACCTACAAATAATATATTTCGAGAGAGTTTCTTAAATTTATGGTTAAGAAATACCATTGTTTATATACATGGAAACATTATGTACTTGTTTAGCCAATATATTACAGTAGACACAAACAATACTGCCTTTGATGGTGAAGTAAAAGTCATAGAAGTAGCACTCCAGAACCTCCTATTCCAAACAAAAATGTTTACAAAAGCTGTTATTTTGGCAGACTCGAAGGCTGCTATACAAGCAATAACCTCCAACCAAACACCAGAAAATGAAAGCATCTTGGAATGCCGTAAACTTCTAAAATACCTCAACAACCAGAACAAATTAATAGCCTTCTAGTGGATACCCTCACACATCGGAATAGTTGGCAATGAAATAGCTTCACAGAAAGATCGAAGAAATTAAGAAAGCATTCCAAATGGAAAACCTGAAAGAAAACATTGCAACAACCAGAGGGAAATCATGGGAAAAAATTGATGAGCTATACACAGAAATAAAATATAAAGGCTGCAAGGAAGCAGTAGCAAAATTCAGACTGATGTCAGGACACGACTGCCTGGTTCTCACTATCTCCACAGAAAACATGTTTTCCAATCAGACAGATGTGTCATATGCAAAGACCTGGACCTGATCATGGACAAACACCACCTTCTAGTCTGTCCAGCTTTAAATCCAACTGCACAACACTCTAAGGACCTTGTTTGCTTGTACTGGGAAGCCAGAGAGAAAATGACTTAAGCGTCAAATCTTGCCATTAGAAAACAACAACAACATTATGTACTTTTCACCTTATAAATTAAGAGCCATAGTCCAAGTTAGCAACAACTAGTCAACACATAAGTCAAATACTATTGTCTGTCCAATGTAAGAAGCACACTTTGACATTTAACTTCCGAATATATTACTCCGCACAGCACGTGTAAGAGTGCAGGTGAACTCTGTCAGCTGTTTGTTACAAGCCAATAAATTAATGCACAACAATCTCTTAAATTTTAATGTTGCAGGTTGTATTAACATTTACAATGGTATGTCAAAAACTAACACATTTAATACAGTTTTTCACAATTCTTTAACAATTTCCCTTTGTGCTTCTAATAATTTTGATCACACATTTTATCACCTAGTTACATAAACTACCTGACAGCTGACATTTAACTTCCTCTCAAGAATCGTTCAGTTTCAAACAAATGCAAATTTTTAGTTACTCTCCGACCTTCGAAGAAACATGTAGGTATATACTGTATTCTGATCAAATATAGTTAACATAAATAGCTTTAAATACGTAATTATATCAATCGAGTACATGATCTATTTTTTTTTGCTTCCGCTGAACTATGCTTTGGTCATGAATGAATCGCAGTAACTGCAGCAGTCGTGCTTCGTGGATTATCCGCCCATTTATTTTCCTGAAGTGTATTTCTTAGGCTGGACAGAAAATAGTTGATGTTCAGCAAAATTTGTCCAGGTGAAAAAACAAAATACGGGGTAAAATGTATATTTCCTGTTCAATCTCTTAATAAAGACAAGTTAAAACATTCCAAAAGCATACAACATTGAACATTTTTTTTTTCCCAAATGCTCCAGGTTGTCATTTTGACATTTCTGGTGTTCTCTCCTGGCATGACGTATTTGTAACCCACTTCTGAGGTTGAGGTGCCTGGAAGGCGGGGTTATGCTGCTCCGATGATATGAGAGTTGATGATGATGCTAATGATGTGCCAGGAGAGGCCTTAAACTAAACTTAAGGTAATTAGGCGAATATGATAATGATGGCCAGATGGTGTTCGAGGACCATTTGGGCCTTAAAGTTTCCTGACATTTATCTTACAGGTGAGGAAAAATCCCCAAAAAAAAAACCTTACCCAAGAAACTTGTCCTGACCGGAATCAAACCAGGGTATGCTGCGTGGCAAGGCAGCATGTTCCCTCGAGATCACAGCAGTTTATAATACTCTTTTAAAATATATTCATTATAATATGGGTGTAAGACCTGGCAATAAATAAAGATAAAACCCACATTACTGCAGCAGAAATAAAATTTATGAGACAGACAGAAGGAAACAAGGCAGGATCACAAAAAATGGACAAAACATAACAAAAGAATGTCTAAAGAGAAGAGTCACAGCTCAGGTGAGCTTTACCCTCTATCATAATATGCCTCCATTTTACTGCCAACATTTTTTCTGATCATTGTATAATTCTCATCTTCTTCAAGACTTCTCCACAGATTGTTGCAACCACCCCTTCCTTGGTCTTTCTAGCTTTCTTAAACCACTTGGTGTATGAAGTAAAAAGTAGAGGATATAAATAATAAAGACTATGCCAGTGTGGCTCATAACCATACATTCATAAGTTAGGTATAACTTCTTATACCTCTTCCGAGCTAAGTTTCAGTTGTAATGTAAACAACCCAGATATATGACTGTATTTAATTGGTCGAGAGAGCATGTAAGAAAATGTAGTTCGCTTTCTAACACTCAAAATAATGGAAATAAAAATATATATTATCTAGCACATGTTTATATGTTATATGGGAGAATCTTAAAACACACAATTATAATTGTAATACATTAAATAAGCTTTGTTTTATTCTTACACATGTGCAATTCAGAACATGTTGGAATTTCAATTGTTTCAAAAGGCAAAATTTCTGTATAATTTCTTAAACATTGGAAAGCAAACATTTGAAAAGTGGAGAGAAACAAATTATTTTGACTATTTAACTTATGCCCTAAATGGGAGTCAATCACCAATCACGTGTCATTGAATTCTGTTTTACAACCAATAACAGTCACGTTTCACTCATTCTTTATCGAATTCTCTTTACCATCTCCTGTATTTGTGATAAAGAAAGCTCCTTCTTTTTAATATTCTGAACAGATCAGAGCATTATTTTGCAGTGACTGACTCTCCAACAAATACCCTGAATATAGCAAATAATGAACAGATTCCTTTGAAGTTCACATTTGATAATTGTGTTTTTAAATAATGTTGGTTATAATATATAGTTTGATGTTTCATTTTTTCTCCACTAGGGTGCATTCTTACAATATTGTGATCCTATTTGACAATAGATAATATGATCAAGTTGCAGTGGATAAACAAATGAAACATAACCACACATTTCTGATTTGTTTAAAAAATTGCCATTTACTTTGTATATAAATATTTTAAAATAACTATATTTAAATATTGATTTTTGAGTAAACAGCTTAATTTTATTCGCTAAATAGTCCTAACAAATGGCACTTTTGATTTCCAAAATCAATAAATTTATCTAGAGGATTTGGAAATCACTCATGACATTACTTATGAATATTTTCAGTTTAGTAAAAAATATTCCACATTAACCATTGAGAATATGGTGTAAATATCAAGCAGAATTTACAAGTGAGTCAGCATGGAACATAAATTCTGCTCATAATGAAATTGAACCAGTAAATCAAGGTTATCTATTGACATCCTGGAAAAAGCATAAACATCTAATTAGGTAGACCCATATATAATTTTTTATCATTAATAAATAAGGAATAGAGGAAGTTCCTAATAACCGGAACCATCTTATGTTGTATTCATTCTTATTTCCCGTAAAATATGACGTTGCCTAAGAACAATGTTTCTATCATACATGATTCAGTCACATGGCAGTTAAAAGTAGTACCATGGTTCCCCCAATAATATGGAGTCGGCAGACTAATATCTTATGCAAGTTTGTTTACAGCACAATTGGAACTTACAATTAGTATAGCAGACCTATGTATGACAAATTTTTTGCTTCTGTTATACATTCTTTGACAGCTTCAGATTGTACCATAACTTATAATACACTACAGTGGAATTAATGGATATTTTGACTTTAGATATTTCAACAATTGAGAATTGCACTATGTTATGCAACAACTGGCTAAGTGTCATTTTTAAAAAATGAGATTTAGATGCTATCTGTTGTTCTGGCTCATGAAGTGTACACACAATTTTAGCACCAAACCTTTAAATATAATCATATTATTAAAGAAAATGTAAATGCTATCAGTCTTATCAGAGATTCTGTTTTGCAACAAACAGGTATGAAACCAGACCTTCATAAATGCTAATATAAATTTTGCATCATGCAGTTAAGCGCCAAATGTTACCGCTCTTATACTGTTGATGCATAACTGTAAAACGAGGAAAATAACTTATAATATCCAGTTTTGTTAGTTTGCTGCAACAATAAATACTGAACATTGACTTAAACTTTAAACATATTTTTCTCGAAACTAACATAATGGCATCTAGCTGGTTGATGCATAATGCCAAGCAATTATGGGTCTGCATTTAACTTGATAAAGACAACCACTGCATGTTCTCTCCTTACCCTCATGAACACAAAATAAAACACTTTTGCGAAGAATTTTCAAATGCTGCAAATTCTCCAAAATGCAATCATGTGGTTTTAGTTCAGATTTTGTTCAATAAGTAGTTTTAATTTTTATTACAAATATTAATGTTTTGTTAATAATTTTTTGCCTATTTATACTATTCTCAATGAAATGTAAATTTGAATTACAAATTCTACAAGCTGATGCTCTTCCACCACCAGTCCATTTATGAATGAGCATTGCCCAATCTCTTAGATTCCAGTTGAAGTTGTTAGAAGTAAAAAAATCTGTTAAATCTACTGTATGTATACATGCGTGTATGAAGAAATTTCATATTAAATTTATACTAAATACTTACAACTTCATCTAACTCTAATCCAAATTCAAAGCACAGGTCCCCAAATTCTTCATCAGCTAAAACAAAAATATTTTAAAAATATAACAAAATTCTCTGGTATTGTAGCACACATGGATACTTGCCTTAATTAAAAAAAAAAAAAACAAATACAGACCAAATTACTGTTGTAGAATGTGATTGATGATCTTAGGATTGTACATATCTACTTTTAATCAGAAGAAAGTATGAAATCTAGTAAAAATATTAATTAGAATTGGAGATGGAAATAATGTAAAATATGTTGTACAAACAATATGAAATATGCAAAGATAGCTATGAATTATTGTTAGAACAGGATTGCAACTTAGGGGAAAGTTGGTTCATATGCTGGCTCAATCGCTATGGATTCATCTTGATTTCCACTGCGATAGAGGATTGCCATGTATGCTACTACCTGATGGTAAAGATAACTTCTGTAACATAAACAACCCAACCTAACCTAAGGTAACAGCCACATTTATGATGTAATAATCTGATTAATTCCTGAAATGTGCTCCAAAAATCAGGTGTAGTAGGATGTAGTATAAAATAATATCGGTGTTGTCACAAAAAAAGAAAAAAAAGTTGAAACCCATAGCCCGTTGTAACATACATATATAGGCCAACCCATCTGCACTACAATAGCCAAATTATCTTCATAACAGTATAAAAAACATTATTGGAAACTGGTGAATGTAGAAGGAAAATGTCTGATGTACTAGAACATCAAATAATAATTAATAATAGTAATAATAATAATAATAACTTCCTTTTTTTGCCAATTATTTAAACTGAAACTCACATTAATAAAAATTAATTAAATGAGCCATATCTCACTTCATATTTTGTGTTCTACAAACACAGAAACTGCAGTTTTCAAGAAGTGATGATGGCCTAAGATGGGAGGGATTCCTCTTGAAAACTGGTGAGCTTCCGTGCTTGAAGAACAAGAAATATGAGATAAAATACAACTCATTTAATTAATGTTTATTAATTGAAAACCTCAATGTTATTTCTCATAATTAATTTATGAATGAAACTCGTATAAGAAGACGTATTTATTTACACAGTTAAACATAATTTTAATGAAACAAATAATTATATAAAGTTGTTGTTGCTAGTGGCTTCAAGTCATTTTTTCCCTAGCTTCCCAATAGGGTTTCCATGTTTCTCTTTATTTTTATCTAGTTTACTGCAGCTGAGAAGGTATTCCTTGTTTAGAAACACATTATAGTTGTCACAGAATGGACAGCATCTCTCCATTGTTAGTTTCATCCTTCAGAGGTACTCTTGACAGCCACAGAAGTTTCTCTATGCTTGACAGCAGTCATGTTATAAAATTAACCGGAACTGAGCTACTTCAGTTTTTCCAGGTTTCAACACCAGAGTTTTATATTTATGCAATTCTTCCTAAACTTTTCCATTCATGTACTCTCTTATTCTTTCTTGTTTTTGTTGCATCAACTGCTTTTCAATTATTTTAAGTTTTAATGGTAGTTTTAGTTTACAATTGAGTTTCATTCTAACTGTTAGTTCATTTTTTGCTAGGGTATCTGCAGTTTCATTTCTTTGTAAGCCAACATACGTCCAGGTATCCATTGAAGCACTCTTTCTGAATTTATATTTTAGACTGTGTATATAAAGTAACATTAAATATATATTATATGAGATTTAATGAATATAAACTCGTTTTAGCTGGAAATATGAAAAAAAAAAAAAGTTGGGAGAAACAGCAGTAAAACTTACCCAATGTACTTTCATATATTTTCCAAGTCCTATAGAACAACAGTGTGCATGTGCTAGAGTTTATAGAGCCAGCAATAACCCACCATTGAACCACACAGCGATAACCCACTGGCCACATATTGATTATTATCAATATCGTACTAAAGTTTATACAGCTTATGCTAGATGGCAGGTGTGAAATTTAAATGACCAATCTTTGCAATAAATCCCCAAATCTATTTTAAAGGAATATATTAATAATATTCAAATTACCAAACGTTTATTAAAAATGGGTGTACACTTACTATCACTCCCTAACATCGTTCCAATCAGCGATTCCCCAAACCAGCAATAACCCACCAGTGGGTTGTTAGTAGGTTATTGCTGGGAAGAAGAGAGAAAAATCATAGACTAAGCAATATACTCTGTGGAATAGCAGTCAGCATCAAAATATTGTCTAACAGTGTCATAATGTTAATGTTTTTCATCCATCCATCCATAGTAATTCTGCCCGAAGGCAGGTCCTTCACTGCAATCATAGCACTTTCGTGCTATGCTTGCAGCTTTACTAGGGAATTGTAGGTGTGGTAGCTTCCCGTTGCTTTCCACACCGGTGAAAGATGATAATGATAAGGATGATGATGATGGCCATATGATTTCGGGGACCGTTTGGGCCTTAAAGTTTTCCCTGACATTTGTCTTACAGGCGAAGAAAAACCCCGATAAAAACATCACCCAGAAAAACTGCCCCGACCAGGGATCGAACCCAGGCCCGCTGCATGACAAGGCAGCATGCTACCTCGAGACCACAGCGGTGGACTGTTTTTCATATTTAAATAAATGCTTAAAAATTATTAAAATTTTAAATTATTAAAAAATGTTAGTAAATACAGAAAAAGAGCTATAGTTTACAACAATAAACTAAAAAATCAAGGGTAAGTAGAACTGCAGTTGAGCCAAAAGTTGGACTAAGCTATTTCTAGCCTCATTGCTCACAGAATGACACAAGATATTATCACGGCCTGTTAATAACAGGGATTTATTACCAAGTAGGTCGTGTGTGCATTCTAATAGCCTTGGAATCATACAAGATATTGACATGGCTCTGTGGATAAAGATTTGTTATCGAATGGACCATATGTGCCTTCTATTGCGTAGAGGTGAGTGACAACTAATATGTAATTTATTTGATTAGTTTAGGGAGAGTAAGTTAGTCTATACCATATTAATTTACAATTTACTGAATAAGATGTATGTAATTTATTTCATTATGTTAGGGAGGTATTATAGCTTCACTCTGATGTTAACAGTTTATATAAAAGCGGGTGCCGCATGGCAATATTTGAAATGCGGTGTTGTTACGTTTCTCATAGCGCTATGAGCATTTATTACACAAGGACATTGATCATTTATGTTATTATTTGGTATTGTTTAAATTTTAGGATTAAAATTATATATGTATTTATTTTTATGCTAATGATGTAGTATTGGGTTCGATCCCCGGTCGGGGCAGTTTTTCTGGGTGAGGTTTTTATCAGGGTTTTTCCTCACCTGCAAGACAAATGTCAGGAAAACTTTAAGGCCCAAACGGTCCCCGAAATCATATGGCCATCATCATCATCCTTGTTATCATCATCATCATCATCATCATCCTTCACCGGTGTGGAAAGCAATGGGAAGCTACCACACCTACAATTGTGAAGGACCTGCCTTCGGGCAGAATTACTATGGATGGATGGATGTAGTATTATTGAGCGATAACGAGGAAATACTAAGGGCCAACACATGCACTCTATTGAACACTAAGAAATTGGGACTGGAAGTAAACATCAATAAAACTAAATATATGTTCACACATTGAAATGCATTATATAATGGAAATGGACATCTAATGACAAATGAAGAAAATTTTGAAGAAGTGGCCGATTTCAACTATCTAGGAAAAACAATTACGAATAGGAATGAGATGCACAAAGTAATTAAACATAGGCTCAATTCTGGAAATGCTTGCTATTATACAGGGACTCGTGTCTTCCCAGCTCCTTTCAAAAAATGTTAAATTGAAAATATATAAAACAGTTATTCTCCCAGTTATATTATATGGATGCAAAACATGGACTCTTACTTTAAGGGGGGAAAGAAGATTACGAGTATTTGAGAATGAAGTTGTTAGGAAAATTGTTGGATAAAAAAGAGATGAACAGACAGGTGAATGGAGAAAACTACATACTAGTGAGCTACATGATATCTATAAGAAGCCAGATATAATAAGAACAATTAAGTCTCGTAGCCTGCGATGGGCAGGACATGTTACACATATGGGGTTTAAGAGGTGCATGGAAACTTCTGGTAGGAAAATCAGAGGGAAAATGCCCAGTTGTATACCAAGAATGAGGTGGGCGAATAACATTATCCATGATTTGAGAGAAGTAGATTATACAGGGGATGATTGGAAAACGGCACAGGATAGGGATGTATGGAGAGCTTATGTACGTGTGGCCACGAACCTACGGGTTTGACAGCCAGTGAGTTGGCCATAGTTGGGATTTTAATTTATTATTATTATCATCATCATCATCATCATAGTACATTCACGAATTTAGGCCATTTGTTGACCTGTTTCGGCCTCAAGAGAAACACCATCCAGAAGTCTTTTGAGTGGACGTCCTGGTCTTCTTCTTCCTGTAGGTTGATATCTTAACATTTGTTTGGGTATTCTGTGATCTTCCATTCGATGAACATGTTGCATCCATCTTGACTTATAATCAGAAATTTTGTTTTCTAAAGATTCCATGTGTAATTCTTCAAAGATGTCTTCATATTTTTTGTGATCTAGTTCTGAAATATTTTCACATGGCCGCCACATGTTGAGATCACTTACATATTAAACTAATATAACATGTAGATATTGTATTATTATTCAAGCTATATATCACAATAAATCACTCATAATTACGACTATTAATTACGGTATCACTTTTATAATTGGATCAAATGCCCCACATCGTTCCAAGTTTTAATTGAAACTGAGAGAAGAATAGCAAAGTTTATCTAAGAGACCCTCTTCCGAGATTGTTTTCTTTAATATAATCATAAACATTAATTACAAACCAACTGCTCACGCTGCTTACTAAGAGTCTGTCAATGTAATTTATTGTTCCTTGAACTATTAAGAGGTTCTTCCTCTTGTGTTACATTATCCATTCGGTCTGAAATATTTTCCCATGGCCGCCAGACATTGAAATCACTTATTAAACAAATATAATACAAGATATGTTGTATTATTCGAGCTACATATCACAACAAATCACTGATAATTATAACAATGAATTAAGGTATACAATTGTATAACTGGATCAACTGCTCCACGTTCCATGTTTTAATTGAAACTGAGGGAAGAAAAGCAATGTGGCAACATCGTCTTAGTAGCCGTACTCGGGATCTTTGTATTTTAATAAAATACAACAGCTGAGGAGAAACAAAGCGAGCCAATTGTTAAGCATCATAGTGAGGCGATAATACAAGTTAATGTATACACTAGGTTAGTTTATATAATCACATTTTGTGCACTTTTGAAAGTTTTGCAATAGTACTATAATTAACCATTCAAATTGTGTGCTATTCCTTTTTTATTTCAATGATATAAAGTTACGCCATGATAATTTTTAATTGTCAACTGTCAATGATTTTAAAATTCATTACACACCACCACCATGTAAGATTTCTTTTATCGCACCCTAAAGGCCTTTCAGAACATGTTTCATCATCTGCTCTTAAAACAGCACTAAATTATGTCAGTCAAAACTTTGTATAGAGAGGATTCAGGTCATTAGGTGTGTTCTTTATTTCTTTTAAAATTTCAATCTCTTCAAGGATGTTAACTCTGTGATTATTATTATCTTTGTGTAAGATCAATAAAACGTTAGTGAATTTGTTGAACTGATGATTTTTTAAAATGTATTTTGCAATAAAAGAAATCAATAAAGTTTCATTAGTTATACACAAAGAGAATAATAACTACAGAATTAACGTCCTTGAAGAAATTAAAATTTTAAAAGAATGAAAATCCAATAAAGAAGAATACACCCAATAACCTGAACATTCTCCACAAAGTTTTGACCATAGCAATTAGTATGTTTTAACAGCTGATGATGGAACACGTCCCAAAAGCCTACAATGTGTTTTAAAATAAATCTTGGACATTCAATGCCAGGAGTCCACCTATATAAACTGAGATTAAAAAAAACTGAAAAATGTACAAATTATTGTAGCATTATTGAATAATTACCTGAGGCAAAAAAATGTGAGAAATGCCTTAAAATTGAGAATATGCATTAGTCATTGTACAAATGGAATAGAGACTTATCCTTATGGAGCACTGGATTATCCAATAAACTGTAAACTAATCTGATGTAGTACATTAATCTGACCATTTTCTCACCTAACAAAATAAAATGAGTAAGAATATTATGTGATATAAGGACTTAGTAATGAGTGAATATATATATACAAAAAAACTGCAATCTGATAGTGGAAATTATATTATCTTGTTAGCTAACATGATAATAGCAGTCAGATGTCAGTTGGAATGTTCACAGTTGGATTTCTGGCATGGAATTAGCTTAATTCTTATTTAGTTGAGGGCGATTGAGATCTCATGCAGTCTTTTATTTTTTAACCTTTGCTAACTATTACAACATAACACAGTCCAATTTATTTTCCACATTTACTACTAATATACATTCATATTCATTAAATTTTGGACCAAAATATACTTAAAATTAGGCCTACTTTCTATAATTAGTTATGGTACACTAAAATTGTTTAAAAAAAATATATATATATATAAAATAAAAAAAAAATATTGTACAACTACCAGTAACCTTTCTTTATTATTTCATATCATATATGCATTAGCAACATTTCACTTGGGATGCTACCAATTGGTTGAAACTTATATTTCTAATAAGCTGTCACACTAATCTACAATTTTAAATGTAATTCCTTTTGTTCATACATTTACAACCACTGCCAGATCACTTCTGATTGTGTTCTGCGGAAGTACTTTACACCTAATTTAATTGCTTCAGATATGACAATGGATGAAATAATTACTTAATGAAGACATATTTGGAAACAAACAAAATAAAACGTTCTGACATCTATTGTAGTCAAGGAAAAGTATATAAATCGAATTTTGACATTACTTCCTTATAAGCCTAAAAGTAAAAATCCAAATATACCCAATAATTAATTAAATTCTACCGTGCAGTAATAAACAAATCTATTGAAAGTATATTATTTTCAATCGTGACTACTACGGACTAGAATGTATTATACTTTATAAATATTGCTTTAATACTTCATCCATCTAACACATTATATCATTCACGACCCATAAAATGAAGCGAATATACTTACTAAATTTCTTCCCTAGAGCTTTGAAAAGCAAATCTCTCTTCACCCCAATGGTAGGCATGATTATAATTCTGTAATAATTACAATATTTTATTCAAATTCTATAAAACACGTGTTTTCCTTCAACTAGTTCTACAACATGTAATTTGCACCTTTGCACTGCCACAAAACAACTGAAGACTGAAACAGAATATCGATGAATCGAACTTCTCTCTTATCTCGCATTTATTATCTACCGCTATGTACGACAAGGAAAATAATTATCAAATTATCATACGTTACTTGATGAGATGTTGGAATAAACGACAAAGTACGTAACTAGAGGATCGGAATGAGTTTACACTATATTTTTCTGTAAGTAAATTTAAAAAATATCCACATTTTCTTTACCGTAGAATATCGATATGAAAAATTAGATGCACGAGGTATCAAATTAGCCGTGATCTTAGATGTGTTGTGCTGGTGGCAGACTATAATGGGATCTGGTTCTGTTAAATAAAATTACCTTCATGAAATAAAATTATAAATCTGTTTGTGTCAATAGTTTATATTACACTGTACAATACAAATACCAATGAGTTATTTGAATTTTCCCTACTGTTTGTAAGTTTTTAAAGATATTTTATTTGTATTGAAAAATTTTTGACAGGTCACAATGGTGCAGTTCTTATTACAACCGGTTCAATGTAAATAAACTATTATATATTGTTCCCTTAATTTTATGAAAGATTTTACACATGTAAATAATTTTCCATTTTATTGTAATATTAATTACAAGGAAATATTACTTTAATGGTAATACAGTATTTCTTCTCTCTTGAGGGTTGATTTGATTGGCTTAAGTTTCCTGAGAATGTCATCCTTCGGAAGGGAAGTAAAGCTATGGGTCCCATCTTATAGTTAACAGAACTTCAAGCCTGAAATAAGAGGCCTCTGAACAAAATTTGTAGGCCTTTTCTAAAGTCAAATTTGAATAATGATGCTAATGACCTGAGTCGTTAAAAATACTAACTAATCAATTTTAGTTAGGTTAAATAATAATAATGTTTTTATTATTAATTTAACATTTCTCAATGAAAGATAAATTTTTTTCTCTTCAAATTTAAATAATAATACTTTATTTATAGTTTATACCGGGCAAAAAGTCAACAGTTAGGTACAAAACCTCCTCATTTCCCATTACAGTAGTTCCTAGAGTCTATCCAGCTTTGCCCATGCAGAATCTCATACAGTCGAGTATGAGAGTTCCAATTTTACTACTAAATTAAACAATAATATGTCATATTTGTCCACCACTGTGGTATCAATGTAGCGTGCTGCCTCATCACGCAGCGAGCCTGGGTTCAATTCCTGGTCAGGACAGGCTCCTGGGTGAGGTTTTTCCTCACCTGTAAGACAAATGTCAGGAAGCTTAAGGCCCAACGGTCCCTGAAAATCATCCAGCTATCATCATCATCCTTCACCAGTGTGGAAAGCAACGAGAAGCTACCACACCTATAATCCCCTAGTAAAGCTGCAAAGTATAGCATGAAAAATGTTTGCAGTGAAGGACCTGCCATCAGGCAGAATTACTATAGATGGATGTCATATTTTAGGTTTTTTATGTCAAATTCTAATTCAATTTTCAGGCATTAAAAATACACTGCTGAGGTAATTATTTTCATATTGCTTAAATAATTCTTGCATTTCTAGTTTTTTTTATTTGAATTTATGTAGACTGAATCTCCATTAAAATTATGTTTAACTAGGTAAAACAAAATATATATTTTTGTGAAAATTGGATTGATACAATCTCTTTTATTACAGCCCATAGATAAAAGTCACGTGGTGTTTCAGGTCAGTGGAAAAGGATACAAATCAATACTTATACTAATGACTCTTCAACAATTCAGGTCATTAATGTCACAATTCAAATCTAGGCATGAAAGGCTTACAAATTTTTATCAGAGGCCTTTTATTTCAAACTTGATATTCTATGAATGTGAACCACAGTTTTACACCTCTTTCGAAAGAAGTCATTATAAATATCCATCAATCCTGCTGGGTTTGAAACTATACAACCAGAGGCAAACCAGTAACTAATAGTCTACCAGAACCAACTTTATCAATAAATTAGTTATAAAACGAGGCAACTATTCAGGAATGGGAAAAATTCACCAAAAATAAGATACACAAAATTGAACTTTGGAAGACATTAACAATGTTAAGCTTAGTGGTTGTGGTATAGAACATGGTATGAGCAAACAAGAATTAAAACTAGGAAGAAACATTTCATACAAATTGATTAAGTTTCACTTATCTATTTTAAAATCATTAGGAAGTTACATTATGAGGTTTAATTTAATATTCGAGTTTGTATTTTTTAACATTCTTACCTCATATGTTTATTTTGTTGGACGATTGTTTCAAAGCTATTGCTCCATCTTCAGCTTGCCACAAACTGTCGCCGACAACTTGAAGAAAAGAAAAAACCAGTTTGTGGCAAGCTGAAGATGGAGCAATAGCTTTGAAACGATCGTCCAACAAAATAAACATATGAGGTAAGAATGTTAAAAAATACAAACTCAAATATTCACTTATCTAGTTTGGTAGAACATGTTTCATGTACCACTGCACATGTCTATAGCTGTTTTTTATTGAAGGTGGTCGTGGTCACTTCACTATGGGATTGGCACCATAAAGAAGGAAATATCCTACAAGAAATTGGTAGTAGATGAGGATGTATGTGATGGTACATGGAAAATAATATATCTAAAACATAGGCAAGTAAAGCATTGACTGTATGTAAGTTGACTCAGTAATATGAATGGAAAATTAAACTTATAGACTAAATGCTTTCTAAGAAATCAATTTATTAAATTCTGCAGGTGTGAAAATGCAGTTTAGAATAATCAAGGCTAGAATACACGATAGAATTAGAGTTCTTGACTTTCTGAGACAGAACTTTTACAATGAAGAACCCTTAAATGCTGCGATGAACAACGAGAGCAATAATCTTAGCAAAGCAGATGAAGAACACACCTTAGAGCTTTTACAAGAAGACATGTCTCTCCTTGCAGTTAATGATGATGAAGATTTAATCGGAATTTGCTTGAGTGGTTTAGTTACAAACAAAGAAGCAGAAACCATGGAAGGATTAGCTGATACCTGTAGTTGTGAGAGATTTTCAAAATTGTTACATTTCTTAGCATATGTTGAGCAACAAAGCAACATTTGGACTAAAAGTGGGGTTACATGTGGTCTAAGTGTTCAGGCATTAGCAGTGACACAAGCAGCGAGAGGTTATGGTGTTGGAAGGGCTTTGCTAGAGACAACTCGTCAATTAGCAAAGGATGAAGGATATTCATTGTTCCGAGTAGATTGTTCGAGTTATTTCTCAGCTCGTTTAGCAGAAGAAATTGGAATGGAATGTGTTTTTTCATTGCCGTTTTCACAATATAAAGACAAGGATGGTTGCCAAGTTTTCAAAGTTAAAAGTCCTAATAATCATATGAAAATATATATTCAGAAGTTGGTGTGAGTTCCTGTTGAATTTCTTAAAAGTATTATGTTCCTAAAATTTAATCTACTTACTATTATGTTGCACCATGCATTGTATGGTAGATTCAAATACTGTTTTTTTTCTTTCTTCAGATGGCTCTGAAGGTAACAGCCTTTGGTTTATATTAATATTATATGTAAACATTTCCTTCCAATATTAGCCGTCCTACTTATGTAAAAATATTTTATAATAACCATGAAAACAAATAATTATGATTTCATGGGAAATAAGCCAAATGAAATTGGGATTATTTCTCTTTGAGGAAGTCCATAGAGATATGATTACCAAAATATTGAGAACTAATCCTGATTTTACTCAGTTGATTTCCTATATCATAATTGAAAACAGTGCTGAGAAAGGTACAGATCTATGAATATATAGAGTTATTCCTTGTGTACTAACTCACTCATACTATTGAACCCATAGGTTCATGGCCGTGCAGACAAAAGCTCTCCATACATCCCTACTTATATTAATTTTATTTTTATTTGGCCTAAAAGTGTCAAATTTTATTTAAGATGGTGAATTTTATTTGCATATAAGTTAAAAGTAATTTATACATTATAAATATATTATCTGTGGAGGTTAGATTTTAAAAGGTCTAAAAGGGAAACATTAAAAAAACTTAAAAAAAGGGCACAGAGAAATAAAAATAGGAATGTATAATTACTGTTACTTTCACTTTACTGCATTAAGAAAGAATTATGCTTAATTGGGGCAATGTTACAATATGTTTGAAGATTATGTTCTGTCCCTTTAAATATAGAATACCTTTGTACAAGGGAAATTATTGCTCAGTATCAACAGAAACCAGTAGTGAATACTTGGTTTTGACTCTGAACTCCAAATCACTGCATTATACTACTACTTAAAGTCTGGAGTTTTTATAAGCTTCAAGTTTGTCACTTTTATGATGACGATCATCAAAGATAGCGATGATTGAGCCCTTCAGAGACCCATTCCGAGACTAAATATAAAAAAAAATTGGTCAGACTGTCTTCTCAATGGTCTCCCAACTCCCTCCTTCCATCTGGTTTGTAATTCAGTGCACTTCTAGGAAATTTCTTAAATGACATTCAACATGTGTCTCTGTATTATGAGAGATCTTGTATGTACTGTATTGTTAACTTGTAGGGCTTCTTTTATTGTTTCATTAGGGATGTGATCTCATCTGGTAATCCCAACTAATGATCTGAGGAATCTCATCAGTTGCCTTTCCAATCTCCTTTCTTCTTTCTATCTGAGGGTCCAGGTTTCTGATCCAAATATCAGTGTAGGTGTAGCTGTTATTTTATGGAGTCTCATCCGGATGTCTCATATTATATTTTTATTCCAAAATGTCTACTGATTATACTATTAATTTGATTATATTTGAAAATTTTATTATCAAGATCCTCCATACCATTATGTGATATTATATTTCCCAAATGATTGAGGTTTTAACCTATTAAATGATCTGATCATCAATCACTATTTTAATCCGCCTTAATTCCTTCCCTTGCATACTCATTGATTTAGTTTTAACTGATATTTTTCTACCATATTTAGTACGTATTTAAAAAAAAAGATTATGAGCTCACTGTAGTTCTTTTTCAGAAACATTTTTATGGTTTCTATAATAAATTAAGATTTATATAAAATATTGACAAAAAAAGATAATAAAGGCTGATGTGTCTGAAATCACATTCAAAACAGGAAGTTGAAACCATCCAATCTCGAGTATTTTAAAGAGAGTCTCTTTAAAACTATCATTTAGGACTGTATTATGTTTTGTGATATAATATGAAAAAATACTCTTTAAAATCTGGTCTGAATGCAGCCTAGTATAGGTAGTTAGATAGCAAATGGACAACCTTTCATTAAATTTTCGGAAGATATTAATTTGAAAGCAAAAACCAGAAATTTTATCGAATCTAAAACTATAATTATTTAACGTTTTATCTGTTTTAAAAGAATGTATTTTCACAGTTCTTAATTTATGAAGAAAAAAAATAGCATATCTAAGAAAGAATTCCATTTTTTTTTATATTTTGGAACTATTATGGCAGATATAGTATTAGATATAAAGAGTTCAGGATACAATTTGTATCCAAATGTACATATTAAACCAATGACTCCAGAGGCTAAGTGTCATTCAGCAGACTTTGGGAAACACTCACATACAACTACTTTCACACCAAAACATTGCATATTTTTCATTGATATCTGTGGAGGATGGCATGCCTAACATATGCATGAACAAGAATTTAATCTATTCAGGAAAATCTTTGTTCAAGTGGCTTCCCAATTCTTTTTTTTAATGTACAATGTATGACAGAATATACAACACAATACAAGTTAATGTTAACAGAATTAGATATAGAATATTGGAAATTCCACATCTCACCTCATAAAATATGCTTTTCTGACTTGACATGTTTTGAAACATTTAGAAAAATCAATAGAACTAACAATATGGGAAAATACATACATTCAGAAGAACAAGGTCAGGACCATGAATTTTTAAGTTCCCACCAAGCCAGATATGATCTTAAAAGTTCATTCAACCAGTACCAGATGGAAAAGGAAAGCTGGTGTTAATAACTCAATTGAAATAGTCGGAGTGTAGCTGAAGATGAAGCAAATGCTTTTAAAATGTTTCAGATGATAAAAGGATATTTTATGAGATAACTAACTTACTGGCACTATCGAACCTGTAGGTTCATGGCCATACAGACATAAGCTCTCCATACATCCCTATCCTGTGCTAATATTTTCCGTTCATCTCCTGAATAATTTATTTCCCTCAAATCATGATTAATATTATTCTCCCTCCTCATTCTTGGCCTACCAACTGAGTACTTTCACTCTGGTTTTCCAACAAGGAGTTCCCAGCCCCTCTCTCATTCCCCATATGTGTCACATGTCCTGCTTATCGCAGTCAATGAGACTTAACTGTTCTTATTACACCTAGTTTCCCATAAAGATCATGTAGCTCACTGTAATGTACTCTTCTCTATTTGCTGTCTGTTCATCTCACTTTGGTCCAAAAATTTTTCCAAGAACTTTATTCTCAAATACTCGTAATCTTTTCTCCTCCATTAAAGTAGAGTCCATATTTCATATCCATATAATATAACTGAAAGAATAACAGTTTTATGTATTTTCAGTTAAATTTTTTTTAGAGAAGTTGGTATGACAAGAGTCCCTGTAATGCATAGTAGCATGCATTTCCAGAATTGAGTCTAAGTTTAATTTCTTTGTGTACCTCATTCCCGTTTGTAATTATCGTTCCTAGGTATTTGAATTCAGCCACTTCTTCAAAATTTCCCTCATTTGCCATTAACTTTCCATTTCCATCCTATATTTTTATGCGTAACCATATATGTAGTTTTATTATTTACTTTCAACCCCAATTTCTTAGTGTTACTCAATAGAGAGTGTGTGTTGGCTTTTAGTATCTCCTCACTATTGCCTATTAATACATCATCAGCATAAACTAACAGCTATTTAATATCATTCAGTTGTATGCCTTCTTAAAGATTTGATGGCATGCTCTAGTACAAAATTTAATAGTAGAGGAGAAAGTGGATATCCTTCCTTTCATCCATTGTGAATTTCAAAAGTATCACAAAAATGTTTGCCTACACACGCTCTAATCTTTATGCCATTTAGACAGATTCATATAATTCGTAAATTAATTAATCATTTTTTTTACATCTTGCCTCATATTTCTTGTTTCTTTAAACACGGGAACTAGAGAGAGATGGTTCTTTTGAAAACTAGTTCCCTTGTTCAAAGAAACATGAAATATGAGGTAAGATGTAAAAAAAAGACTCCTTAATTTACGAATTAAGAACCTCATAATGTTATTTCCCATATTTAACTATGAAAAGATTCAAATAAGTATAACTACCTTTCAGGAATATCAAAATCCAACAGGATACTAAATAACTTCTCCCTCTTAATTCAATTGTATACTTTTTTAAGTCTACCTGCCATTACAATTCCATTTATTTTCTAAAATTTGTCTTATTCTAAAAATCTGATCTATTGTAGACCCATTTCTTCTAAATCCACATTGATGATCATCAATATAGGGAGTAAGCCTGGATACTAATATATTCGTTAGAATTTTGTACGAAGTTTAAAGTAATGATATGCCTGTATAGTTGTTGGAATCAGTTTTATCTCCTTTCTTATAGATTGGTATGATAATCAATTCTTTCCATTCTTTTTTTTTACATCACACTAAGCAACCAATGTATCTTGTCCATCAATTTTTCTCCCCTGATTTTATCAGTTCTGCTAGGATTCTATCTAAACCGGATTCTTTATACATCTTTAATTGATCTATTGTCATTTCAACCTCTCATGCACTTGGTTCTGTGATAATATTTCTGCTGTCTGTACAACATCCACTACTGTATGTTAAAATTTTGAGACGAGGTGTGAAATTTTATATTTTATTGCTAATTTACCTCATACTCTCACTTTCAATTGTTTTTATTAAAAAGTAGTTAGATATATTTAATTTTAAGGGATGTTTACAGGAGGGATTTTGGAGGATTGTAGTGTTAATGAATAAAAGTAATATAGTGGCATATTAATACATTTTAACAGTTTATTCAGAATTAAATTTGATTAAAGGAGTTCTTGAGATACTATATTTGCTAGAGAAATATATTTGTTAATTTCATCTTGAGCTCATAATCCCAAATGCTTGAATGTAGATATACTGTATTTTAATGTGTCAATTTACCTGAGAACCAAAGAATTATTTAAAATAAAAATATATTACTGAAAATTAACCATGCATTTTCATTTACTTTCCTTCAATATTACACCGAGTTTAATAAAATCTACACAGTAAAATATCTTATCTTGAAAATAATATTGACTTTGTACAAGATACAAAATTCCTGGTAGAGTGGGTAGGGCATGTGAAGTGTTTATTACATTAACATGATTGTACATGAATCAATGTTTCAGCATGATGCAATAAGCCAACATTCATTGCACTATCTTTACTGATTTACCATTTTTTATATCAAATACACAAAATTTGTCATAAGGCTTATTAAAAATCATTCCACAACCTATGTTTTAGAAAAAAAAAATTATAGCATAGGATCATTATAGAGACTCTCACAAATAAAGTATCATAAACTGTACAACTAGATGTAATTACAGTTCTTTTGAAGGAAATATTTTACTGTATTTAACTAGAGCTCTGGTTATAAATTCACATTCTTAACACACACTATATATTAGATATTCCTTATGGACCTTTATCTCTGGCCAAGAAGCTTGTTGCATGGGTTGTTGTTTGAAGTGGTGTAGAACATGTATAGAGTGGTTAGTACAACTTCTCTCCATAAGATGTCTAACTTTTCAAGTCAGAAAGCCCATCCTTGATCAATGGATGATTTTTTGAGCCTAAGCAAGAAGCTATAGAGAAATTAAATGTTTGGTCAATCTTATAAGGCTTGTCTCACTCTCATTATCTTTTATAAAATTAATTTTGATGAAACTTATGTCATCTCTATTTAATATAAATTAGACTGTTACAAACAAGAATTAATATTTTATTGCTATTACAAAATTATATTATCCTTTTCCAAATGTTCACTGTATACACATTACACTATTTCAATTTATTTACCTAAAATAATTACATCTGTTTTAATATATTTCATTTAGTGCAAAATTTTCTTCAGAATTATATTTTATAATAATTTGTTTACTTACTATGCTGAATTTATGCTGTATCAAAATTCTTAGGATGTTAATTTTAGACTTAACAATGTTATTTCAAAACATATGTTAGAACTGTCCACCGCTGTGGTCTTGAGGTAGCTTGCTGCCTTGTCATGCAATGGGCCCGGGTTTGATCCCCGGTCGAGACAGGCATCTGGGTGAGGTTTTTGGGGTTTTTCCTCACCTGTAAAACAAATGTCAGAAAGCTTAGGGCCCAACGTCCCCAAAAATCATCCAGCCATCATCACTGGTGTAGAAAGCAATGGGAAGCTATCACACCTATAATTCCCTAGTAAAGCTGCAAGCATAGCATGAAAATGCTATGATTGCAGTGAAAGATCTGCCCTCGGGCAGAATTACTATGGATGGATGTTAGAATTAGACCTAGGGTTTTTATAGGCCTATTGTATATTACATGTCACATTACATGCCTCTACACCAGAGGTAAAGAACACTACATACAGTATGTTACAAATATGAAATTAAAACAAGTCTTTATAATTGTATAGTTTTGAGCTTTAGATCCATTTAAACATAATTGCTAGAGGAAGTGACCTGATCTCAAAGGATTACGAGCCACCAAAAATGGAATACATCACAGGATATAGTTGTTAACTGTGAGGTTTATATCAGCAGATCTTTGAGAAAGATACCAACATTAATGTAGGATAAATCTCTAATATATATGTTAGAATATCATTGTAAATTAATCTCAGAAAAAGGATATACTAAAATTTAATTATCTCGTAATTTCAATAATGTATTCATGCACAAACAATGATAACTAAATGTTTTACTGATTACCTACTAAAATGTGCATATCTAATACGATCCACTACACTATTCATACTTTTAAGTCCTGCATTAGATGGTAGAAGACATTAATGTGGTGGTATTGTGTATAGAAAAGATCCATTTAAACATATGTTGATGAAAGCATATGTTTTAAGTGTTTGTATGTAATGTAGTAGTGTTATATGAGGAATGATGGTGAAGAGAAGGGATAATGTGAAACCTGGCACCTGCTCCTGACAAAAGCACCAAGGGGGCCATGAATTTTTAATGTCTCATCCAATGGACAAATCACTATCAACATTACTGCATATGTACTGCAGACATGTTTGGAATTTAATTGAGAGATCTGGTGCACAATCTAGCAATTATAAATTATACCCACCACCCCTTTTGGCCCTGAGACTGGAAATTTTACAATTATATTTCTAACCCTCCCCTCCTCCCAGTATCGAACCCTGACCTGCTGGTCAAGAAACAGACTTGCTATCACCGAGCTCATGCAGCAGACATTACCTACTAAAATCAGTTATAAATAAAATGTACTGCTACAAGATATATTGCTGATTTTATCAACATTAGTCAAAAATGAGTTGACTTTTGTCAAATATCTGGTTAATGGTCAAAGTTTTAAGTATTTCATTAAGAAAAGAGGATCTGAATGAAATTAATTTTCACTTCGGTGTACCACGTTACACAAATAATGTGACTTGTTTTAGGAATTCTCACTATGAGGTATATTCATTAAAGTAGAATTTTTTATCACTCACCTCATATTGTTCTTCTTATTTGACTATTAACTAGTTTTGGAACATAGTTTCTGTTCCATCCTCAGTATCGTCACGACCGTTGTTCTGTCATCTTGAAGAGCTGTCCTTCGCTCCTTCCATTTTCAGTCAGCCAATGGACGGAGCGAAGGACAGCTCTTCAAGACGACAGAACAACGGTCGTGACGATACTGAGGATGGAACAGAAACTATGTTCCAAAACTAGTTAATAGTCAAATAAGAAGAACAATATGAGGTGAGTGATAAAAAATTCTACTTTAATGTGACTTGTATTGTGTAGAGAGAGAAATGTAGGATAAGTGGTGTTTAAATGTTTTATGTATAGCGTGTTTTGTATGAGGGATAGTGAAGAGAGAATGTGAAACCCTGTTGCTGGCAAATAACCTATTCTTCTTGAAAAGCACCAAAGGAAAAGCCAGGTTTATACTCGTAGTTCTATCATTCAGAAGAATCACTATCAATAGTACCACATGCCTTCTCAACTTAAGTACTGCAGAGGAATTTGGAATTTATCCAGGCATTTGGTGCATAATCTAGCAGTTAAAATATGTTCAACATCACCCCTCTCCAGACAGGACCCAGGTATGCACCGCCTGAGCTAGTGAGGCAGATCCTTCTTCTTCTTCTACTACAAGGTTTAGGCTATGCAGCCTGTTCCGGCGAAGTTAAAAGTGGAGTCCATCTTCTGCGTGGTCGGCCAACATCTCTTGTTCCTCTGGGATTATACAGGAAGGTTCTTTTTGGTATTCTTTCGTTGTTCATTCTCATTGAGTGTTCTGTCCATTTCTTATTATTTTCGCTGATTTTATCTTCAATTTTATATATATTTAATTCTTCTCGTATAGTTTCATTCCTTATTCTATCCGCTCTTGTGCATCCTTTCACATTACGTAAAAACAGCATTTCCGCAGTCTGTATCCTGCTTTTATCCCTTGATTTCATTATCCAATTTTCACTTCCATACAACAACTAAGGAACAGCCATTGTTTTATATAATTCAAGTGAGGCAGATTATTATTATTATTATTATTATTATTATTAATTTATACACTTCGCCTGTTAAATTACCACAAACAACCAAATAAGGATTGATGATGATTATTAAAGTCTAGTGTATAAAGGAACAAATTTGTCATAAATGGGAAGTGGTTATACTTGTTAGTGCAAAATGCTACTGAAGATTGCCACCAAATATGCCTTTGTGTTAGAATAATGTAAAAATATTCATCACATAATTGATTTTCAAAAACTTACTTTTTTTTTTACTCAGAAGGTGGTAACAATAGCATACAACCATGATTGAAATAAGTAAATTAATATATACAGCTACGCTATTTTAATTAATGGTAAAGTAAAAAATTCTGTTTGAACTGGGATTTAACAATAAAAATAATTTTAGCTGTGTGAATACTAGTTAATAAATGTTTTAATAAATCCATTATTTGAAACTGTATCCATATGATCATGTCTTCTTGATTTAGAAGCAACCCAATTGTATTAAGAATGATGTTTCACTTCTGGGGCAAGATAGATTAAGAAATACTTACAAGAAAAATTTTACCACTTCACCTTATATTCTTCTTCTCCTACAGCATTGTTTCGAGACTTCTTTGGTTCTGTCCTCAGCATTTTCACGACTGCTCTTGAAGAGTCGCCTTCTGCTCCCTCTGTTGGTAGACTCAAGAACCTTGAAATTAAATAACTTTTCCCAGGAATTTGAAAGTCCATTAATTTCTCCTTTCTGTTTACAGAAATAACAATGGTTGTGAAACATTGAGGATGGAAGCGAAGAAGATCCCAAAACTGGTCTAAGGAGAATATGAGGTGAGGTGATAAAATTTTGAAAAGGAAAATTAATTTCATATATTAAATTTGGGAATTTTTAACATTATGAGGTTCAATTAATAAGAATTAAGTGAATCGTGATTTCTTCTTACCTCATACTTCTATGTTTTTTAAACACGGCACTGCAGTATCGGCGACCCATTGTCACCATCGTCAGCCGTTTTCACGACTGTCAATTTTTTCTTTTGCCGGTAATTATCCTAACTGCCATCTGGTGTTCTTTTGAAGGAATTACTCTCCAAACTGCCATCTGTTGTATTTTTGAAGAACTTTGTAATCAAGCTCGGTTCATCCAGAATCTCGAAGTTCATGGTTCTAGTATGGTTTTTTTTAAATATATATTTTTTCCCAATCTGTTAAATCCAAAGGTTTAGATAGATGTCTCAAAAGTTTTGCTTCTTTTTCAATCCTATGATGCTCTAATAAACTATGTGCTGCTATAGCTGATTTTTAAATTTCTCCATTCTTTATGTTTCTGAAGTGTTCTTTTTTACGAGTTTCCAAGTTCCCTTTTGTTTTTCCTATATATATCCTGTTGCAATCTTTGCAATCAATTTGATAAATTCCAGACAACAAAAAATCTGGAATTTATCAAATTGATTGCAACAGGATATATATAGGAAAAACAAAAAGGAACTTGGAAACTCATAAAAAAAGAACACTTCAGAAACATAAAGAATGGAGAAATTGAAAAATCAGCTATAGAAGCACATAGTTTATTAGAGCATCATAGGATTGAAAAAGAAGCAAAACTTTTGAAACATCTATCTAAAACTTTGGATTTAACAGTTTGGGAAAAAATATATATTAAAAAAACCATACTAGAACCATGAACTTCGAGATTCCGGACAAACCGAGCTTGATTACAAAGTTCTTCAAAAATACAATAGATGGCAGTTTAGAAAATTATTAATTCAAAAGAACACCGATGGCAGTTTGGATAATTACCGGCAAAAGAAAAAATTGACTGGGGTCGCCGATACTGCAGTGCTGTGTTTAAAAAAACATAGAAGTATGAGGTAAGAAGAAATCACATTTCATTTAATTCTTATTAATTGAACCCTATAATGTTAAAAATTCCCAAATTTAATATATAAATCCATCATTAATACTTAAATTAATACATCAAAAGATAAAATTTTACTTAACCCTCTGCATGCCACTGGTAAAATCGCTTGTGTCAGAGATTTAAATCACACCCGCCGATGTGATCGGCTTTGCAAGTAGTTTAAGTATATTGTCTGACAGGTAATGGACAGAAGCATCAGAGCCGATCCAATCAGCTCATGGCACCTAAAGGGTTAAATAAATAATACCTCATAGTGTTAATCATCCTGACAAGTATACCTAAAATGAGCAAGCTAAAGGAGCTCTAGTGAAGCTACGTCAGGCCTAGCAAGTCGGTGGTGGATGATGAAATGCTTTCAAAAACCAAATAGGCCTCGGACATGATGATGGGCATTAATTCCTAAAAAGTGAAGAGAAATTTGTACTTGGTAGGGAAGGATGCCTGGATAGGTCAAATGATAGAGCATCAGTGCTGAAGATCCAGGGTTCAATCCCCGTTCAGGCAGAAATTTTTCTATTTACCATTAAGCATATAACTATGTCTATACTATTAAAATACAGATATAATTTCATTCAGGTATCAGTCACAATATAAAATTTTAATAGAAAATTATAAAATTAATACCTTTGAAGTACAGTCATTCACAACATGTTCAACATTTTTAAAACCTGTAAGACTTTCAGAAACTTGTTCATCCTCAATAATAACCTTCTATTGAGATTGGAACCGGTTTCTAAAAGGCTTAGAGATTTTAAACATATCAAACAAGGATGATGGTAGAGTCTGACAACTTCAAATAAAACCTCAGAAAATATGTGAACTAGTGATCTCTCTCTTTCACTTCATGAGGCACCAATCCCTTTGAGGGGGTGAGTAACCTTCACAGCCAATAGAACAAACCACAATAACAGTTTCTTTACTTTTCCTTGAATGCACTCAAGAGTGGGTCCATAACAATAGAATTGAAGCAGACTTGTTGATCGCCAATTTTTTTTGTTTTTATTAGGCTCTTCATAAATACATAAGGAAAATCTACATTGCTGCATTCATTCAATCTCACTCAGGAGCAGTCTGTCAGTAATATAGGTGTCAGTAAGCAGACAGGCAATATTGCATTAATGTGTTTGTTTCTTTCTCTACCCCCCTCTCTAGCATACTTGACACACAGCGTCGTTCAAGCCAGAGTTTTACTTGCAGTTGTCATCAAGCTATATCTACAGATAATATGAGTTAATAATATATGCACTACTCGCCTCATATTTGTACAATAAATCTCATAGTGTTACATCCTTGAAATATTGAATCAATTGTACTAATCAAATCATAAGGAAGACAAAAACAACATAAGTTGTTAACAACAGCTACAAATATGAGGTGGGTAGTGCATATCTGTCGGCCACAGTGCACTAGTGGTTATGATCCTTACCTCTGGTTCCGAAGATCGCAGGTTCAAACCCAGCTGGGGTCAATGGAGAATCCAAGGAGCAAGTCCTTTGGGAGAGACTTTAAGCCATGGGTCCCGAGTCCGAAGATTTTCAGACTCATAAAAGATCCTTAAGCCTGAATAAAGAGGCCTCTAAGCAAAAATTCACCGACTTCAATGTCCTAGTAATACCTTAGTTGCCAGTTAGATGTCTCATTGGGTCGGTATGTTGACTGCATGTCATCCATGACATCTACAAGCAAATAAGGTAACTAAAAAATGAACTTGGTCTAGTAACTCCTTACAAAGGGGAGACTATGGCTCAATGGGCTACACCATTATAGATATTATACATAGAGTGCAAATCTAACTCATATTACCTAAAATAAACCTCTTAGTGTTACTTCCTTGCAATATTATATATCTACAGATATCTTCTTTCTTCTTCCTTCCAAGTATTAGGCCAAGGCCTATTACTATCCTATAGAAAATTTTCCCTGCAGCGTTTCATAGGACGACCCAGAGAATCTACAGATATTAATTTTATAATTTTATATTGTGAAAATTAAGTATTGAAGCACCAATATTAATACATTACTACTATGATTGGTTTCCATACAATGGAATGCAAGTAAAAGCAAACAACTAAAATAAACTATTTGACATGCTGGAAGTACATTTAACCAGAATGTGGTTGAAGACATGACATAACACTCTGCAGAACAGTGAGTGAGTATCCTCCCTCTCCTAGTGCCCGGTCAGTCGGCATGAAATTTTCCATATACATTGCCTCAGCTGGGAGACTTGGTAGCCCACATGCTGTTACAATGGTCATCAGTCTTGGAAGCAGATCGTCAGCACCCCTGAAAATATAAAAATATGAAACATTAAGAGACTGAATCGGAAATATACATCTCATGTCATATCTTGTTTTCTCACCTGACATGTTCGTCAGAATAGGTGAGGTGATTCAATCTATTAATAAATTACCTCTTGTCTCTTTTTTTCAATTTTAATAATGTGATGTTTTTAACTGAAACATAATTTGTTTTTATTTTATTATAAATTTATATATATATATATATATATATATATATATATATATCCATAGTAATTCTGCCCGAGGGCAGGTCTTTCACTGCAATCATAGCATTTTCATGCTATGCTTTGCAGCTTTACTAGGGAATTGTAAGTGTGGTAGCTTCCTGTTGCTTTCCACACCGGTGAAGAATAATGATGATGATGATGGCCATATGATTTCGGGGACTGTTTGGGCCTTAAAGCTTTCTGACATTTCTCTTACAGGTGAGCAAAAACCTCACCCAGAAAAACTGTCCAGTCCGGGGATCGAACCCGGGCCCGCTGTGTGACATGGCAGCATGCTACCTCAAGAGCACAGCGGTGGACATATATATATTGGCCCGGAAAGCCAAGGGTCCCGGGTTCGTGTCCCGGTCTAGGCGAAAATTTTTCTCTTCAAATATAACATATATATAAATTTATAATAAAATAAAAACAAATTTTTCATTGCCCACCGTTGATATATATATATATATTATATATATATAGTGGGCAATGAAAACCTTGTAACTCCATTTTGGTCAATTTTACAGGAGAAACAAATAACTGTTTTAAATAATTATGAAAATTGATACAGCAATAGTTCCCACATATTTTACTACAGAATACAAGCCAAGTATTAATAAATTTGAAGTCCGTGTTCTCAACAGGTTATGCATCACATATTTCTGTGCTGGCTATTAGAGTTATGTGGTTTTCAATGACGGAGTTACGAGGATTTCATTGCCTACCGTCGATATATATATATATATATATACATAAATAATCAAGCCACTTCCTGTTGTTTCCAATTGCTAAGGTTGATTATTAGAAAGAGATCTCCAGCCTTCTCTGCCCTCCCAAGTTTTAGTTGTATGCATTTTCGTCCACATGTTTATCCTCTATCTTCAATATTTTTCCTTCTAATCTAGACATCTGGTTCTAGCTCTACCCTATCGTATCCTCCCTCTAAGTTTCATTAGGAGCATCACTTTTTGTAATCATTCTGCTAACATGTACGTAAAATGTCTATATCATTTTAATCTATTCCTTTCTAGTCTTTTTAATTTCCTTTACTTTTAACTTACCTCTCATTACTGTGTTCCTAATTTTGTTTATCCTTGTTTTCCTTAAAATTCCTCTAAAAAATTTTATTTCCATAGCTTGAATTTTATTTCTTCTTCTTCTTATATTCTTTTGTCATCATTTTGGAGATTGAGTTTTGAATTGAACTATCCTCTTTTTTTTTTTATTCTTCATGTTTCTGCTCCATATAACAAAATATTCTTAAAATAGATTTTACAGATGGAAGAGTTACAGGAAAGAACTAGAGAAGTCAATTTTTCCTTGAAACCTAAAAAACATAATTTTAGTTGTACAGCATCTATTCTTCCTTACCTTGTATGCCAAACTTTGGAGGTAAATGAACCCATGACTATACTGTATCTTTCACGGTTTCACACTCCTAAATTATAGTGCTTTCCATGGAAAATCTAATGGCACTTCAGACTCCATTTTGACACAAAAGTGACTTACCTGGTTCTTTCCCTGTACCCTTCAGATGTCAATTTTACATTTTTCATTTATTTCATTTTGTATTTCTCCATTCTCATGATAATGCTGCCAAGGTAAGAAAATGTGCCAACTTTAAATTAATTATTCTAAATGAATCTCTGATTTTTAAAGCTACTTGTACTGTTTTGTTCTTGTTTATTTTGAGGCTGCATTATTTTTACTTGTATTATGCCATCTGTTTAAATTTTCTCGCAATTATGTTTTATCGTCTGCACAAATCAGTACATCATCTGCATAAACAAATGCCTTTGTACCAATCAAGTTCTGGATGACAACTTGATTGCAAAAAAAATTATCACATACTTAAAAGCATTTTTCACCCCCATTTGGCATAAATTAAAAATGTTAAGTTGTAAATAGTATATTGCAATACAAGTGTAGTAAGAGTATATAATAAAATTGAGGAAAGTTAAAAAAAGTTACCCTTGATTTTTAAATTTTATAGAATGTTTTTAATGAATTCAAATATACTGCACAGTATTTTTTACATGATTGTCATTCAAATAGATTTAATTTTGAATATTTTATTTTAGGAAGTGGTATTTTGAGGTTATTGTAATTAAATTATTTTTAGTCTGTTCATCTTACCTCAATCATTATTCACAAATGAACCAAAACAAAAAACTTTGAAGATATTGAATATCTGGTTAAGTATCAGAGAAGACTATTTGAAATTAACTGAGTTATGCATTGACCAAATGTTTTTTACATTCAATGGGAGTTTCTATAGACAAAAATCAGGGCTCTCAATGGGAAACCTATTATCACTTTTCTTGGCAAATTTATTTATGAGTGATTTTGAATGTAAAATCACTAAAGCACATCCCACAATGTTTAAATTTTGGAGCAGATATGTAGATGATATAATTTGTATTGTAAAAGAAAAACATGTAGAAGATTCCCTAAAACTATTAAATTTACAGAGTACAAACATCAAATTTACCAAAGAAATAGAAGAAAATAAACAAATACCTTTTTTGGATCTTAAATTGGTCAGAAACGAAGAAATAAATAATAGTTTTAAAAAACTAAAACAGCACGCTTTATTAGAAAACCGAACTCAAAAATGAAAAATAATTTTAATTTCCAACACGCTTAGGATAAATTAAAATGGTCAACAAAAAAATCATCTCCAACACATATAGAATAAAACTACAATTATTTATCAACAAAAAGAAAATAATTTTACCATCAAAAGTGTGGGGTGCTTTTTATGATTTTTACGTTTTCTTCTTAGAGACTTTACTTTTACCAATATCTGTTTATTATCAAATATATGAATTAATATAGAGCACCCCACGCTTTTGATGGTAAAATTATTTTTATGATTTTTACGTTTTCTTCTTAGAGACTTTACTTTTACCAATATCTGTTTATTATCAAATATATGAATTAATATAGAGCACCCCACGCTTTTGATGGTAAAATTATTTTCTTTTTGTTGATAATTGTAGTTTTATTCTATATGTGTTGGAGATGATTTTTTTGTTGACCACTTTAAATTTATCCCAAGCGTGTTGGAAATTAAAATTATTTTTCATTTTTGAGTTCGGTTTTCTAATAAAGCATGCTGTTTCAGTTTTTTAAAACTATTATTTATTTTTTAGTTTTAATATTTTACAGAATAAGATAAAAATGTAAATATCTTTAAATTCGATACTATTGTAGTATGAGCTAAAAGTAATACTCTTCTATAAAAAAAAACCCTCCCAGCCGGATTTGAACCAGCGACGTATGGATTACTGAAATTATGTACCACTAAGAGTTCACTGCTCTACCAACTGAGCTCTAACAATGATTGACTAAAAACTCGATAAGTCCGCAAACTATTATACCAGTTTTCATTTTTTTGATTTTCGGATGATTCTGGCCAGGATTTTAGAAAATAAATATGAAATTATTGTATTGTCACGGGTCCTCTACAAGTATACACAGTTTCAAGTCGATCCAATGTTTCTAAGTGGGTAAAAATTGCGTTGAAAGATTCCGTTACATGATACAAAAACACTTTTTTTGATTTTCTGATGATTATGGCCAGGATTTTAGAAAATAAATATGAAATTATTGTATTGTCACGGGTCCTCTACAAGTATACAAAGTTTCAAGTCGATCCAATGATTTTAAGTGGGTGAAAATCACGTTGAAAGATTCCGTTACATAGATAGATACAGGTCAAGCTAATATAAAGTGTGTAAAAAGAAAAACTGAATTTGGGATTCGCAGGAAAGAAACTCATATGGAAAATTTTATTAAATCAACAGGGTTCAATCCAATTGGACATAAATTAGCAGCCTTTAATAGTTTAACTCACAGATTGGTAAACTTACCCTTAAACAAAGATTTTAAACAGGAGAAAAAAAACACATAATCAAAGTAGCAAGAGAAAACGGGTTTGATGAAAAAATGGTACACAAAAGGATAGAAAAGTATTAGAAACAAAAAATGATAAACTGAAGTACTCTTGAAAAAGAAAAACCACCTATGAAAAAATATGGTTGGTATCTAATGTTGAGCACTTGATAATGAAATCATTCGCTCTCGCTATGAAAAAAATATAGAACATTCACATATCACACTTGGGTACACAATAAATTCCAAAAGATATTTGATAAGTTTAATATTAAATTAGCACCGAAAAATAACTACAATTTAAATAAACTAATAAAAACCAACAAAAATGAAAAAAACTGATAAAATAAAAAATCAGGAATATATCAAATTGAATGTATGGGTTGTGAAAAGATATATATATATATAGGAAAAACAAAAAGAAACCTAAAAATTAGAACCAAAGAACACATAAGAAATATTAAAAATGGGGAAATATAAAAATCTGCAGTTGCTGCTCATGTTTGGTCTGAAAAACATAATATAAAATCGGACACTAAATTATTAAAACAGTTAGAACATACAAAAGAGCTGACTATTTGGGAAAAAAATCTATATTCAGAAGAACAAAAACAGAGTTATAAATTTTGAAATACCGACTGAGCGTGACCTTGTTTTGAGGTTCTTTGGCCAACCACAGGATGGAGCTGACATCGACATTCAGGGTGTACGACATAAATCTAACCAGTCTGGGCAACATGCTGATGATGATTATGATATAATCGAAACATGTTCAAGAACAAATCAACATTAAATTGAGGTAAGATGAACAAACTAAAAATAATATTTTTTTTATATTTGAAGAGAAATTTTTTTGCCTAGACCGAGACTCGAACCCGGGACCTTTGGCTTGCCAGGCCAAACGCTCTACCAACTGAGCTACCGAGGCGAGTTGCAATCTAGACGCAAACTTTTCTCTTATATACGTTTTAATTCCCTCGCGCCAAATGCTAGAAACCTTTGCTTCTATTTTTGCAAATGACTACTTCTTCAACAAGTTCAACATTGAATTAGCACCGAAAAATGATTACAGCTTAGGTAATTTAATAAAAACCAACAAAAATGAAAAGATTGAAGACTGCAAAAAATCGGGAATTTATCAAATTAATTGTAAGAATTGTGAAAAGATATACATAGGAAAAACAAAAAGGAATCTAAATACAAGATTAAAGGAACACTTCAGAAATGTTAAAAATGGAGAAACCGAAAAATCTGCAATAGCTGCACATGCCTGGTCAGAAAAATATAGAATAGAAACCAAAACAAAATTACTTAAATAATTGGAAAAACCAAAGGAACTCACAATTTGGGAAAAAAATTTACATATGCAAGAATGAAAATACAACTATGAATTTTGAAATAACCGGTTATAAGGAGAGAGGACTGATTTGGAAGTTCGTCAGTCAGCCATCAGATGGCGCGGAGGTCAGTACGCAGGATAGAAGGCAATTGGACGTCAGTTGTGAACGTGACACAGCATTGAGAATGTCACAAATGATGTGACGAAACCCTGGGTTTGCGAGGAGTTATGAAGTATGAGGTGAGTGAAATAAAAAATAAACAAAATTAAAAGGTTTACTTATTTTAGGAATTCTCACTATGAGGTATATTCATTAAGGTAGAATTTTTTATCACTCACCTCATATTGTTCTTCTTATTTGACTATAAACTAGTTTCGGAACATAGTTTCTGTTCCATCCTCAGTATCGTCACGACCGTTGTTCTGTCGTCTTGAAGAGCTGTCCTTCACTCCTTCCATTGGCTGACTGAAAAACCTCGAAACCAGGTCATTCTCACCGGGAATTTCAAAGTTCATCAATTTCTTCTTTTCGCTCTTTTGAATGTAGATCTTTTCCCAAACAGGAAGTTCTTTTGGTTTTTCTATTGGTTTTAATAATTTAGCTTCTTTCTCGATAAGATGTTTTTCAGACCATGCATGGGCAGCCACTGCAGATTTTTCTACTTCCCCTTTCTTGACATTCCTGAGATGTTCTTTCACTCTAGTTTTCAAATTTCTCTTAGTTTTTCCTATTTAGAATTTCTCACATTCTTCACATTTAATTTGATAAATCCCTGATTTGTTTTCTTCTTTAATTCTCTCATTCTTATTAGGTCTAATCAGTCTACTGATGCTGTAGTCATTTTTGGGTGTTGAAATCTTTAAAATTTTTTTTTGAAACTTGTGTTTTAATGAATGATATGTGATTTTCTAAATTTTACATTTTCTTCTTTAACTTTTAGAAGAGTGCTTTGATTAATACATTTTTGTCTTTTGAACTTGTTTATTTTCTTGAGTATAATTTTTATTGCAAAACCATTTTTCGTGGCTACGTTGATTATGTGTTCTTTTTCTTTTTCATAATTTTCTTTGTTCATTAGTATGTTCACTAATCTATGTGTCAAACTATTGAAAACTGCTTCTTTGTGAGCTATGTGATTGAAACCTGAAGCTTTTATGTAGTTATCTATATGTGTCTTCTTTCTGTAAATTTCAAATTCTATCTTATTTTCTTCATTCCTTTTTAAGTTGAGATCTAAAAATGGTATTTCTCCATTGATTTCCTTTTCCATAGTGGACTTTATAGTTTGACTTTGAATGTTCAATAATTTTAATGCATCATCTATCTGTTTATGATTAACTATTGCAATTATGTCATCCACATATCTGCACCAGAACTTGAAAATTAAACGATGTCCATTAATTATCTTGTGTTCAAAATTTCCCATGAATAGATTAGCTAAGAATGGAGATAAAGGGTTTCCCATCGAAAGTCCTGAATTTTGTTTATAAAATCTTCCATTGTAGGTGAAAAACATATTATGGATACATAATTTAGTTAAAGTTTTATATTCGACTATATTTCCTTTTTCAATTTTATTATTGTTCCTTCCATTGGGAAGGAGTGAAGGACAGCTCTTCAAGACAACAGAACAACAGTCGTGATGATACTGAGGATGGAACAGAAACTATGTTCCAAAACTAGTTTATAGTCAAATAAGAAGAACAATATGAGGTGAGTGATAAAAAAAAATCTACCTTAATTAAGAGGTTTGTTTCATAATTAAGACATTTTGTCTGTACATTCTTATCTCTTATGGTTGTTTTTGTCAAACATATGTTTCAAGACTTCTGAGCTCCATCGTCAGCGATTTACAGACTGAATTTTCTCAAGTTGTCGGCCCTGATTCTTGATTCCTGCTCTCTCTGCCTCTGCTCCAATGAATTTACCAATGAGGTTCCTTTCTCCAGGAATTTCAAAATTCATAATTCTTTTCTTGTTTTTCTGTATGGTGAGTTCATTTTTGTTTTCTAACTGTTTTAATAATTTTGTGTTTACATCAAATTTGTGTTTTTCTGACCAAACTTGAGAAAATTCAGTCTGTAATCGCTGACAATGGGGCTCACAGAAGTCTTGAAACACATGTTTGACAAAAACAACCATAAGAGGTAAGAATGCACAGACAAAATGTCTTAATTACTATGAAGTAATTTACAATTTATATAAATGAATTGGAAAATATTTTTACATTCCATTTCATAAAACTCTGCAATTTTTGTGAAGGCATTCCTTCTAGCCTTCAGAAACAAATCCTGTGAAAATTACGGAGTTTTATGAGGTGAGACGTAAAAATATTTTCTGATTCATTACATAAATTTTAAATTACCTCATAGTTAAGGTAGAATATGTTTATCACTCACCTCATATTGTTCTTCTTATTTGATTATAAACTAGTTTCGGAACATAGTTTCTGTTCCATCCTCAGTATCATCATGACCGTTGTTCTGTCGTCTTGAAGAGTTGTCCTTCTCTCCTTCCATTGGCTGACTGAAAAACCTCGAAACCAGGTCATTCTCACCGGGAATTTCAAAGTTCATTAATTTCTTCTTTCCGCTCTTTTGAATGTAGATCTTTTCCCAAACAGTAAGTTCTTTTGGTTTTTCTATTTGTTTTAATAATTTTGCTTCTTTCTCGATAAGATGTTTTTCAGACCATGCATGGGCAGCCACTGCAGATTTTTCTACTTCCCCTTTCTTGACATTCCTGAGATGTTCTTTAACTCTAGTTTTCAAATTTCTTTTAGTTTTTCCTATGTAGAATTTCTCACATTCTTCACATTTAATTTGATAAATCCCTGATTTGTTTTCTTCTTTAATTTTCTCATTCTTATTAGGTCTAATCAGTCTACTGATGCTGTAGTCATTTTTGGGTGCTAACCTTATGTTGAAATCTTTAAAAATTTTTTGAAACTTGTGGTGTTTTAATGGATGATATGTGAATTTTCTAAATTTTACATTATCTTAAAATATATATACAGTCAATATGCCCATTTCACCAATAAATGTTTAAAATGGTCAACAAGTTTCTACAGCCAAGCTGTCATTCTCAAGACCAGATATTGACTGAAGACAATATAGATAAAAAATTAAAGATACAAATTCAGTTAAAAACAAACTACGTCACATGACGCAATCATTCACAAGTGAAAGTAAAACATAATAAAACTAATCCTCTTTTTTATCAATTAGAGAAAAGAGGGGGCTGTACGGAATAGGGCCTTTGTCTTTGTTCATTATTTTATCCTTATTTTTATAAATTTCCAAACTTTCAAGGACGTTAAGGAATTTGAAATCCCTGACCGAACGAACCAGCCTAAGATTACTTTTGTTGATAGCGTGACCGTACTCAGAAATATGCTGGGCAACTCCAGATTTTTCAATTCTGTTGAGTCTGAAATGGGCAATATGTTCATTAAATCTAGTTTAAAATGGATCTTCTGGTTTGCCCAACATATTTCAAGTCACAGTCATTGCATGCAATTTCATAAATCCCGGATTTCTCTATACAATCGACTTTATCTTTAGGGTTTCCAAGTAAACTATTTAATGTCAAAGTGGAAGTGAAAATCAATTTAGTATCTAGTCCTTTGAATATCTTGTTCAAACCTCTAGTTAAAGAGGGAACGTACGGCATAATAGCAAAATTAGCTTTATTAATAGGAGAATGGAAAGCTGTAGATAGAATCCATAACAAGTTTTCTAAATTCAAATTTACGAATCAACTTATCAATAATATTTCCATTGAAACCATTACACTTAGCTATATCTGTAATGGTTTGTAATTCCTTATTATATCTATTTTTACTTAACGGAAAAGTGATAAGACAGTGAACTAAAAAATTGAAACTGGCCATTTTATGTTGATTACAATGGTGAGAATCTGCCGGGATATATCTAAATGTACTGGTATCTTTTCTATAAATATCAAATTCCAATCTATAATTGTTTCTAATTATTATCATATCTAAAAAAGGCAGCCTTCCATTCTCTTCCTCTTCATACGTAAAATTTATGCTGGGAGTTCGGTCATTTAATATTTCAACAAATTCCTGTACATTGCATTTTTTGGTATCAAAAATAGCAAAAATGTCGTCAACATATCTGAGCCAGACCCTTGGAAAGTAATCTAATTCCTTCCCAAGCTCCGTCTCAAATCTGCTCATAAAAAGATCAGCTAGGAAAGGAGACAATGAATTACCCATTGCCGTTCCCTCCTTTTGTTCATAAAACTTATTGTTAAATTGAAAAATGTTCTGATTCATGCAAAGTTCCGTTAACTTGATATATTGATTGACAATATGGGGCTCCAATTTATTCTGTAGTAGTAGGTCTTCCAAGAAACTCAGCGTCTGAGGTATAGGTATACTAGGAAAGAGAGATTTCACATCAAAAGAAATCAAAATCTCTCCATCCTTCAGCTCGATATTCTTGGTTTTCTCAATGAATTCCAACGAATTCTTAAAACAGCAAAGCCGGGCTGTGGTAGGGGTAGATTACCAAACTCACAACTCAACCATTTAGAAATATTATAAGTGGGTGCAGATATAGCTGAAACTATAGGTTCTAACTAATTTTCCCGGTTTGTGTATTTTTGGTAAACAGTACAATTTAGGTACCAGAGGATTCGAAATATGCAATTTGCGTTTTAATTCTTTAGTAACCAGATGATTGCACGAATTCACAACATTAGTTACGTCCCTGATCATTTTAGGTAATGGATTTTTATTAACCAACTGGTAAGGACCACCATTAATCATATCATTAACACGATCATAGTAGTCCTGTTTATCCAAGACAACGACCCTATTCCCTTTATCAGCTTTCATGTAAAAGCAATCCCTTCTTCTCAAACCTTTAATGACTCTCTTGTTTTGTATATCAGTGCTATTTGATGATTTCTTAGTAGTAGCCAAATTCTTCGTAACGATCTGTTTGCTGAATTCTCTGATATACAGGGTGGACCGCTCGAATGGACCTAATTTCAATTGCTTGTTACTGGCAAACGGTTGAAGATAGAAAATTAAAACAACGTTCATAGTACAGAAAAACTCACCAAGTTTCGAATCCTGTCGGTAGATGGCACAAAGATACGTTTCTCGTTCTTAGATTTAATTGTTTGTGAAAATGGCGACTCCGCAGATGAAAGCGCAAGCTGTTTTGTGGTATGCGGAGTTTAAATCAATCATTAGAGTTCAAAGGGAGTTCCGGCGTGTGTTTAACCGTGATGCTCCAACTGCTAGAAGCATAAAAGAAGTGGCGTGATACATTATTAGCTACAGGATCTGTGTTGAAGAAGCATGGTGGTGGTCGCAGAGCATCCGATGAAATGGTAGCAAATGTTCAAGCCGCATTTGAGCGAAGCCCCCGGAAGTCATTAAGAAGAGCTTCGCGGGGACTTCAAATACCAAAATCGACATTACAACGGATTGTCCACAAACGCCTCAAACTGCACGCATATAAAGTGCAGTTAGTGCAACGTCTGGAGCCGAATGACATGCCGAAACGAGTGGAATTCGCCAATATGATGCTGGACCGTCTCGGCGCTGATCCTGACTTCATGACCAAGATTTTCTTCTCGGACGAAGCCACTTTCCATTTGTCAGGCAAGGTAAACCGGCATAATGTGCGGATCTGGGGATCGGAGAATCCTCACGCTATTCAAGAGCATGTTCGTGATAGTCCGAAGATGAATGTTTGGTGCAGTTTGTCACATAATAAGGTCATTGGACCGTTTTTCTTCGCCGAGAGAAAACTGTTCGTGGTACCACATATCTTGACATGCTGGAGCAGTTCTTCTTTCCACAAATTGAACAACTGCAGCCTAACATCGTTTTCCAGCAAGATGGTGCTCCTCCCCACTGGTCCAATGAAGTTCGTACGACTTTGGACAACATTTTCCCTGGCCGTTGGATTGGTAGGGGAGGACCAATCGCGTGGCCCCCGAGATCTCCTGATTTAACACCACTGGATTTCTTTCTCTGGGGCTATGTCAAAGATAAAGTTTACACCACCCCAGTCAAAGACCTTCGTGATCTTCGTGAGCGCATCATAGAGGCTATTGAGAACATTCCAGAAGACATACTCCAACGTACTTGGCAAGAAATTGTTCATCGCTTTGATATCGTCACAGTGACTGCTGGGGCTCATATAGAGATGTGGTGATGTGGATATCAAAACTTGGTGAGTTTTTCTGTAATATGAACGTTGTTTTAAGTTTCTATCTTCAACCGTTTGCCAGTAACAAGCAATTGAAATTAGGTCCATTCGAGCGGTCCACCCTGTATTGTTTTGTGGGTTCATTAAAATGTTTGATTGAAGATTCGATGCCAGCAATAACATTTTCAATTTCAGAATTGTGATCCGGTAAAGCAAATTTTAGGCCTTTATTTAACAACTGCAGTTCTTGGTCATTAAAGGTTTGTGAAGAGAGATTCTCAACAATACTGACCCTATCGGAGCATACCCCGGACCCTCCCCTGCGATCAATAAGTTTTTTCAATTTAATCTGTTGGGAAGAACGTTTTTTCTGAACCTTAAAATTGATCGATCGAAACATATTTCTCTGAAATTCACACCAGTCTAAAAATTCAAGTTCGGTAAGATGTGCTGTTAATATTTTCCATAGTTTATAAGATTGAATTTCCAATCTGCTCCTCTTCGAATAAAGGCATCGAATCTTCAATCAAACATTTTAATGAACCCACAAAACAATATATCAGAGAATTCAGCAAACAGATCGTTACGAAGAATTTGGCTACTACTAAGAAATCATCAAATAGCACTGATATACAAAACAAGAGAGTCATTAAAGGTTTGAGAAGAAGGGATTGCTTTTACATGAAAGCTGATAAAGGGAATAGGGTCGTTGTCTTGGATAAACAGGACTACTATGATCGTGTTAATGATATGATTAATGGTGGTCCTTACCAGTTGGTTAATAAAAATCCATTACCTAAAATGATCAGGGACGTAACTAATGTTGTGAATTCGTGCAATCATCTGGTTACTAAAGAATTAAAACGCAAATTGCATATTTCGAATCCTCTGGTACCTAAATTGTACTGTTTACCAAAAATACACAAACCGGGAAAATTAGTTAGACCTATAGTTTCAGCTGTCCCGCGCCGTAGCCGAGCGGTTAAGGTAGGAAGCCTTTGGCGCAGAGCTACGGGACTTGCGCTGGTTCGAGTCTCCATGGGGGAAGAAATTTTCTCATAGTATTTCGGCCAGTATGGGACCGGTGCCCACCCAGCATCGTGAGGCAATTGGGTAGCTACAATAAGTAGCGGCTCCAGGTTGAGGAAACCAGCTATAACGGCTGGGGGACTCGACATGCTAACCACATGTCACCCCTACACTGGCTGCTGATCATCTACCTCTGTGATTCACACATGTGGATGTGAGGCCAGCAGCCGGCTGGTAGGCTAAGGGCCTTGTAGGCCTGTCGCGCCAGGAGTTTATAGTTTCAGCTATATCTGCACCCACTTATAATATTTCTAAATGGTTGAGTTGTGAGTTTGGTAATCTACCCCTACCACAGCCCGGCTTTGCTGTTAAGAATTCGTTGGAATTCATTGAGAAAACCAAGAATATCGAGCTGAAGGATGGAGAGATTTTGATTTCTTTTGATGTGAAATCTCTCTTTCCTAGTATACCTATACCTCAGACGCTGAGTTTCTTGGAAGACCTACTACTACAGAATAAATTGGAGCCCCATATTGTCAATCAATATATCAAGTTAACGGAACTTTGCATGAATCAGAACATTTTTCAATTTAACAATAAGTTTTATGAACAAAAGGAGGGAACGGCAATGGGTAATTCATTGTCTCCTTTCCTAGCTGATCTTTTTATGAGCAGATTTGAGACGGAGCTTGGGAAGGAATTAGATTACTTTCCAAGGGTCTGGCTCAGATATGTTGACGACATTTTTGCTATTTTTGATACCAAAAAATGCAATGTACAGGAATTTGTTGAAATATTAAATGACCGAACTCCCAGCATAAATTTTACGTATGAAGAGGAAGAGAATGGAAGGCTGCCTTTTTTAGATATGATAATAATTAGAAACAATTATAGATTGGAATTTGATATTTATAGAAAAGATACCAGTACATTTAGATATATCCCGGCAGATTCTCACCTTGTAATCAACATAAAATGGCCAGTTTCAATTTTTTAGTTCACCGTCTTATCACTTTTCCGTTAAGTAAAAATAGATATAATAAGGAATTACAAACCATTAAAGATATAGCTAAGTGTAATGGTTTCAATGGAAATATTATTGATAAGTTGATTCGTAAATTTGAATTTAGAAAACTTGTTATGGATTCTACAGCTTTCCATTCTCCTATTAATAAAGCTAATTTTGCTATTATGCCGTACGTTCCCTCTTTAACTAGAGGTTTGAACAAGATATTCAAAGGACTAGATACTAAATTGATTTTCACTTCCACTTTGACATTAAATAGTTTACTTGGAAACCCTAAAGATAAAGTCGATTGTATAGAGAAATCCGGGATTTATGAAATTGCATGCAATGACTGTGACTTGAAATATGTTGGGCAAACCAGAAGATCCATTTTAACTAGATTTAATGAACATATTGCCCATTTCAGACTCAACAGAATTGAAAAATCTGGAGTTGCCCAGCATATTTTGAGTACGGTCACGCTATCAACAAAAGTAATCTTAGGCTGGTTCGTTCGGTCAGGGATTTCAAATTCCTTAACGTCCTTGAATTGAAAGTTTGGAAATTTATAAAAATAAGGATAAAATAATGAACAAAGACAAAGGCCCTATTCCGTACAGCCCCCTCTTTTCTCTAATTGATAAAAAAGAGGATTAGTTTTATTATGTTTTACTTTCACTTGTGAATGATTGCGTCATGTGACGTAGTTTGTTTTTAACTGAATTTGTATCTTTAATTTTTTATCTATATTGTCTTCAGTCAATATCTGGTCTTGAGAATGACAGCTTGGCTGTAGAAACTTGTTGACCATTTTAAACATTTATTGGTGAAATGGGCATATTGACTGTATATATATTTTAATATTGTATCACCAAGTAGATCAATTGTGTATTAAATTACATTATCTTCTTTAACTTTTAGAAGAGTGCTTTGATTAATAAATTTTTGTCTTTTGAACTTGTTTATTTTTTTGAGTATCATTTTTATAGCAAAACCATTTTTCGTGGCTACATTGATTATGTGTTCTTTTTCTTTTTCATAATTTTCTTTGTTCATTGGTATGTTCACTAATCTATGTGTCAAACTATTGAAAACTGCTTCTTTGTGAGCTATGTGATTGAAACCTAAAGCTTTTATGTAGTTATCTATATGTGTCTTCTTTCTGTAAATTTCAAATTCTATCTTATTTTCTTCATTCCTTTTTAAGTTGAGATCTAAAAATGGTATTTCTCCATTGATTTCCTTTTCCATAGTGAACTTTATAGTTTGACTTTGAATGTTCAATAATTTTAATGCATCATCTATCTGTTTATGATTAACTATTGCAATTATGTCATCCACATATCTGCACCAGAACTTGAAAATTAAACGATGTCCATTAATTATCTTGTGTTCAAAATTCCCCATGAATAGATTAGCTAAGAATGGAGATAAAGGGTTTCCCATCGAAAGTCCTGAATTTTGTTTATAAAATCTTCCATTGTAGGTGAAAAACATATTATCGATACATAATTTAGTTAAAGTTTTATATTCGACTATCTAAATTATGTATCGATAATATGTTTTTCACCTACAATGGAAGATTTTATAAACAAAATTCAGGACTTTCGATGGGAAACCCTTTATCTCCATTCTTAGCTAATCTATTCATGGGGAATTTTGAACACAAGATAATTAATGGACATCGTTTAATTTTCAAGTTCTGGTGCAGATATGTGGATGACATAATTGCAATAGTTAATCATAAACAGATAGATGATGCATTAAAATTATTGAACATTCAAAGTCAAACTATAAAGTTCACTATGGAAAAGGAAATCAATGGAGAAATACCATTTTTAGATCTCAACTTAAAAAGGAATGAAGAAAATAAGATAGAATTTGGAATTTACAGAAAGAAGACACATATAGATAACTACATAAAAGCTTTAGGTTTCAATCACATAGCTCACAAAGAAGCAGTTTTCAATAGTTTGACACATAGATTAGTGAACATACCAATGAACAAAGAAAAAGAACACATAATCAATGTAGCCACAAAAAATGGTTTTGCTATAAAAAATGATACTCAAAAAAATAAACAAGTTCAAAAGACAAAAATTTATTAATCAAAGCACTCTTCTAAAAGTTAAAGAAGATAATGTAAAATTTAGAAAATTCACATATCATCCATTAAAACACCACAAGTTTCAAAAATTTTTTAAAGATTTCAACATAAGGTTAGCACCCAAAAATGACTACAGCATCAGTAGACTGATTAGACCTAATAAGAATGAGAAAATTAAAGAAGAAAACAAATCAGGGATTTATCAAATTAAATGTAATGTGAAGAATGTGAGAAATTCTACATAGGAAAAACTAAAAGAAATTTGAAAACTAGAGTTAAAGAACATCTCAGGAATGTCAAGAAAGGGGAAGTAGAAAAATCTGCAGTGGCTGCCCATGCATGGTCTGAAAAACATCTTATCGAGAAAGAAGCAAAATTATTAAAACAAATAGAAAAACCAAAAGAACTTACTGTTTGGGAAAAGATCTACATTCAAAAGAGCAGAAAGAAGAAATTAATGAACTTTGAAATTCCCGGTGAGAATGACCTGGTTTCGAGGTTTTTCAGTCAGCCAATGGAAGGAGAGAAGGACAACTCTTCAAGACGACAGAACAACGGTCGTGATGATACTGAGGATGGAACAGAAACTATGTTCCGAAACTAGTTTATAATCAAATAAGAAGAACAATATGAGGTGAGTGATAAACGTATTCTACCTTAATGAATATACCTCATAGTGAGAATTCCTAAAATAAGTTACCTCATAGTGTTAGTTCCCATTGTAATTTTTTTTTAAATTAGTAAGTCTTCGGAGTTCAAAGAAGACTGTTTGAAAAGTAAGATGTCATCAAAAAACACAGCATATAAAATATGTTAGAATCTAACTTGTTGGCAAATTCACAGATCCTCAAATAAATCCTATTGTAATACATAGACAATAGGCATCTATAATTACCAATGTATTTCTCAATAAAGTCTCCAAACAGTATTGTATAGATGGCATCAAACAAATCTGTAGCGTTAGAATTTATTATAAAATAAATAATAGTTTAAAAAAACTAAAACAACACTCTTTATTAGAAAACCGAACTAAAATATTAAAAATAATTTTAATTTCCAACACGCTTGGGATAAAATTAAAGTGGTCAACAAAAAAATCATCTCCAACACATCTAGAATAAAACTAGAGTTATCTACAACAAAAATAATTTTACCATCAAAAGCGTGGGGTGCTTTTTATAGTTTTTACATTTTCTTCTTAGAGACTTTACTTTTACCAATATCTGTTTATTATCGAATATATTAATTGATATAGAGCACTCCATGCTTTTGATGGTAAAATTATTTTTTTTGTAGATAACTCTTAGTTTTATTCTAGATGTGTTGGAGATGATTTTTTTGTTGACCACTTTAATTTTATTCCAAGCATGTTGGAAATTAAAATTATTTTTCATTTTTTAGTTCGGTTTTCTAATAAAGCATGTTGTTTTAGTTTTTTAAACTATTATTTATTTTTTAGTTTTAATATTTTACAGAATAAGATAAAAATGTAAATATATTTAAATTCCATACTATTGTAGTATGAGCTAAAAGTAATACTCTACTAAAAAGAATCCTCCGGGCCGGATTTGAATCAGTGACCTATGGATTACTGAAATTATATACCACTATAGTCTACCGCTCTACCAATTGAGTTCTTACAACGATTGAGTAAGAAGTTGATAAGTCTGCAACCTATTATACCGGTTTTTATTATTTTGATTTTCTGCTGATTCTGGCCAGGATTTTGGAAAAAAATTATGAAATTATTATATTGTCATTGGTCCTTTACAAGTATACAAAGTTTCAAGACAATCCAATGATTTTAAGTGGGTGAAAACCGTGTTGAAAGATTCCGTTACATAGATACAGGTCAAGCTAATATAAAGCGTGTAAAAACATGGCTCCTGTGGATCCCCTAATATTATTTAATTTCGTATTCCAGGTAATCATTGAGCACACTTTGGCAACACTAGGTTAAGATAATAGAATTAAATATATTCTTCTTTTCAAATATAATTTGTCCTTCATTGAAATGTATGAAATGAATAATAAAAACATTGGATTTATAATGTAATGTAAAATTCTCAATAAAGGTCTTCTTAATAAAGAGGCCACCATTTGCATGATTAAGCAACGGTTTGTAGCACTTGGCACTCCGGAATTAACAGTGTTTAAGAGAAAAATTTGCATTTAGATTGGAGCATTCAGGTAACTCAATTGGTAGAGCATTGGAATAGAAAGCCAAAAGTCATGGGTTCGAACTCCAGTCTGAGTGTATATTTTTATCTTCAAATACAAATAATATGAATTAGAAAATACACGACTCATCTCATATTTGTAAATATTAAATAATAGAAAGTCCGATATCTTAAAAGAATTGAAGACTACGCCAATTTTGGAATATATTAAACAGTACCAACTAAATTGGAAACACCATCTTGAAAGAATGAGTTCAAATCGGATCCCCAAAGCTGTTTATAATTATATACCAAGAAGACGAAGATCACTGGGCCGTCCTATGAAACGCTGGAGGGAAAATTTTCTATAGGATCATAACAGGCCTTGGCCTAATAACTTGGAATGAAGAAGAAGAAATAATAGAAAGTAATTTAATCTTCGTAAATGTTGAAATCAACCTTCCAAAAGGAAGACATGATAAGAGAATGATGATGAAATAAATGTGACATTTATGCTATTTCCAATATGAATCATGTAAACAGCAAGAATAAGTGTAGAAAAAAAAAGGCATAATATCTAAAAAAATAATATTTCAACTTTCTTTTCTATACAAAAGTATGTAATTTTTTAAAAAGATTTCAGACGTTACTTGTATGTTCTTTCTGTACTCTATGCAATTTGTGAAGGTACAATGCAATATTCTTTTACTTATTTCATTTTAGACTTTTTCCTTAGTGGAGAGAAAAATACATACAATGATTTGTAATGGTTGTTTTCATCTGTTATTGATGCAAGTATTTTTAATGCTGCTACCAAACCATCAAGCATCTGACATGGACTGTGCAAGGAGGTTATATGTTTTAACATGGCACAAACTTGTCTTTTCACGCCATCTTCAACGGGCACCAAATCAGATTCATCTTGTTTAGCTAACATCACTGCTTCAAGTTCCATCTCCTCTTCTTGAGTTATCAGTCTGGGGAAGAAAAAAAAAAAAATATATATATATACAGGGTGGACCGCTCGAATGGACCTAATTTCAATTGCTTGTTACTGGCAAACGGTTGAAGATAGAAACTTAAAACAACGTTCATAGTACAGAAAAACTCACCAAGTTTCGAATCCTGTCGGTAGATGGCACAAAGATACGTTTCTCGTTCTTAGATTTAATTGTTTGTGAAAATGGCGACTCCGCAGATGAAAGCGCAAGCTGTTTTGTGGTATGCGGAGTTTAAATCAATCATTAGAGTTCAAAGAGAGTTCCGGCGTCTGTTTAACCGTGATGCTCCAACTGCTAGAAGCATAAAGAAATGGCGTGATACATTATTAGCTACAGGATCTGTGTTGAAGAAGCATGGTGGTGGTCGCAGAGCATCCGATGAAATGGTAGCAAATGTTCAAGCCGCATTTGAGCGAAGCCCCCGGAAGTCATTAAGAAGAGCTTCGCGGGAACTTCAAATACCAAAATCGACATTACAACGGATTGTCCACAAACGCCTCAAACTGCACGCATATAAAGTGCAGTTAGTGCAACGTCTGGAGCCGAATGACATGCCGAAACGAGTGGAATTCGCCATACGATGCTGGACCGTCTCGGCGCTGATCCTGACTTCATGACCAAGATTTTCTTCTCGGACGAAGCCACTTTCCATTTGTCAGGCAAGGTAAACCGGATAATGTGCGGATCTGGGGATCGGAGAATCCTCACGCTATTCAAGAGCATGTTCGTGATAGTCCGAAGATGAATGTTTGGTGCAGTTTGTCACATAATAAGGTCATTGGACCGTTTTTCTTCGCCGAGAAAACTGTTCGTGGTACCACATATCTTGACATGCTGGAGCAGTTCTTCTTTCCACAAATTGAACAACTGCAGCCTAACATCGTTTTCCAGCAAGATGGTGCTCCTCCCCACTGGTCCAATGAAGTTCGTACGACTTTGGACAACATTTCCCTGGCCGTTGGATTGGTAGGGGAGGACCAATCGCGTGGCCCCCGAGATCTCCCGATTTAACACCACTGGATTTCTTTCTCTGGGGCTATGTCAAAGATAAAGTTTACACCACCCCAGTCAAAGACCTTCGTGATCTTCGTGAGCGCATCATAGAGGCTATTGAGAACATTCCAGAAGACATACTCCAACGTACTTGGCAAGAAATTGTTCATCGCTTTGATATCGTCACAGTGACTGCTGGGGCTCATATAGAGATGTGGTGATCTGGATATCAAAACTTGGTGAGTTTTTCTGTAATATGAACGTTGTTTTAAGTTTCTATCTTCAACCGTTTGCCAGTAACAAGCAATTGAAATTAGGTCCATTCGAGCGGTCCACCCTGTATATATGGAAAATTTCATGACACTCATTCTACATTTTAAATTACTGTATTTGTCGATGTATAAGACAATTTTTTGTCTGCAAAATAAGTCTCATACAATGAAAATAGGCTACATGTAAATTATTAAATTTGAAGAAATTCAAGAAAATTACTTACCATCCAGTAGTACATAGGAAATTTCAAAAAAATGTTTGACAAACACAACATTACTTTGGCACCAATAAATAAATTTAGTCTGGAAAAACTTCTAAGTACCAATAAAAAAATCAACATCCTAGACAGTAAGAGATCTGGAATTTTTCAAATAAATTGTAATGATTGTAGCAAAGTATACATAGGAAAAACAAAAAGAAATTTGGAAACACACACTAAAGAACATTTTAGAAATATTAAAAATTGTGAAATTGAAAAATCAGCAATTGCTGCACATAGTTTGCTAGAACATCATAAAATTGAAAAAGAGGCAAAACTTTTGAAACAATTGGATAAACTGTTGGAATTGATAATTTGGGAAAAGATATTCATTCAGAAGAACACATATCGATCTATGAACTTCGGTATTCCGGTGGGTAAAAATTTAATTTCAAAGTTTATAATCCCAACCAAAGATGGCAGCACAAGAGGTGATGTCCTTAGAGAAATCAACAACCAGAGAATTTCATCAGTGGAAGCCATGACTGAAAAGGGACAAGATATTGTCTGAAACCGCTGGTATCAAAGAAATTTGAAATTATATGAGGTGAGTCGTTAAAAACATGTTCTCCACTCAATATTAATGATATAACCTCATAATGTTTACTTCCCAATATTAATTTAAATATAAACATTAATTTATTAAATTAATATTGAGAAGCTAAAGCTATTACTATCATAGAAATAAGTAAATTAATGAACACAATTAAATTATTGTAAATCAATGGTAAAGAGAAAAATTTTTGCCTGAACCGGGAATCAAACCCCTGAACCTTTAGCTTTCCGTGCTAATGCTCTGCCACTGAGCTAATCCAGGCTTCATTCCCATCCAAGCAAGAATCCTTCCTTTACCTTACTCTACTGGCCCCACATTCAATTGCAATGAATCATCATTCACAAATACACAATGAATGGCTTCTACCTGAAGAAGACATGAAGGGACTCCACACAGCTATAGCATTATTTATTAAATTAATATTGAGAAGCTAAAGCTATTACTATCATAGAAATAAGTAAATTAATGAACACAATTAAATTATTGTAAATCAATGGTAAAGAGAACAATTTTTGCCTGAACCGGGAATCTCTTTACCATTGAATTATTAAATTAATATTGAGAAGCCCCTCAGGGGTCCTCATCTAGGGGATATGTGGATGGCGACCACAAGGTGCCCAAGCTGTGCAAAACATTTCTTCCACTTACTTGGGTTTTGCACTCTTTTAACTTTACTATCTAACCTCTCTTGGTTAACTCTTGTTTTTTTGACGCCAATGCTATTAGGGCATCCGAGGGCTAGGGAGTCTTTCCTTTCTTCCATTTCTTCTTTCCTTTATTTTCTTTTCTTCTCCAGAAAAGCCTGACCAGAGGCTATAAGATGGCAGCCCATCACTGGTCTTGCCTTCCTTTGGCCAGCAACCAATCGAAGGGACTATTATTATGCTTTCAAGTCTTATACGAGAATTTCCCTCAAACGCTGGAGGGAAAATTTTCTATAGGATCGTAACAGGCCTTGGCCTAATACTTGGAAGGAAGAAGAAGAAGAAGAAGAAGAATATTGAGAAGCTAAAGCTATTCCTATGATAGAAATAAGTAAATTAATGAACACAATTAAATAAGGAGCGAAGGACAGCTCTTCAAGACGACAGAACAACGGTCATGACGATACTGAGGATGGAACAGAAACTATGTTCAGAAACTAGTTTATAGTCAAATAAGACGAATAACATGAGGTGAGTGATAAAAAATTCTACCTTAATACCTCATAATGTTTACTTCCCAACATTAATTTAATACAAATGAGTCTTTGTTAACATAGCAATGGAAACATCTTTTGATGACTATTTAACTCATGCCCCAAATGGGAGTAAATGACCAATCACGTTTCAATTATTTCAGTTTTACAACCAATCAGAGTCGTGTTTCACGAAATATTTATCAGTGTTATAATTACCATATTAAACAAAGCTCCTCCTTTTTAATATTCTAAATAGGTCTGACCGTTATTTTGCAGTGACTGAGCCTATAAGAAATATGGCTACCAGATTGTATATAAAGTGCATACATGTCAACATTTGTAGCAATTGATTATACCACCAAAAAAAGAAACCACTGTTTGCACTTTCTTAAATGTATTTTTCCCCAGGTAATAATCCAGAAAAATATAATTGTCATATTTACATCATACGACATCACAAATGAATTAATATACAGTTTGATGTGTTTCATTTTTTCTCCACTAGAGAGCATTCTTACAATATTGCGTTCCTTTGGCAATAAATAGTATGATCTGGTTGCAGTGATAAACAAAAGAAGCACATGAAGCATACCAATCGTTTCTCATTTGTTTTCAAACATCGCCGTTTACATTAAATATATAAATATTTTAAAATAACTATAGTTAAATAATGGTTTGTGAGTAAACAGCTTAATTTTATTCTTGTTTATTTTTTATCATTTCACTCACCTCATACTTCAAAAATTGAAGAAAAATATAAGTACAAAAAGTATAACCACTACATTAGGAAGGGATAAAGAAATTGAGAATAATGTAATTAACCTATCATCTGAAAACTTTACAAAAGAAGAAATATCTATTTTGGACAAGGGATTGAAAACATGCATTAGTTACTCTAACAATTTAGAAGATTACATAGCTGATATTGAAATTGCTATAGATGACATGAATTTTGAAGAACAAACAATAATCAGAAAAGAATGTGGGGAAGTTATTGAAAAAATTAAAAACACAAAAATAAAAAACATATGCAAAACAAATATGAAGAAAATAAGAAACATTAATAATAAAAAATGTTGTTTTTTCAAAGTCAGACAAAGGGAATAATTTGGTAATTTTGGATAAAGACGATTATAATGATAGGATGGAGAATTTATTAAAGGGGGAAGAATATGAAGAAATTAAAACAAATCCCTCGCAAAAACAATTAAAGAAGTTGAAACCAACCTAAAATCAATTAAAAAATTATGACACAAAAGGAAAAGTTTAAATTAAAAATACCAAATCCCAGAAACCCCAACATTCATGGTCTTCCTAAAATCCACAAAGACGGAAAGAAAATGAGACCTATCATCAACATTATCAATTCACCGACATATAACATATCCAAATGGGCTTAACAATAAATTTAAAGGTATGGAAAAATTTGAAAATTTAGCAGTAGAAAATTCTTACCAATTAGTTGAGAAATTAGAAAATGTAGAAATAGAACCTTCAGAAAGATTGGTCTCATTTGATGTTACTTCATTATTCACAAACATACCGACTGACACAACTTTGAAAATTTTAGAAAAATGGTTGAAAGAAAACAAATTAGATGATGATAGCGTTAAAGAATACATAAAACTAACAAAATTATGCTTAAATCAAATGTTCTTCACCTTTAGAGGAAAATACTTTAGACAAAAATCAGGACTCGCAATGGGAAATCCATTATCACCATTCTTAGCAGACATGTTTATGGGGAATTTTGAATGTCATGTAACTAAAGCACATCCTTTGATGTTTAAATTTTGGAGAAGATACGTAGATGATATCATAGCAATAGTAAAAGAGAAACAATTAGAAGATGCCATTAAACTGTTAAATATTCAAAATAAAACAATCAAATTTACAATGGAAATAGAAAATAATCATGAAATACCATTTTAGACCTTAAATTGATTAGGAAAGAAGAGAAAAAGAAAATAGAATTTGGAATCTACAGAAAAGAAACTCACATCGACAATTATATAAAAGCTACTGGATTTAACCATTTTTCACACAAACAGGCAGTATTTAATAGTTTAACACACAGACTTGTGAATGTCCCCATGAGCAAAGAAAATTACAATAAAGAGAAAGAACACATCATACAAATTGCTAAGGATAATGGTTTTCACAAGAAAATGATACACAAGAAAATAAATAAATTCAAAGAACAAAAAGTCATCAATGAAAGTACTCTTCAGACAGATAAAAATATAGGCAAAAAATTCAAGAAGTTCACATACCATCCTTTCGTATTTGACAAGTTTCAAAAAATTTTCAACAAATTCAACATTAAATTAGCACCGAAAAATGATTACAGCTTAGGTAATTTAATAAAAACCAACAAAAATGAAAAATTGAAGACTGCAAAAAATCGGGAATTTATCAAATTAATTGTAAAGATTGTGAAAAGATATACATAGGAAAAACAAAAAGGAATCTAAATACAAGATTAAAAGAACACCTCAGAAATGTTAAAAATGGAGAAACCGAAAAATCTGCAATAGCTGCACATGCCTGGTCAGAAAAACATAGAATAGAAACCAAAACAAAATTACTTAAACAATTGGAAAAACCGAAGGAACTCACAATATGGGAAAAAATTTACATATGCAAGAATGAAAATACAACTATGAATTTTGAAATACCCGGTTATAAAGAAAGAGGCCTGATTTGGAAATTCTTCAGTCGGCCACCAGATGGCGCGGAGGTCAGTCTGCAGGATAGAAGGCCGTTGGACGTCAGTTGTGAACATGACGCAGCATTGACAATGTCACGAATTACGTGAAGAAACCCTGGGTCTGCTATAAAGAATGAAGTATGAGGTGAGTGAAATGATAAAAAATAAACAATATTAAAGAACCTCATAGTGTTATTTCCTATCTACATAACTTAATTAATTTTATTCGTTAAATAGTCCTACAAATGCCACTCTTGATTTCCAAATTCTCTAGATAAATTGGAAATCACTCGTGGCATTACTTATGATAATTATTCAATAAAGCACAAAAAATGTGAAAAGACAATAGGAAGTAACACTATGAGGTTTTACTTAACTGTGACTACTGAAGATGAGGCTAACAAGCTTTGAAACATATGTCTAACAGAAGTAACGATATGAGGTAAGAATAATACAGACAACACTTTTATTACAAAATGTAATTATGTATGTGATACCTTCATAAACAAGTTATAAAAACGTATACATAGACATTACAAGGTAAATTAAATTCTTAATGGAAATGTGTAATAGAAAGTGCTGGATAAGAAGACATATAGGTATATCCGGAATTCCAATGTTTGTATTTTAATTTACCACTCACAGCAAAGGACAAATTAATATTTGAAGAGAAAAATTGTTGCCCAAATTTGGATTTGAACTCAAATGAATGTACCAGTGCATTAGACCACTATGCTACCTGGTCATCTCACTTCAAACAGAAAATTTTCTCTTTCTTACATATTAAAAAATTAATACCAGGAATTAATAAATTAATGAGTCATTTTTACATCTTACCTCATATATCATGTTTTATTAAACACGGTAACTATAGTTTTCAAATGATCTTGTCATTCATTTTCAACCGCCATTATGACTACTGGATATTCGTTGGAATCTCCCTCTGTAACGTTGCCATCTGGTGTTGATTTGATGAACTTCGAGATATCGTTGCCATCTGGTATTGATTTGATGAACTTCAAGATGAGGTCACGTTCATCCGGAATATCGAAATTCATGGATTTAAATTTGTTCTTCTGAATAAATATTTTCTCCCAAACTGTCAAATCCAAAGGTTTTTCCAAATGTTTTAGAAGTTTAGCTTCTTTTTCAATTTTATGACCTTCCAACAAACTATGTGCTGCAATAGCTGATTTTTCAATTTCACCATTTTTAATATTTCTAAAGTGTTCCTTTGTGCGAGTGTCCAAATTTCTTTTTGTTTTTCCTATGTATAATTTATTGCAAATTCCACAATCAATTTGATAAATTCCAGATTTTTTACTGTCTGGGGTGTTCATTTTCTTATTGGTTATTAATAAGTTACCAAGGCTAAATTTATTTATCAGTGCCAATGTAATATTGAATTTCTTGAAAATTTTTGAATTTTGTTATGTATTCCAGGATGATAAGTGATTTTCTTAAATTGTTTTCCTTTCTTTGAATCAGATTGCAGGGTAGTGTACTCTTTTAATCTTTTTTGTTGTCTAAATTTCTTTAATTTAGTTATAATTATTTCCTTTCCAAAACCATTTAAATTAAAAAAAAAAAAAAATTCAAGAAATTCAATATTACATTAGCACCGATAAATAAATTTAGCCTTGGTAACTTATTAATAACCAATAAGAAAATGAACAACCCAGACAGTAAAAAATCTGGAATTTATCAAATTGATTGTGGAGTTTGCAATAAAGTATACATAGGAAAAACAAAAAGAAATTTGGACACTCGCACAAAGGAACACTTTAGAAATATTAAAAATGGTGAAATTGAAAAATCAGCTATTGCAGCACATAGTTTGTTGGAAGGTCATAAAATTGAAAAAGAAGCTAAACTTCTAAAACATTTGGAAAAACCTTTGGATTTGACAGTTTGGGAGAAAATATTTATTCAGAAGAACAAATTTAAATCCATGAATTTCGACATTCCAGATGAACGTGACCTCATCTCGAAGTTCATCAAATCAACACCAGATGGCAACGTTACAGAGGGAGATTCCAACGAATATCCGGTAGTCATAATGGCGGTTGAAAATGAATGACAAGATCATTTGAAAACTATAGTTACCGTGTTTAATAAAACATGATATATGAGGTAAGATGTAAAAATGACTCATTAATTTATTAATTAAGAACCTCATAATGTGCTTCCCATTTTTAACTTTGAATACCAGGAATTGTTTGTGTGTAGGATAAGCAATACTGGACTAGAATCTACCTTGTTCAGTGATGAGAGAAACACAAGTTAGAGCTCACTAGATGAGCTGTAAAATTTCCACTACATTAAAATCATTAACCTAACATCAGATTAAAATATGATACCAACCTCAAAAGAATAATAAGATAAGGTTTTATTGGAGCAAAGTACATTTGATGTAATATTTCTGTAACAATGCTTCTTCCTTTCTCTGAATTCAGTTGTTCAAATAGTGCAATTATTATAGTTTCTAATATCTTTATACCTTGTTTTATATCTGAAAATAAAATATGAATTATATAGAAATATAAGACTAGAGTTATACAAATTTCAAATAAAACCATTCTTAACTTTCTTTACATAAAATCTTAATGCCTTACAAAGGGAAAAATGTTAGTGAAAGGCAGACTCCTGTAACATAAACAAGTTCCCATCAAAAAATATGTCATAGAAACAACTCCAACTAAATATTGCATAAAACTGGGCATTCTTAAAAAGGATAGTATGTATGTAATTTAACAAGTTTTTACTCTCAACAAGTTAGCAGAATCTTTCCTCAGCAAAAACAAGCTGTAAGAGTATTTGAAGTGAAACATTTTTGCCTAGACCGAGACTCGAACCCAGGACTTTGGCTTTCTGGGCCAAATGCTCTACCAACTGAGCTACCGAGGCGAGTTGTGATCTAGACGCAAATTTTTCTCTTTATATGTTGTAATTCCCTCGTGCCAAATGCTTTGAAACCGTTGCTTCTATCTTTGCATATGGCGGCCTCTTAGTTAAGAAGACATTAATTGGGAATTTAACACTACTTTATAAAGCCAGTAGGGCTTCTATTGATTTTTTCTATTATTAATTTAACACTTGTCACTGAAATAAATTACATTTGAAGAGAAAAATTAAAAAAAAAAAAATTGCATCTAGATTGCAACTTGCCTCGGTAGCTTAGTTGGCCCAGGTAGAGCATTTGGCCCAGAAAGCCAAAGGTCCCGGGTTCGAGTCTCGGTCTAGGCGAAAATTTTTCTCTTCAAATATAATTTATCCTTCTGTGAGAAGTGTTAAATTAATAATAAAAAACATCAAGCTGTAAGAGGTTTTACAATACATAAATATATAAAAACAAGGCTAACAGAAATAAGCAGAAGGATACAAAGTACTGCTAAATGCTACCATTGATTAAAAGCCTATTGTGGAATCAAGTTATACCATTGCATTAAAAATAAAGTATAATACATATTTTAAACTATATTAATATTAGGAGTCAAATATTGAAAGAGTCAAAGCAATGAAATATTTAAGTAAAATTTTAAAGAAGCATGCTTGAAAAAAAAACAGAAGAGATAGATTATGTAACACTAAAGTAAAAGAAATTTTGAATTATATTTTAAGAGAAAAATTATACACTCAGACTAGGATTTGAACCCAGGACCTTTTGCACACTCTAGGCAAATGTTCTAGCAATTGAGCTATCTGAGAAACTCCAATCTAAAAGCACATTTTTCTCTTATATACACTGTTTAGATTGGAGTTTCTCAGATACCTCAATTGGTAGAGCATTCACATAGAGTGCGAAAGGTCCTGGGTTAAAACCCCAGTCTGAGCATATAATTTTTCTCTTCAAATATAATTTATCCATCATTGTGGTGTATGAAATGAATAATAAAAACAGAAATTCTGAAGATGAAATGGAGGATAGTAGAATAAGATGGTAAGGCCACATTGAAAGAATGAATACTTGAAAGGAAACCAAGACAAGCACTGGAATTTAGATTTTGAGGAAGATACGAAGAGCTGAGCCGAGATATAGATGGGAAGAACAAGTTATGAAGAATGTCAAGAAAAGAGGAATTGAATGAATGTAAATGATGAAAGAGGAGATATGGAATGACAGAGATAAATGGAGGCTTAGTCAAAAACTAGAACCCTTTTAGGGCATGAGATCAGATGAAGATAACAAAACAGATAAGATGGCAGATCTGGACATCATCATTCATCTTTCTTCTAAAATTTGAAGGTAAAGTGATCCCACTGCAGCCCTTAGGAGGCCCTTTGAATAGTAGGGCTATCACCTTTCTAGACAATCGGCACTGGATATAAGCTGGATTGTTAGCCTTGCATTATGGCTGCCTTTACCCCCATAACATATGTCTGATACTCATTTTTTGTTACAGGCTGAGTCAACCCCAGGACAATGGTGCTGCCAGAAGGTTTAGACCAATTTAAAATTTTGACTCCATGACTCCACTGGGACTTAGGGTCGCATGCAAATACATTAGTCTCTACTCAAATTACTTTCAATCACTGGTGAGCTGACTCACCGTGAGCAATTGCTGAGATCGAATTAACAGCCGACTTACCGGTCATGCATGAAAGTCAACGTTTTTGTAATATTGGCAACGAATTACCCAGAATTCTCAGCGATAAAACCACTTCCATTATTTTCGTCTGCTATAGAGGAACGCATTTACACTTGCATCCCGCAAATAATACCGTATACAACGACATCTGTGTCGCGCAATATTACGCCGATTCTCCTGTTCTTCCAGTTGAATTCTTTGGTAGACTCTATCAAATGCCTCTTCTCCGTGTATACCGAAAACATAATCAAAGTCTTCAAAGTCCGACATCTTGGATAAAGCTGTAAAGGTTTCAAACTACATCGTCCCTTCGGAATTTTCACAATAAGTTTCTATCTTGAGCTATGATCTTAAGGTACCTCGTCAGGTAGCTTACAATTATTATCGCATGAATAGATTTCTGAGTAAGCAAAATGTATTTGGATAAAACTTTCTCAGCAGAGAACGCCTTTTACTGTCTAATGCGTTCAAACATTCAACCCTTAAACTCCCAACCTTCCAGCTTGGAGTGTATTGCCTTAATCTTAAGCTATAGTGTGGGCCAACATTTTTTTTTCTAGAATTATAAAATTACTAATACATACCAACTGCAATATTATGAAAGTGTCTCTGAAATGCTTTCTTTTCTTCTTGAGCAATGTCTTCTTCACTAGCACCATGAGAAACTTTTCTTTCTATTCCAAAGTCTTCTGCATCATCCATTGAAAGGTTGCATACACCTTGATCAATGCTCGATAAAATTTTGTGTCTAGCATCTATACAGTTTTCATTACCATATCTAATATTGGATTTTTTAACTAATAAAGACTGATGTTTAGTAATTATTGGATTTACTTTATCCAAAACAGCATATTGCATTTGGCACATAAGACAACCAAGAGGATGGATACGATCTAGAAGAATTTTAGTAACAATATCTCTGAAATAAAACAAAAAAACATACAGTTAAACAATATAAAATAAAGGTATCATACTCAATTAAAAGATCCTGAAAGATTATGGAGGACATGAACACAAGAATCTATTTTGGTGTAATATTTAGTTCAACGTATTCCAGTCCTAGACAAATTTATTTTTTGAAAACAAAAATTTCTGGTTCAAACAATAATTTTTCTTAAAAAAAACAAGAATCCACAATTCTCAGCCAGTAGTATGAGAACGTATGGTGGATAGCTCTAAACATTGGCCAATATAAGAATCAAATGAATCGTGAATTTTTCTTACCTCATACTTCTATGTATTTTTATACACAGCATCACAGTATCAGCGACCATTGTCACCATCATGAGCTATTTTCACGAGTGAAAAAGTAGAAGTATGAGGTAAGAAGAATTCACAATTCATTTGTTTTTTATCAAATAAAACCTCATAATGTTAAAAGTTCCCAAATTTATTGGCCAATATATCCACAGGAAATATATCAGTAATCATATTAATAGGAACTAGAGCGAATGATTTCATTATCAAGTGCTCGACATTAGATACCAACCAACCAACCATATTAATAGGAGCCTGAACATCTTTTATTGTTAAGGGTGTCCATAATGGCAAACATTCTTTATTATCTTAAGGGTAATTTTGTGGATGGTTTCTCAGATTAGGACACGTAGGATAACAGCACAACTTCACACTTTGACTTATGGACTATATACTGACTCTTCTATTTCATAACCAGAGGCCACATGACAAGTGAAGAAAAGAAGTGGTGCCAACTTTTGTTGACTTTTGCTACTACTGACTTTATTTCATCAATACTTGAGAATAAGACACTTAAATCAATTTACTATACTTTTCAAACCGGTATCGTGAAGACAAGCAACTTTATGAGGTGAGATGTTAAAGCATTTTCTCCAACTCATTCATTAACATTAAATCAAAATTATGTTGGCCAAATGTTAACATTCTTTGAAGTAGCAGATACATTTAAATGTCTTGATAGTATGATAAGACACAATAGTGAATTAATCAAGGTATGAAGTCAAATCACAGAAACAAATAAGGCCTACTTGCTCTGATAGGTATCATGGAATCGAATTGGGTACACCAGAAAACTATAAAAAGATATACCAAATTATTTTCAGGAGTATTCTCACCTATGGAAATGAAACATATAAATAAGGATTAAATAAGGTAATATAAAATTTAAATTACCTTTGCATTTTTTCATCTTGAGGCTGATAGAGAAAATCTTGTTTTAGTTTATTTAACCATGGATTTTCCTCTTCATATTGGAGGGATGCAGCATAAACTCTCTGTTTTTTAAAGTCAATTTCTGTAATTGTGCCATTCTCAATCTTTTCATTTATTTGGAACTTCCTATATTAAGAAGTAAATGAAAAAAACATTATAGCTTACATATAGTTTACAAAAAAATCAAGCCAATTCTCCAAGAATTATAACTATAAAATGGATTTGTGTTATCTGCTATGATGGATACACGTAACAAAGAAACATTACTTAATGAAGGAACCTATCTACTATTTGAAGAGAAAAATGTAGAACACAGAAATGAAGAATACAAAATATGAGGTGAGATATAACTCATTTAATTCATTTTTATTATTCGAAAACCACATAATGTTATTTCCCATAATTAATTTATGGAGAAAAATGTACTCTTAAACTTGAAATTAGGCGTACATTTTTCTCTTCAAATATGTTAAATGTCATTCCGATTCCGATTGAGGGTCTTTCCACTTTTCAGCGGTTGCCCTTTTACCAGCCGGCTGCTGGCCCTTCACATCCACATGTGTCAATCACAGAGGTAGATGATCAACAGCCAGTGTAGGGGTGACATGTGGTTAGCATGTCGAGTCCCCCAGCCGTTATAGCTGGTTCCTCAACCTGGAGCCGCTACTTATTGTAGCTACCCAATTGCCTCACGATGCTGGGTGGGCACCGGTCCCATACTGGCCGAAATACCATGAGAAAATTTCTTCCCCCATGGAGACCCGAACCAGCGCAAGTCCCGTAGCTCTGCGCCAAGGTTTCCTACCTTAACCGCTCGGTTAAATGTCATTAAATATGTTAATCTACAATAAATTCTAGAGTGTGTTTCAAAACTCTGTTTGCAATTAAATTTTGGATTTAATCTTAAAATATGATCATAATGAAATGTAGTTAAAATTATTTTAACATTTTTTCTTTTCATGAAATAGGCCTAGCAGAGTTTTTTGATTGTTCTCTGAACCATCCATTTATCTCCTGACCAACAACCAGAGAGGTTGGAATTCTTAAACTCAAAACTGGGAAAGATGGTGAAGTATATATACATTCTAATTGCTAAATTGTGTATCAGATGTCTGGATTAAATTTCAAACTTCTCTATAGTACCTTTATTGATGAGAAGGTATACCACTATTTACATATCAAGAATAAAAACACAACTATGAATTTTGAAATACCCGGTGATAAGGAGAGGGGATTGATTTGGAAGTTCGTCGGTCAGCCATCAGATGGCACGGAGGTCAGTCTGCAGGAGAGGAGCTCGTTGGACATCAGTTGTAAACGTAATACAGCATTGAGAATGTCACAAATGAAGTGAAGAAACTCGAGTCTGCTTTGGAGTTAAGAAGTATGAGGTGAGTCAAGAAATAACCAAACAATATTAAAATAAACCTCTTAGTGTTATTTCCTACCTACATAACTCAATATATCACTATTGTTAATAGTGATTTATGTGTCAGATAGGGACATTAAGCTAGTGATCTTGATGCTTATCACTATCCCTCTCACAACACACCTACACTACATAAACAATTTAAAACATACACTCTCCTGACCTAACTCCTTTCTGTGTACAATGCATATAATCCCTTAAATTAATAAAATGAGTCAATTCTTATCATACTTCATGTTTTTCTAACACAGAAACTGCAGTTTTCAAGAGGCATCCCTCTCATCCTCAACCAACATCACGACTGCCGAATTTTTGTTTGAATCTAGCTGATGTTTAATGTTGGCTGAGGTTGAGAGGAATACATCTTGAAAACTGCAGTTCCTGTGTTAGAAAAATGTGAAGTATGAGGTAAGATAAGAATCGACTTATTTTATTAACTGAAAAACCTCATAATGTTTTTTCTCATAATTAACTTATAAAAAAAATCATCCTACCTAAAGTAATCTGCCAAAGAATGCTGAGTGTTCAATATAAAGCACAAACAGTAGAATAGTTCGGCTTTAAACACACACTTTTCTGCAATGCACTGAGCCAACTGACACATTTCAACCTTCCATCTGATGCATGAGGGTTAACTTACCATTGATATATTTAAGAAGTAACACAGATTTTATTCAATAATAAAAATGTGTAAAATTGGATTAATTTACTGTAATTATTATTAAATTATCATTGTTAGTGAGAGTAGGATTGATAAACGAGAAATTGCTATTTTGCATAGACACATTTTAGTTACAATGGGTTCCTCGGGCATGCCTAAAAGATCAATAAACTGCCAAGCCATTGTTGCATCTATTGATGAGATCTATAGAGCAATGTGTTTAATAACTTCATAAAAAGTTTGAAAGAATGCATAGATTGTACATACTTTGAAAGAATTGGATAATAAAAAGGCATATATTAATGTTTTTATTTAAATTTATCACTTCTTCACTGAAGGACAAATTATATTTGAAGAGGACATTTAAGCATAAACTGGAATTTGAACTCACTGTCTCTGATTCTATTTACCAGCGCTCTATAATCCACTGAGTTATTTAGATATCTCAATTTAAATGGAAATTTTTCTTTCTCTTATACAATCCCCACGTGCCTGAAGTAATGAACCTTCATTTGACATGGCATCTGGCAGCTTCTTCTCAAGAAGACTTTAAATATGAAAGCGCAGGGATTATATAAAAGAGAGAAAAATTTCCATTTAAATTGAGATGCCTAAATAGCTCTATGGATTAGAGTGCTGGTACGTAGAAGCACAGAGCTTGGATTCAAATCCCAGCTTAGGCGTAAATTTTCTCTTCAAATGTGATTTGTCCTTCAGTGAGGAAGTGATAAATCTAAATAAAAACTTTAAAAAAATATAGGTTACTGGCTATAAAACTAGCGTTAAATCCCATTTAAAGTCTTCTTGAGAAGAAGTTGCCAGATGGCATATGGAATGAAGGTTCATTGCCTCGGGTGTGCAGGAATTGTATAAGAAAAAACTTTTCCACTTAAATTGAGATGCCTAAATAGCTCATTGGATTAGATCGCTGGCACATAGAAAGAGACCTTGGGCTCATGTCTCAGTTTAGGCATATTTTTTTCTCTTCAAATATATTTCAATGTATTTGATAGGTTTTCTCAGATTTTTATTTTTTTATTTCAAATATTTATGACTCTTTTAATGAGTCAGTCAGCTCAGCACTATCCTGCACTACACTACAAAGAAGGCATATATAGAACCTAACATTTCTGCAGCCTTATGGCAACGAGCTGCCACCTCACTCCGTCTCTGCTCCCACATTTCCTGATGCTGCCTGGCAATCGCTGCATTTTCTGTTAATCTACGTTCCAGTTCCAATTGCAGATTTTGACGCTGAGCTGCTGTTGATGCAGCTTGAAGTCTTGTTGAATAACGTGCTATGAGTAATTTGTTTTCTTGTTGCATTCGAGCAATTGGAGATTCTTCATAGCCTGCTATAAATGGTCTCTCTTCTGTAAAATAATCAGGTAGGAATTTTAAATACTTTTTTAAAACCCAAAACATTAGCCTTGCAATTTTAAATAAGACATAAGATCAACAAATTTATCTCAGAAGATTCTTATTTTTAAAATTGATATAAGAATTGGTATTCTTTATTATAAGTAATGTCACGAGTGATTTCCAAAGTTACTTCGTGACTCGTGAATTTATCTAAATGATTTGGAAATCAAGAGTGGCATTTGTTAGGACTATTTAATGAATAAAATTAAGCTGCTTACTCAAAAATCATGTAAATATTTAACTTTTGAAGTGTACTTTCAAAACCTAAAGTTTATACAATAATATACAACATACATAAAGACTTCATCTGCATAATTATATATATCTGGCTTAACTTTGCAAGAAATTTGTAGAAAGAGACAGCTGTACTCACCTCTGATGTTCCTTCACCAGATGTTAATAGGGGAAAGGGGGAAGACGAAATCTGACAACAGGGTGGGCTCTTTCTTTTGTATCTGGTCGAAAACGATCAAGGATCTACCCTTATATCTCCATCTCTCTCTTTGCCAAGTTAAGAGAGATATACAATAACCATATATTTGGAGAGCTTAATGTCTCAAATTTAAATATACTTCGGTGAAGGAGATTCTTACCTCTTCCAACTGCTCCTCTTTGCGGTGATGGAGTTGATATTCTTCTCACTGGTGTTTCATAATTTTGCTTTGCAGCTTCATTATCTGTTACTTGCAATGTCTCTTTGAAGACATTACAACAACCATTATCTACAAAAAAGAGTATTAAACAAATTTTATACAGGACTTCTACAAAACTTGACATGCCCATAACAGAAAAATACATGAAATATAAATAAAAATGCTATTTCTTTCCAGAACTATAAACAATATACTTATTTTTTAAATAAAAATTACAATGGGAAGTAACACCATGAGGTAATTTACAATTTATAGCATGAATCAGATATATATATATTTTGGCAACAGACATCAGTTGATAGTGATGGCACAATTTTAACAGGCAGAGTTTTGGCTAATGATAGGAGCAATAGCTCCTGAAACTAGTCCTGTTAAAAACACAGAATTTTATGAGGCAAGGTAAAAAGATTTGTCTGATTCATACTATAAATAGTATACTTAATAACTGTTTTGGTGAAAATCATGGTTAACTTGAAAATAAGACACTATACTCCATGGCTCAACAGGCCTACAAGGCCCTTGGTCTATCTTCCAGCTGCTGGCCACACATCCACATGTGTTAATGACAAAGATGGATGATCATCCAAACAATATATATCACTCAGCAGTTATAACTGATTTTTTCAACATGAATAAGACACTATAGCATGACAAAAATAATATAAATCAATAAAATACTCATTTTCAATAAAAGTAAATATATCATATTTAAAATGTTTGCTTCTTAAATATCCTCCTGATTTCATTTTTTTGATATTCAGAAACTTACTTTTAATGATAAAAGAGAATAATCAAAAGAAAAACCTCCTAACTAACTCAATGACACTATCAAACCTGTAGGCTCATGGCCGCACAGACATAAGCTCTCCATACACCCCTATCCTGAGCTAATGTTTTCCAATCATCCCCTGTATAATCTACTTCCCTCAAATCATGGATAATGTTATTCTCCCACCTCATTCTTGGTCTACCAACTGCATGTTTTCCCTCTGGTTTTCCTACCAGAAGCTTCCTTGCACCTCTTTCATCGACCATACGTGCAACATGTCCTGCCCATCGCAGTCTATAAGACTTAACTGTTATTATATCTGACTTCCTATTCATATCATGTAGCTCACTATTATGAAGTTTTCTCCATTCACCTGTCTGTTCATCTTTCTTTGGCTCAAAAATTTCCCTAAGAACTTTATTCTCAAATACACTCAATCATCTCCTCTCTTAAAGTAAGAGTCCATGTTTCGCATCCATGTAATATAACTGAGAGAATAGCTTCCAATAATTACGAGGGTCACTCAGAAAGTTTCCAGACTTGATTGTACCGTTTAAGATAGAAAGAAAACAGTGTCAACAGCGTGTTAGAAGGTCCTTTGTTAGTCAGCTGACATAGTTTCCGCCAGCCCGCACCCCTCATCCCTTAGCAGCTGTGGGTCAAATGGTAGGGGGTGACAGGTACTATGAGACTGCAACGTGGAACTACAGTGAAAAAATTTTCAAGCAATGATTTTGTATGATTTTAAAAATGGCTTAAACCAAGCGCAATCACTTGAAAGGCTTACACAGGCTTTGGGGGACCTTGCCCCTTCCAGTGCCACAGTTTTCAATTGGTTTGCAGAGTTTAAGAGGGATAGAACCTCTCTTGAAGTTGAAGACAGGAGTGGGAGGTCCATCCATGGCAGTGACTGTGGAAAACATTGGTGCCGTGGAGAAGATGGTGTGAGAAGATGCCTGTATGACTTATAAAAATACTGAGGCATCCCTGAGGATTGGATTGGGGAGTTTGCAAAAATTCTTAGGGTCAGCAAGGTGTCATCTCATTGGGTGACACATAGACTCACTGAAGATCAAAAGATCACTCGAATGGAATGGTGCTGTGAAATGCTTTGGAGATTCAACAACGGGAACTCTTGCCGTATTTCTGAGATCATTACAGGTGACAAGACCTGGATTTACCAATATGATCCAGATAAAAAGTGTCAGTTGTCAGTATGGGTCTTTCCTGACGATGATCGACCAATTGAAGTGAAGAGAGCAAAATAATGTCGGGAAGAAAATGGTGCTCACATTCTCTGCTACAGGTGGTCATGTGGTAACAATGCCAGTTGAACATCAAAGGGCAGTGACTGCACAGTTGTACACCACAGTTGCCTTCCCACAGGTATTCCAAAAATTGCGAGAAAAGCACCCAAGAGCTGAACTGAGGGGCAATCCCATTGCATTACAACAATGCCTCTGCCTACACCACCCATCTGACAAATGATTTTCTGAGGGGGACTCCTGTGCAGCTATTGACCCATCCTCCTTACAGTCCAGAACTGGCACCACGAGACTTCTTTTTGTTCCCTACGGTGAAGGCTCGATTGCATGGGAAGCAGGTTTCAACACCTGAAGATGTGGTTGCAGCATACTAAGAGGAACTCTCTGCACTAGATGAAAGTGACTGGTGCCAATGTTTCCAGTTGTTGTTCAGAGGAGGATGCAACGATGCATAGATGCTCAGGGAGAGTACTTTGAGAAGATATAATGGTAAGTTTTATATTATCACTAATATTTTGCCAGTATCCAGAAACTTTCTGAGTGACCCTCGTATAATTCCAATTTAACCAATACAAATGATAGTTCTATCTGAAGGACAATTCTACAAGATCCAAAACTGATACCAGAAACCCCTCATAAATCATATGTAGCCATGTTCTTTATGATTGTTGGACATGATTGACTAAGCAAACATCTTTATAGGATGGCCATCACAAATCTCAAAGCAATTTGTAGGTCCAACTGAAGGTCCATGTCCAGCATGCTGGGCACTGAACAGCTGGTGCACAAGGTCCTTATAGGACTCAGCCTATGAAGTTGTTCCAGTTAGAATCCTGAACGTGACCAGCCAAGACAGTACCTAATGGGAGTGTTCTGGACACCCATGAGCCTACTGCCACCCTGATGTCCATAGACGAGACACATGAAGAGATGAACTAGAAAGAGCATGTATCATTGTAAGATTTATTACAGGGGGTCGCCAGCAATCTAGATGAGCACAGGCTACCATAGTTCACATCTGGTGGTCAAGTTCCGAGATATCTTCAGCCTTTCCGAAGATGACCAGAGTAATGCATGACATTGACACTGGAGACGCCCACCAGATTCAAAATCTCCTCAATGAGTTCCTCCACCAAAGCAGGCAGAGATAAACAAGGAACTAGAAGATATTAGGGCTTGAGGCATAATCAGGGAATCTGATAGCCCATGATCTTCAACTATTGTGCTAGTAAATAAAACAAATGGAAAGATGCGCTTCTATGTCAACTACAGAAGGCTGAATGAAGTCACCAAGAAGGATTGCTTCCCTCTTCCAAGGATGGATAACACTGAACATCTTGGGTGGGATCTCAGTGGTTCTCCACCCTCAACTTGAAGTCAGGTGGCGCTTCATCCGGGAGATAAAGAGAAGAGCGCATTCTCCATCAGTCAGAAATTATGGCAGTTCACCATTATGTCTTTCAGATTATGTAATGCTCTAGTCACTCTCTAGTGTATCATGGAAGCATCATGAGAGGCCTCACTTGTGATGCCTTCTTATTGTATCTCAACGACATCATCATGATAGGATAGAGCTTTGAAAAGCAGCTAGCTAATCTAAGGAGAGTATTTGGAAGGCTATGACAAACACGCCTTAATCTAAACCTCAAGAACTGCCAACTATTCCAACCAGAAATTTCCTATCTGGGACACAATGTACGGACCGAAGGAGTGGCTATGGATCATCTGATGATGTAGGTTGTTTTGGAATGGCCATACTGAGGGATAAACAAGAATGTTGTTTTCTGAGCTGGCATCATGTTAGCCAACATAAAAATACTAATTTTGGAAAAAATTCTAGTATTTGTCACTCACAAATTTTTCTAAGTTTTACAGAATCGCAGTACGCATGTGTGAGATGCTCGAATGCTTAATGTAACTTTGGCAAGATGGCAATGAAATCAGTGTTACAATTTTTGCAATAAATTCCCAAATGTTTATAATAAATGGACATACAGCAACTTCCTTATTCCTAACCTAACAAAATAAATGACATGTATATTATTTAATAAACTATAAACTAATCTTGTGTACACTAACTTGTTCCATTGGAATCTAACAAAATGAAGTTAATTTCTTGAAATATAGTTTGGAGTTAATTGTGAATGTAGGTAACAATGATTCCACTGCCATCTAGCAAAAGTTACATTAAGCATTTGCATGTTTCACAAATGCGCACTGTGATTCTGTAGAATTTCAGTCACAACATTTGCATAATTATATAAATATTTAAAAATCGTAAGAAATATATAAGAATCATTGGAAAATGTTTAAAATAGTATGAATTGTTATTGCAAATGATAAGTGTGTAGTGTAACAGTGGCGCAATGTCCCTAATTTCCACTATCATTTTGCAGTTTTTATATATTTTCACATATGCACAATATTAATCTTTGCTACAATAGCCAATAACTAAGTGGTACATTGTGTTTAATTAATTCAGTCAACAGAATTCCACTGTACCTTGCTTGTCAAGAAGTAACATGAGTCGATCAACACTCTGTTTAGCAAAGCCAAGGAGACTCCTCCTTTCTTTAGCTGTTAATGAAGGGTTCCCAAGAGTCCAAGAGCTCTCTGCATCCTGCTGAAGTGTTGCAGCAACCAATGCTAAACCTTCTAAATAATTTCTGTATGCTTCCTAAAAATGTATACATATGTAAAAAATTACATTTTAATAAGTGCCACTCCCACAACCATCAACAGCTGACTAAATGGTGTTAGTCTATAACTTGTCTTAACCTGTAAATCTTATTTAAAAAGAAATAATATGTTAAAATTAACATTTTAAAATATAATAATCTCCTCTTATTAAATAAACGATAACAAATACTAACCACATCATTATTCTGTTGCTCAAAATCTATGGCATTACGAAAACTAATCACAACTCTTCTTCGTATATTTCCTACTCATTGTGTAAACTCATCAGTTATGGATTTTTTAAATGAGTTAATGACTTACAATACCTATTCTCTTTCCTTCATGTACGTTTATGTATGCATTCTACTTTGCAACGAAACGAAAATAAATTTTTAAATTGACAACCTTGACAAAGTTCGACAACTGTCAAAATCAGTCTTGCCAATTCTAATCAAGAAAATCCCACCGACAACTTAGATATCCCGCAATTAAAAAATTAACATTTTAAAAAATAAAACAAAACTGTAGAAAACTTTTTATAGCATCAGCAAATATATTTAACACCTGTTTGGGGATTTTGTCACGTTTCCACCTACATAAATGAAGATAAAAACCGAAAAATACACAAATTATAGTTGCAGCATGTAAATTATTCGAGAAAAAATATATGTATAGATTTTTTCGCAAAAAAATTCAAGAATTCCTTGAAATTGAAATAAAAGTTGAGGTATTTTAACCTAAAATCGCTATATTTAATGTCACTCGGCACCTATGACGAGTAACGAATGAAATTTTTTTTTATCAATAGCACAAAATTAGTACCGGTAACTCGTTGAATATTTCATTCAAAATTTGTCATTATACACTGGAGTATAAAACCAACTAGATAAGCCTAATCCAAGTAAGACGATAAGATGTAGAACCTACATAAAAAAATGACGTATTTTGAATATAAGGCTTGAATAAAAAAAATAGTTTTCATGCAGTATCTGCTGCTTTTCTTAAGTTTTATGCCAGATTAGAGAATATCGCCTAATGACCGGCGGTTTATGGTATTATAATAGCTTATTGTATCAGAAAGATTTGACAACCAATATTATATTATAGTCCACCGCTGTGGTCTCGAGGTAGTGTGCTGCCTTGCCATGCAGCGGGCCCGGGTTCGATCCCGGAAGGCTGTTTTCTGGGTGAAGTTTTTTATCGGGGTTTTTCCTCACCTGTAAGACAAATGTCAGAAAAACTTTAAGGTCCAAACGGTCCCCGAAATCATATGGACATCATCATCCTTATCATTATCATCATCCTTCACCAGTGTGGAAAGCAACGGGAAGCTACCACACCTACAATTTCCTAGTAAAGCTGTAAGCATAGCATGAAAATGCTATGATTGCAGTGAAGGACCTGTCCTCGGGCAGAATTACTATGAATGGATTATATCATAGAAAGGAAGTAAATATTTCCAAACTTACAGACCGAATAATTAAATATAGGAACGACTGGAAAGAACATATTGATAGAATGCCAGAAGGAAGATTTGCAAAATTATTGCTAAATTATAAACCGCACGGAAGGAGAAATGTTGGACGCCCACACAATATGGTCTGAACAATTTTAACAATTCTAACTTTCATGAAACCGGAACGAACCAACAGGCTTAATCCCTGGATGATGATGATATTATATTATACTATTATTATTTGATTATTGCTTAATACATATGTACTGGATAAAAGAAAAACTTTAAAATATTTCTTTAAGGTTTTTTTTTTGCATAAATTCTAAATACACATTTAAAAAAGTTGGCAATAAAACTATTTAAAGAAGTGTACATTTTTATTTCAACTTTCTTTTGTGATACTTCAACCTATTTGCCATATCATGTTGAGCACCTATTTTATATGTTATCCACGGCTGCGTTAGGGTATTTCATGACAATTGCCATGTGGATTTATTTATCGTGACAAAAATCCAATAAATATTCATTTTCATATGAAATTATGAAAATGATTAAATAAATCCGATAATGACATTTACATCCCAATTTGCTTTGACAAAAGAGTGAACCATTTTTTTTTCTTCCTTTTCCCTGTCAGAAAATTTAAGATGGATTATAGCCACCAAGTATTGTTTTGCCCTTTAAAATTTTATATTCGCTTCGATGTTTATCTTCCTACAGAAAGCAATATGCACTCTAACAAAAACCATTTTGTAAAACAGAAAAAAAAGTATTTTAAATTACATAGACGGAATTGTAACAGATTGTTATTAATTAGAGAGAGAAAAAAGGAAATAATTCTGCTTTTTCTCTTGTTCCTTAAAATGCCCGAGTACACACCTGTCCGGTTTCTCATATTTTCTAATCGTATGATAATTGTTTCCGTTATTTTATTTCATTGCATAAAAAGTTGTCTTTAGTTGAATATTCTTATACAGTATTTAATGTGTGTGTGTGTGTGTGTGTGTGCGCGCGCGCGCGAGAGAGAGAGAGAGAGAGAGAGAGAGAGAGAGAGAGAGAGAGAGAGAGAGAGAGAGAGAGAGTTAGTTCTAAGCATCTTTATAGGCTAAATATTAATTGTACAGGGACGAAGTAGCTTTACAAGAGAAATATCAGATAGGTGCATGGATGAGAGAAAGGAAGAGAGAATTGTTTTTACCTTTTTATATATAAGTGTAGATGTTAATGTGTATGTGTGTATATATATATATATATTATGGTGCATATATTATAATTATTAGAGTCAGTATTTTTATATAATAAAATATAAAATTATTATTCAACTGTTTGTGTGTGAAACAGAGATATAAGGCAGCCAAAAATCTAGCTTCTCATTATACTATTCAACTGTTTGTATGTGAAATCAGAACAAAAGACAGTCATAACTAAGTCTAACTTCTCATTATACTATATTGCAATCTTACCATTTACTACATAAAAAGCCTGACTCGAATAAGTATGTGCTTTATATTGTTTTAATCTTGGAACACACATAGGCACGAACGGCCAAACTGATCGGCACGTACTATATTTTCGTAAATAAAATATCAATAATTCCATAGGCCTACTACTACTTTATAATCGTATTTTATTCATATAAGAAAATTGTCTTATACCACACAAGAAAGTAAACTGGAATTAGCAAAACAGAAATCTGGTATAATATCAATGTTTTTGCAGCCAACTGCAAATATATCGAACACACCAAACAATAAGAAAGAGCAACATACCAGTCGTCACACAAATGAAATACTTGAGCGTAACTCTGGAATGCAACCTCTAAAACAAAGAGATTAATTCCCTGCTGAATATTATCTTGGGGCTATCATCCAACCATCTAATTACAATAAACTGTCTACAACCAACAATTACTTATGCCTATATTGCATGGTACCAACAAATTAGCCACAAATCGCAAATGGACACACTAACTAGAATATAGAGACAAATCCTCGTATTCATGGCAAAGCCATATCGTTCGATCTTTAATGATGCACTTACAGTCATAGCAAATGTTCTCCCAAAATAACTATAACTCAGATTACGAAACAACGTCTGGGCGCCAATACATAACAAGAAGACTACATGAATTCTGTCTGAAAGCAGAAATCTCGAAATGTGAAGAATGACCACAAACTCTAGACATCAAAGTAGAACTCACAGGCTTTAGCGGAAAAGGAGATTACATCCTCTACACCAATGGAACAAAAACAGGAGGAAATGTCGGAACTAGCCTGGTACTACAAAAGAAAAAAATAAGTGTTATCAAAATCGGCCAAATTCCACCCCAATGCACAGTAGTTCAAGCCGAGCTGCTCGGAATTCAGATGGCACTAAAATTCATTAAAACAGTTGCCAAAAACCTACAATTAAATACGCTATACGAGTAAAACATTGACTCACAAGCAGCCCTGAAAGCAATCAATTAAAGCAAATCACCCAATCCCATTGTTAGTCAGATGAGGGCAGATCTTCAAGATATACAGCGCAACAACCAAGTAAAATTCTATTGGATCCGAGGCCAGATTGGTCAATGCAGAAACGAAAGGGCAGATTTCCTCACAAAAATACAATTTCTTAGTCTTAAAGAATAATATTATACGACAGACTACCTCTCTCATTTTGCAAACAAAGGCTCCATCAATACTACACAAACATCTGGAACGCGCAATACACATCATCACACAAAGGCCACCAGACAAAACACTTCTTCCCGAACATCCATACCAGGCAAGAAATTGATCTAAATCCAACATTCATACTCACACAATTCCTCACAAATCATGGAAAACTCCAGTAATATCTTCACAGAATTGGAAAAGCAGCCTTACCGAAATGCCCAAGCTCAGATGACAACAAAACATCTACTTCACTACAAGCTAACAATAACATTCAACCACATTCTAGACACTAGCTCAAACTCTGTATAATGAAGGACCAATTTTCATATTTTAACACATACAATTTCTTAGACTAAATACCCTGCGATATGCACTCAGGATAAAACCCAGGTTCTAGGAAATTGTTCAAAAAATAAATAACAAATTCTCACTTAAAGTTTCGGTTTGTAATTTAAAATCATACTTAAGAATCTAATCAATTTTAGTTACTAGTTTAAGTTTCCAAATTTATTCTAGATTTTTGTATTTTATCTATAGCCCAGTCCACCGCTGTGGTCTCGAGGCAGCGTGCTGCCTCGTTACACAGCGGGCCCGGGTTCGATCCCCGGTCGGGGCAGTTTTTCTAAGTGAGGTTTTTATCGGGGTTTTTCCTCACCTGTAAGACAAATGTCAGAAGAACTTTAAGGCCCAAACGGTCCCCGAAATCATATGGCCATCATCATCCTCATCCTTATCATCATCATCATCATCATCATCATCATCATTCTTCACCGGTGTGAAATGCTACGGGAAGCTACCACATCTACAATTCCCTAGCAAAGTTGCAAGCATAGCATGAAAATGCTATGATTGCAATAAAGGACCTACCTTCGGGCAGAATTGCTATGGATGGATGGATCTATAGGCCTAAATAATGGACGAAGTATTTTATGTGAATCTAATATAATTTCATACATAACGCCGAACATTATACTAATTTCATATAGATTATTGAATTTTATTATAATTAATCTCTTTAAAAATATAATGTTTCAAATTACACAATTCATGCTACCTTTTACATACTTAACAAAGCATAGGCACACTTAGTTTTGTTATTTAAAGTGTGAAATTTGCTGATCAATTTGAGAAAGAACATGTGGAACTAAATTTTCTTTACGGTGAATACATAATGTAGTGTCATTAATTTTAAAATAATATCAAAACTGATAACATTTTTACAGTGAATGTATTTATTCATTTTAATATAACAAAATTAAAAAAATAAACTACTAATAAAGTCATAAATGTAACATCAGATCATGATTCATTTGAAAGAAACTGATTACTGAAAAGTAGTTGATCATAGTTTACTGTCTAGGCCTATCCTAGATATCCGTAACTAGATCCTTGAGGCTATCTCAGACTTTCCTAATATACTATGAAAACTTTTGAATTATTCTCATAGAACCTTGTTTTCGTATCCTGGAAGTGAGTTTAAGGCGCTTGCGCCGAAATAGTAACTCAGGAGTAATCAATGTGGCTATGTGCAACGAGAGCTTTTCTCTTTCTCTTGGTTTTACCAGCGCAAGCTTTGGCTAATGAATAGCCACTCTGTGATGCCTTTTTAATTGAATCCCCTAAGTGCTTCTTGCGTTCTGCATTGTAAAAGTGCGAGTGTTAGTACTAAAAAAACTTCACAGGATCTGAATACATCTAATTGTTTCAACAAGGTAAGAATCATGCAGTAAAATCAATTTCAATCTCCATTCTTTGTATTCGGGTCACTAGTGATATTATTGCCTTTTAGTGCGAATAATGCATATTTAACTTTATGTATATATAAATAATTGTTATAATTATACAAACATTTTAACTAATATTTTCATTGAGAAATTAACAATTATTTAGAATCTAACGAAACAGAAAGTGTTTCGAATACGTTTTTACGGTATTCACATATTTTGAGAACATAACTTCTCTTTCTCCAAGAATGAATGTGAAAATCAAACTATACAATTAATCCGTTTAAATTGATTAAATATTGAAACATTATTTGATTTAGATATGTTTGCATCCTTTATCTGTATGAACACAATAAATAATTCATAATTGTTCATTAAAATTAAATTTTACTCAAAATGGGTCTAACTAGCAAAAGAAATTAAAAACCTCGATTTCATTGTTATAATATTTCTAATCAAAGTTAGCACGGAAAATATTAAAATCGAAAATAATGAGAATTAATATTCGATAATTAAATTCAGTTCCTTAGTATGAAATAATTTGTCATATAATTAAAAATATAAACAATTTTAAATGTCTTAGTTTAATTATGTATGGATTTTTTTAAAAATAGTATCATCCACACTTCTAAGACATGCTTTTTACAAATCAAATGTGCTTAATGTTTTTTTTGTTGGCACCATTAATTCTTTGAGGCACAACTCTGATCTTAAGACCATCAGTGTTATTAGTTTTAGATACACTTTCAGATATGAATCACAGAGTACTCATCCATGTATAAATTCTGTCACAATATTCTGGTTTATATATGTTTTATAATATATCTTATTTATGTAGGCCTTTATGATAGTATCGATATAACTTAATTTTAACAACTTTAATAAATTCACAATTTCATAAATTATATATATATATATATATATATATATATTGTAAAACGTCCCCATATAAAAAAACCGATTATAAGATTCGAGTAATTGGATATACGAGTAAATAAATATATGACAGTCTGATGACTAAAAAACAATCACCAATATTCTTTCATTTCCTTAACAAATTTTAGATTAAAATTTAGTATTTTTTTCTTTATTTATATATTATTTATAGATGCTTTATAATCTAAGGTCATATTGGGTCTAGGATCTTTTAGTATACCAAGTATGTTTCTATTTTTTATTTTCTTTGCCGTGTATTTTGTGTGGAATATAATTGATTTAATGTTAATGATACAATGAAATGTTGATTATGATAAAATGGATTTTGTTGAAGTTCAAATCCAGCCTTTTCCATTTATGGGAGGTAAAACCAAGTCAGTTTAGTCGGCATCGGAGTTTGAACATGGGACTTCTCTAATGCGATCCTCAAACTCTATCGCGTGAGCCAACTTTTCGATTAAATTGATCTTTACTACTTAGAAAGTTTACAAAATATACATAGGCTATATGACGTAGGCACAGCCCAATGATTCTTCATGTTTCATAGGCTCCCACTATTATTATTATTATTATTGTTATTATTATTATTATTATTATTATTATTATTATTATTATTATTATTATTATTATTATTATTATTATTATTATTATTATTTCATACCAGATGTGTCCATAATAAGTTTGTTAACTTCAAATAATTGCTGCAGCAAGAATAGTACACATTTCTGGGAATTGAATCGAACTAGATGTTGCATAAATAACAATTGTCGCGCGCCCTGTTATTCTGCTAATATTTAAAATATTTTTTCTTTTAGAAATTTATAAAAATCAACATTTAATTCGATAAAATCATTCTGGCTGCTCATTGGTAAAATACTCATAATTAAATTGAGAGTCGTGGATTTAACGATATGTACGAGTATGTGGATTAAAACTCGGCAAGATTCGATGGATAAACTGCAGAGTAAAGCAATAAGCTTACATCTATGGATGTTCATTAAATAATAAGCAAAATGAATTACAATGAGAAAATGAGAGTTGGTCCTGTTGCACTAGATGGTACAATGCTCATCGGGGTTACGAACTTCACGGGTTCAAACCCGGTCCGATGGAATTTTCAGTGCCTAAAATTCCTGAGCATGGGTTTCTTCGGAATGGTTATAAAGTCATGAGCCCTTTCACGCTCAGATTTGAATTCCGATGTCAATGCCTTAGTAGTTAAATATATTAATTAAATAAAATACCAAATAATTAACCAAGACAAAATGAGGGAAAGAGATAAAATGAAATACTATGTAACGCCTATCTTTATATATATATATATATATATATATATATATATCTGGAATATAATTATGCGTCAATAGCCATCTATGATTACAAATCATTATAATCTGTATTCAAACAAACATTTTAATACTGCTGCTGCTACTAAAAACAGTTGACGTGTTCAGATGCAAGTAAAACATAAGTAACATACAATGAAAGTAATAATAATAATAATAATAATAATAATAATAATAATAATAATAATAATAATAATAATAATAATAATAATAATAATAATAATGTATGAGCAATAATTTGAAAGACCAGAAGCAAAAGTTTTCATTAACCCTGCGGTGTATATTCAACTTCTCTAACACATCTGTGTTGCGGTATAGCATAACTATATGGGTATCTTGCATTTACAGTAATCGTGAACTCTCATATAATTGACTTGGAAGCAAAATTAAGTCATTAGTTAAAAATAATAACTTTAAATTCTCAGTTTTTCACCACATACAAAATAACTATTTTTTATCAAGTAAACATAAAACCAAAAACATTACAAAAAAAATCAACGCTATTTCGAGAATAAATATTCCAATAAAGCATTCTCTGAATACTATTTTTCATTTAAATTAATTAAATTATACCTGTTGGTAGGTGCCGTCGTCCTCAACTTTGTTAATATATTGTATATAAAATTAACTGGAGCGCTTTCGGAAGTTATCTTCCATCTTCTGCAGGTTGAGCTTCCGCTACTCGTTGTTGTGTGCGGTGATGTATACTCCAACTGTTTGTAGCAGCAACTGACTTGTTTTTTACGATCTCGTATAATGGGTTTAACCTACCAACAGGTACAATTTAATTTTTAACTTTCATCATATGACTTCACCTCAGCGGAATTTGATATGACTTTTACTAGTATTGATTTAAATTAATGGTTATTAGTCTACACAATCTGTGATTTAATTGTGTCCGTAAAAAATCATGTAAGATGTATCATCTATATCTTGTGTAATGATATTTTGATCATCTGTAAATTATAGATTATGTAAGTAATAATTTATTTCAGTGTGAATCTCCATGACCTAAAATAAAATAAAGTTAAAATATATACCTTCTTAGGTCAGTGACGTCGTCCTCAACTTGTAAAAAATATATGTATGCTTTTTGTCTGAAGGCCTTTAAGAATATCTATTCCATCATCAGCAGGTATTTCTTCGCTACATTTATTGATGTTCTCGATGCTGGTCTCCATGATCTGACATTTCGTGGATCAAAGTATTAAACTTACATCCAAACAAAGTTTAAATATTCCAACATCCAACTTTCAAAACCTGTTTTCGTTTGTCCTGTCGTCTATTCGAGTCCGTCCGGTGTCATTTCTTTTGGATATATTTGTTTTGTGTATAATGGGAATCTGGCCCATTGCTACAACCCCAGACTGAAGGACCAGGTGATTTTTAATCAAGGTTTTCTAACCTTTGACGAGCCAACGTCGTCCTTATAACCCTAGACAGGAACTCTCACTGGATGCTATCAGCCTAGCTAATTGAACCCAGTTTTTTACGAGGTTGTTACTCCTCCCTCTCACCTTTCCTTCAACCTGGCTTGGGACAGATTTTGGCAGTTCTATAATGATAATGATGATGATGATGATGATGATGATAATAATAATAATAATAATAACAATAATAATAATCATCATCTATATATCCCGTACTTCCCTATGTTGGTATAAGGGCGCTCCCAAGTGGGAGTATTTCAACCAATTCATTTAGTTACACTTATTTATTACACACACAAAGATATCAGCGTGCAATATGGGGTCAGTATATTGCCTCAGTGAGATACCTAGTGGACAACTAGGTTATTAATTGGATGGATAATGGTCGGTAAATTTTGCACAGAGGCCTCTTTACTCAGGCTTGTGGTTCTTTTATGGGTCTGAAAATCTTCAAACTTGGGACCTACGGCTTAAAGTCTTTCCCGGAGAACTTTTCCCTTGGATTTTTCCATCCTAAAAATCCATCGACGCCGGCCGGGTTTGAACTCGCGTCCCTTGGAACTAGAGGCAAGGGACACAACCACTAGCCCACCGCGACTGACATTAATAATAATAAAAAAATAATAATCATCATCAACATAGTACATTCAGAAATTTAGACCATTTGTTGACCTGTTTCGGCCTCAAGAAAAACACCATCCAAAAGTATTTTGAGTGGACGTCCTTGTCTTCTTCTTCCTGCAGGTTGATATCTTAACATTTGTTTGGGTAGATTTCTCCGTGTTGAGACTTACAAGTAAGTTGAGGTTCCTTAGGACGGGTTACTGGCCCGACGCTAAGAAATCCAGTGATAGGGCTGCTTTAGTCTCTGGACAGACATTAGGATACTGCATATACTCAATGCCCGATGGAACGGTTATACCGCTGTGACTCGGTCCTCAGAGCTTCGTTTGTGAAAACGGGTTGTACCACGAGAAGGTGAGGATGAGAATTGGGTAGGAGAGGTTATATACACGTCACTACCCCTTACAACCCTAAAAATAATAATAATAATAATAATAATAATAATAATAATGTGTAATACAATTATCCTCTTATTCTTAACATAGGATATCTTAACAAAAAATAATATGAAATTGGGACGATAAAAAAACTTAATTGTTACACTAATTAAACTGCTGGGCTCCAGAACATTAATCCATTTATTCGAACTGTCACCAGACGCAATTAAAACATTACTAAGAAACACCCTGGCACTGTACCAATTTAATATCCCAGAGCTTGTTTGACCCGTTGTATCTAATGGCAAGACTCAGATAGACGGTCCTGTTTTGTCATTTCTAGAGCAATTTCTTGCTAATTCATGTAATCAACAGTCACATATCCAATTGATATGTTAGGTACACGAGAGCTCTAGTTTGACATTCTATTATTGTGCCAATATAGGTTTACACTATCATCAACTTCATGATTAAGCCTCATTTATTTAATACCATCATTTCTTCGGTCTACCAAATTTTCTTCTACATTTTGAGTTGCAGTTAATCAGTTGTGGCATTCTTTGTATGTCTATGTTTTGTTTCCTGATGCCCCTTCTTGATAAACAAGGCACATCTGATTAACTAATATGCTTCCAATGATTTTCATATTGTTTTATTCTGTCTCTTGGTTTAAAAATGTGGAAGCCTAATACCTAGGGCTAGGATTTTTATGTACTAAAAGTTAAGATTGCAACATAGTATAATTAAAAGTTAGACTTATGACTGTCTTTTGTTTTGGTTTCACATACAAACAGTTGAAAAGTATAATGAGAATTTAGACTTCTGACTCTCTTTTATCATGGCTTCACACATAAACAGTTGAATAATATATACTAACTGCATTGCAATCTTATTTTACATTACATAAAAGTCCTAGCCCTACTAATAACATACCCAGGGGACATTTTCATCACTAAAAATCTCAGAAAAGGTAACAAAGCTGCTCATTTGTTGACGACTATAGGAAAGAAAAGGAATTATGTATTAAGAAGATAGGAAATATTTAAAATTGGAACTTGGAACCACAAGGGAATTTTAAATAGACTATAGGCTAGATTAATTCCAATATATGTGCATTCTGGCATTTAATTGTTATGGTTCAATATTGCTTCTTTTTGAAGTTACACGCATTTTAACGCTTAAAATTTTAATAATTAGCTAATTCTGCTTTTAGCATGCTCATGTTATTACTGAGACAATTTTAAATAGACTGAAGTTAATAATCATAATACCATTTAAAATTAATTACCGGTACTACAATTAGAAATGTATGAACAATTAAGTATAGGAGAACAATATTGGTCTCGGTGGAATACCATGCTTTCCTCTTGTTCCAAGATTCGCGGAATCAAATCCGACTTGGGTCCGTGGATTTGTAAAGGCATAAAAATACTGAGTAGGCTTATATCTTCCTTCGGAAACGAAGTAACGTCGTGGGTCCAGTGTCGTAAAAAAACTAAATCTGAAATAAGAGGCATCTGAACAATATTTGCTGGCCCTTTTGCGCCCATATTTGAATAAAGACGCTAATGGCATGTTGTTAAAGAGCGTCGTTAAATAAAATGCAACACATACACAGGATAGCAATTATATTAGGCCTACAGAACATGCCCTACTGATTTTCATAAGTAATGCCACGAGTGATTTCCAAATTATCGATAAATTCACGACTCACGAAGTGAGGAGTGAATTTATCTAGAGAATTTGGAAATCAAGAGTGGCATTTGTTAGGACTATTTAACGAATAAAATTAAGCTGTTTACTCACAAATCATTATTTAACTATAGTTATTTTAAAATATTTATAGCCTATATTTAATGTAAACGGCGATGTTTGAAAACAAATGAGAAACGATAGGTAGGCCTACGCTTCTACTGCTTCATTTGTTTATCACTGCAACCAGATCATACTATTTATTGCCAAAGGAACGCAATATTGTAAGGAGGAGCTTTCTTTAATATGGTAATCATAACACTGATAAATATTTGGTGAAACACGATTCTGATTGGTTGTAAAACAGAAATCATTGAAACGTGATTGGTCATTGACTCCCATTTGGGGCATGAGTTAAATAGTCATAAGTAATGCCACGAGTGATTTCCAAATTATCGATAAATTCACGACTCACGAAGTGAGGAGTGAATTTATCTAGAGAATTTGGAAATCAAGAGTGGCATTTGTTAGGACTATTTAACGAATAAAATTAAGCTGTTTACTCACAAATCATTATTTAACTATAGTTATTTTAAAATATTTATAGCCTATATTTAATGTAAACGGCGATGTTTGAAAACAAATGAGAAACGATAGGTAGGCCTACGCTTCTACTGCTTCATTTGTTTATCACTGCAACCAGATCATACTATTTATTGCCAAAGGAACGCAATATTGTAAGGAGGAGCTTTCTTTAATATGGTAATCATAACACTGATAAATATTTGGTGAAACACGATTCTGATTGGTTGTAAAACAGAAATCATTGAAACGTGATTGGTCATTGACTCCCATTTGGGGCATGAGTTAAATAGTCATAAGTAATGCCACGAGTGATTTCCAAATTATCGATAAATTCACGACTCACGAAGTGAGGAGTGAATTTATCTAGAGAATTTGGAAATCAAGAGTGGCATTTGTTAGGACTATTTAACGAATAAAATTAAGCTGTTTACTCACAAATCATTATTTAACTATAGTTATTTTAAAATATTTATAGCCTATATTTAATGTAAACGGCGATGTTTGAAAACAAATGAGAAACGATAGGTAGGCCTACGCTTCTACTGCTTCATTTGTTTATCACTGCAACCAGATCATACTATTTATTGCCAAAGGAACGCAATATTGTAAGGAGGAGCTTTCTTTAATATGGTAATCATAACACTGATAAATATTTGCTGAAACACGACTCTGATTGGTTGTAATACAGAAATCATTGAAACGTGATTGGTCATTGACTCCCATTTGGGGCATGAGTTAAATAGTCAGTTTAACTTTTTTGAAAGGAGTTGGGACATCAAGAGTCTCTGCAATGCATAATAGCATGCATTTCCAGAATTCAGCCTATGTTTAATTCCTTTGTGCATCTCTTATGGGCAAATTATGAGATAAAAATATTTTAGAGCTAATATTTGTTGCTATGACACTTTATATTCTATGTTTATTGTAAAATTATGTTGTAATATTCAATATCGGGGCTAGGAGGGGAGCGGCATACAATTTCAGTCACTAGATTGTGGACCATATGCCTGGATTAAATTCAAACCCTCTCCGCAATACAAATATTGAGAAAGTACGGGTACTTGTACTGTTAATAGCGATTCGTCCGTCGGATGGAGATGTTAAGCTTTGAAGTTATCTTGGTGTTTTTCGATAGGAGTAGGCTACGTGCCGGCACCATCTCATCACCATCATCCTCCATACAACACACTTATACTACACATAATTTTTCACCCTACATTTCTCTAAAATAAAAGAAAGTTAAAATGAACCTTCTTAGGTCGTCCTCAACTTATAAAATATGTATGCATTTTATCTGCCTTTCAGAATCTCCATTCCATCTTCAGTAGGACTTTCTTCGCTACATTATTTGATGTTCTCGGTGCTGGTCCTAATGTAATGTCGTCCGTGACTAAAGCTTCTTCCTGACGATATCGTATAGTCTGGGAGTGCTTTCATTTATTAACAACTTGTTATCTATCTCCTTGACAATTTCTAGGTCTTCCAATATATTGATTTTTGTTGGGTTTCCCTCTTTGTGTACTATTGTAAGCATGTCTTCAATTGAGTTCATTCTATGACCGGCGTTTATTATGTGCTTAGCGTAACACTCCCACAACCCACTCACTACACGATATCGTCAGGAAGAAGCTTTAGTCATGGACAACACTACAATGGGATCAGCACCGAGAACATCATGTAATGTAGCGAAGAAAGACCTGCTGAAGATGGAACAGAGATTCAGAAAGGCCTTCAGACAAAAAAGCATACATATTTTATAAGTTGAGGACAACAGCTCTGACCTAAGAAGTTACATTTTAATTTTATTATATTTTATGACTATCCACCTCAACGGTTTTCAACAATAAATTTTATTAGTAATAATACATTTCTCTGTGTACACAATATAAGTACATAGGCCTATTTATGTAACATGATCAGTTTTGTAAATTTATAAAAGATTGTGATCCTACTAAAGGCCTTGGAAGGCGTTGAATGGTAGGAGATTAATCCACCTTTTTAGACAATCGGCAAGATATCTCACCCGGTTGTCATCCCTGCGTAATGGGCTCCTTGACCCCCAAAACATACGCCTGATACTCATTCCCGTTAAAGGCTGAGACGACCCAGGGCCGCAATGCCACCAGATGGTTTACACCAGTCTAAAAATTCTGACGTCGCCGAGTTTCAAACCCTTGACCTTCCGGCTTATAGCGTATTGGCTTAACAGTATGCTTCGTCGGCTCCCGGTGAAAATTTATAATAGATCATCTATCAACCTGAAGCATGCAAAATGTAATAGATGTCAAGGGAACACGCACATTATTAGTAATATTTTAAAATAAACCAAAATACTGTCTCGAATATCAAGTCGTGATATTAATGTTTTTATGTGCACCACTCATTAAAACTTAAACTTTCTTTTTCAGCAGACAATTGAGGGAATACATTCGTGATTTAGTTTGTAAGATTTGCGTGTATAGATTCCATTAGGCCTTGTTCATCATTTCAAGGATAGACCCTTTTAGCAGACACTATAGTTGTTCTGCGTTATTTTTTAATTTTGACACTCGTGACATCCGACGGCCTGACCTGTCGCTATATTTTCCTCTTCATTAAAGTTTTATCTTCATGCAGGCAGACGATACACCGTCGATCCATATTAGGAACATCCACGAAACCAATCTAAAGTAGGCCTATGGTGTGTTTATCGAATTTCGAAGTAATGAAGCTATTGAGGTTGTTCTCGTGAAAATACTTTTAAACAATTTTTACAGATCTTTACCGATCCTTAGCATAAATTTTGGTCATGGTCATATTTGGTATATTACTAGATAGGCTAGATAGAATCTGTGAAGATCTGGGACGTATATATATATATATATATATATATATATATATATATATATATATATATAAAATATATAATAATAATAATAATAATAATAATAATAATAATAATAATAATAATAATAATAATGCTTTATTTTAGCTGGCAGAGTTAAGGCCATAAGGCCCTCTCTTCCACTCAATCAGCGAATAGTAAAATTATACAAAAATTACATACATATTACAATTTTAAGATATTCAAATACAGACTAAACAAAATACAATGATGATGTGATCTAATACTAGCTAATACTAACAAAAACATAGAGTATATATATATATATATATATATATATATATATATATATAGTCCACCGCTGTGGTCTCGAGGTAGCGTGCTGCCTTGTCACGCAGAGGGCCCGGGTTCGATCCCCGGTCGGGAGTTTTTCGGGGTGAGATTTTTATCGGGGTTTTTCCTCACCGTAAGGGCCAGTTTCACCAAGAGAGCTAACTGTATTACGCCAGTTTTCCCCATGTATAATGCATAGCTTAAACTGGCGTAATACAGTTACCTCTCTTGGTGAAACTGACCCTAAGACAAATGTCAGGAAAACTTTAAGGCCCAAACGGTCCCCAAAATCATATGGCCATCATCATCATCCTTATCATTATCATCATCATCCTTCACCGGTGTGGAAAGCAACGGGAAGCTACCACACCTACAATTCCCTAGTAAAGCTGCAAAGCATAGCATGAAAATGCTATGATTGCAGTGAAGGACCTGCCCTCGGGTAGAATTACTATGGATGGAGATATATATATACACATAGACACACACACACATTCCAGATCTTGTGTTTGTGTATGTGTGTGTATATGTGTGACCTTTATCGGCCACAATTTTTGTTTCATCGAAACGAAATTTGGTATATAGCAATTAATTTAAAAAATAATTTTCAGTTCGTTAACCAAGAAAATCGGTCCATTAGATGTAGAATTTCACATAAACAAAAATTTAAAAATCGCTGTAGCGGATTTTCACAATGAAATACAGTATACGCTATTAAAATAAGCCGAGGAAGATATTATCCAAAAATAGCAAAGTCCGACCATTAGAAGTGGGGGTTTGCCCGAAACCCTAAATTATAAATTTACTCTGCAACCGCCATGTTTTGGTTCATCGCAATGTATATCATACAATTTAATTAAACCTTATTTGGCAATGTAGGCTATAAGAAACATTGGTTTAATTTATTTAATGTTTTTAATAAAGTAACAGAAAAAATTACTTGGTACATATTATTTAAATTGGTGTAAAATTATAGAGGAACTTAGGGTAATTTGGACCCTGTTTTGAATTTGTTGTTTTTTTTTTTCTTTTAATTAAGGGGTTTGAATTTTGTTTAGTTACAGTGGTTATCATTAGTGTTGTAACTATGAAATAGAATTGTTATTTTATTCAAATGTGGAAACATCTTCATAAATTATAAACTTTTTTACATTCAAATGTGGAAACATCTTCATAAATTATAAACTTTTTTACATTACAAGAAAGGTCCACTTTAACTTCCAAATTCGGATAAAGTGGACCCCAGAGTCCACCTTAGCTTTTAGTCTATTTTTAAGTTTATTTACTCTATTAATTTATACAGATAGGCACAGATTAATCTGAAAATATTTATGACTGATCATAATTAAAAAGCATTGATATTTATTTAATGTTTAAAAAAATTATTGTTGATTATAACATTCACACGTCATTCAATTGCAGAAAGTGCCGGTCTTTGGGTTTAGTAAAATTACAAGGATATTAAATAAAATTAATAAAGTGAATAGTTTTTACAGATAGCATCCTCATTGATATACATATTCGTGTAAAGTGGACCCAGAGGTTACACATTAACTGAATTTCTTTGTTATGTTTAATTATTCTATAGAGCCACCACGTCACATAATATCAAACTAAACCTGTCAGTACATTAAAACAGCATCTACATAATATAATAGGTATATTTAGGAGTTTTTTCAACATTTGTCATATTCAATAGCAGTAATTAAGAATTGATTCTTAGCTTGAAAAACTTTTAAAGTGGTCATTTTCATAAATATCACAAATAAACCCTTCTTCACACAAAGAATAAAAGAAACTGGCCTTGAACCTGTCAAAGTTGATGAGGAGAAGAAGTTAAAATATTTTCTGTTCGAGGGCAGCACTAACTAAAGAAGATATTAACAGGATCCACTCAAACAGAAAGGTTCACATTACCCGAACTTCCCTATACCATACATAGTACGTAGGCAATAACTTACAAATTGTGCATTTATTTATTTTCACTGCAGTCTGACACTATTAATAAGCTGAGTACTTTTTAATTTAATAAAGGAGATAGACTATATATTACATAAACCAGCAAAATGGGGCCATAAATTCGATTTAGTTTACAAAAGAAAAATATTTTCCTTAAGCCAGCAAAATCAAGAATGGTGTGGCAGAATAATATTAACCATGATTTAAGGGAAGTAGATTATACATGGGATGATTGGAAAACATTTTCTCTGGATAGGGATATATGGAAAGCTTATGTCCATGTAGCCATGAACCTCTGGGTTTGATAGCGCTAGTGAGGGAATTAGTTAATATAGAACTTACTTCAAATGTTAATCACTTTAACTTGAAAATACTCAATGTAATAACTAGTTCTTACGTTGTTATTAAAATTGTAATAAATATGTAATTTTTGTATAATTTTACTATTTGCTGGTTGAGTGGAAGAGAAGGCCTTATGGCCTTAACCCTGCTGGCTACAGTCAGATTCAACCCAGGAAATTACTGTGTGTTTGGAATAGGGAACTGGGTTGCTATTTTGACAGTATTTTCTTGAGAGAAATCCTTACATAAAACTGAAGTATGCAACACAGCAGGTACATAGTTGTAAGTTGTAGCCGTCCAAGCCACCCCCTCTTAAAGAAAAAAAAACAGTCACCACTTGTCACTGAGCTCATGCAGACCTGTACTATCCTGTGTGAAAGTGTCGACTCTCATATTTACTATACAAACTAGTTTGCATGCCATAAAAGAAAAACTATGTTTTTTTTAATTTATAGTACATAGATTTGGAAAAAGTACTGCTAACCTTGCCCCTCCTCCCCTCCCTAAACAAACAAATACTGTTATTATGAGTTTGGCAACATCTACTTTCTTGATCTATGCATCTATTCTCTGTATATAGGGGGACACTGACATAGCCCATAAGGTTTGTAGTAACTTCCTGGGTTGAATTAGAGTGTAAAATAAAGCATTATCATTATTATTATTATTATTATTATTATTATTATTATTGTTAATATTCCAATATAATTCAGATTTTCTATAACATAACTAACACACTGGCACTATCGATCTCAGAGGTTTTATGGCATAGCAAACATAACCTCTCCATACATCATTATCCTGAACCAATGTTCTCCAATTATTCCCTATAAAATTCATCTACCTCAAATCATGGTTAATGTTATTCTCCTGCCTCATTATTGGTCACCTAATTGGCTCTTTCTCTCTGCTTTTCCTACAAGAAATCCCATGACCCTCTTTCATTTCCTATTCATGCCACGTCCTGCCAATTGTATTTAGGTCACTATTATGTAGTCTTCTCCATTCAGCCGTTTTTCATCTCTCTTTACTCCAAAAATTTTCCTAACAACTTTATTCTCAAATACTCCTAATCTTTACTTCTCCCTTAAAGTAAGAGACCACTTTTCATATCCACACAAACTGAAAGAATAACTGCTTTATTTATTTTTAGTTTAACATTTTTTAGAGAGTTTGGCATGACAACAATCCCTATAATGCATAAGGGCATACGTTTCTAGAGTTGAGCCTATGTTTAATATATTTTCTGCACCTCATTCCTTGTTTAATTATTGTTCCTAAGTATTTGAATTCAGCCACTTCTTCAAATTTTCCTCATTTGTTGTTAAATGATCATTTCGCTCATATAATGTATTTCTGTGTTTGACCAAATATATAGTTTTATTGATATTTACATCCATCCAAATTTTCTTAGTGTTTTCATTTTAATTTTTTCACTTCACACTGAATGACAAATTATATTTAAAAAAAAAATGTATGCCTAACTTGGGATTTTGAACCCAAGGTCTCTGATTTTATACACCAGTGCTCTTCCAACTGAGCTATTTAGATTTCCAATATAAACAGAACATTGAAACCCTAAGTAGCTCAGTTGGAAGAGCACTGGTGTATAAAACAAGAGACCTTGGGTTCAAATTCCAGTTTAGGCATAAATTTTTCTCTTCAAATATAACTTCTTAGTATTATTTAGTATAATATGTGTGTTGGTTTTAAGTATTTCCTCACTATTGCTTAATAATATTATATAATTAATACTCTTTGTGCCATTTAGACACATTCAAATACATTTGAAAATGTCTAAATTTTTTAGGAATTCCAAATTCTAAAAGAATACAGTACAATAAAACTTCTCTATCTTAATTGAATTGTATGTTTTCTGAAGTCTAGATTTTATTTAACATAGTTATTGTAATATTCTTAAGATTATATATAAAAAATAAGAGTTTTATGTTATTTCAAGCCAACAAGCTATTAGCAGTAGAAATGGATTTTTGGAGGCGATCGACAAGAATTTCAAGAATGGACAAGGTCAGAAACAACACAATAAGGGAAATTATGCAAGTTGAAAAAAACATATTAGAAAAAATAGAAGAATGGAAGAGGCGGACCTAGAGAATGTTGGATGGATGGAGTGAGGAGAAGTATGGAAGCTAGAGATTTGAGGGAAGAAGATGCTCTAGACAGGAACCTCTGGTGACAAATCACTTTGGGTTGAAGGAGAAACACTGTATTGTGGAATATTCCTAATAAAAAATATGTTATTTCATTTAAAAAATATTTTCATCACAATGTACAATAAAACATTCAGTTGAATTTGATTCATATATAATTCCCCAAAATGAAAGAGATGTTAGAAACTTTCACCTATTATTTAAATACTTATCCATCCATCCATAGTAATTCTGCCCAAGGGCAGACCTTTCACTGCAATCATAGCATTTTCATGCTATGCTTTGTGCTTTGCAGCTTTACTAGGGAATTATAGGTGGGGTAGCTTCCCGTTGCTTTCCACACCGGTGAAGGATGGTGATGATAATGATGATGATGGCCAAATGATTTTCGGGGACCGTCGGGCCCTAAGCTTCCTGACATTTGTCTTACAGGTGAGGAAAAACCCCCAAAAAAACCTCACCCAGGTAGCTTGTCCCAACCGGGGATCGAACCCTGGCCTGCTGTGTGACAAGGCAGCACGCTACCTCAAGACTACAGCAGTGGACTTAAATACTTTTAATGTTTTTGAATAGAGCTTGCAAATTCCAAACTAATACTAAGCAGTTAAGCTTAATTTATTATGGATTGCTAGTAAATTATTACATGCCATTAGAGTGTGAAAGAGTAAATCCATTCTAACTTTATTACAACGCATGGTAAATGTGCTGAGAAAGCAATGCAGGTGGCTATAAACAGAATAAGCTTATTAGAGCTTAAGGAGAGGATTAAAGCCCTTGTATACCAGCAATGTTTGTATCCAACATCTCTAGAATCTAACATTTGAGCCAACTTGCTTTATATATTCAACATTTTAACAGTATCGTAATTTAGTTTATTGCACTTTTTAGCAAATTCTGAAGAATTGAAGCTACTGAGGTAGTTCTCATGAAAAGATTATTGAAAATGTTTTATAGATATTCACCGATCCTATCTAGTAGACACAAAAAATGACCATAACCAATATATCGTCACTTAAGAAACAATACCGCGTAACTAACAAAATACAAATTGTACACAAGAAACAAAAATCTGTTTATTTTTCTCCTTAGTACCTATAGATTGAAATCATTGTATCTATAAGTTTAGCGAGGTCATGGTACAAAATTTCATCCTAATCTATGTTTGAACTGAGCGCACTTCTTCAGTGATGCTAACAGTATGAAAATGTCTATTTCACCAAAAGTGTCAGTTATGCGGTATAGTTTCTTAAGCGACGATATATATATATATATATATATATATATATATGATTGGAGAATTAGATATAACTCTGAACTGTACAAGCTTTATAAATCACCAGAAATTGAAGCCTCAATAAAAGCAAGTAGATTGGGATGGGCTGGATATGAACGAAGAATGGATGCAATTAAAATACCTAAGAGGGTGAAGCAATCAAAGCCAGGTGGCAAGAGGTCTGCTGTAAGATCAATGCTTAGATGGTTGGATGGAGTTGTTGAGGATGTGAAGAAGCTTGGCATTTCAACTGATGGAATGTCATCCATAATAGACAGAGATGGAGATCTTTCCTCCGAGAAGGCGAGTTCCGGGCTGTTATCCTGATGATGATATAAATAATTATATATATATATATGTGTGTGTGTGTGTGTGTGTGTGTGTGTGTGTTAATGCTAAAGCAGCTGCACATTTTGTTTTATTACAACCAAACTTGGCATATGGCAATCAATTTTAAAAAAATAAGGTCAGTTTTATTATCCAGCAAATTGGATCATAATGTGTTCGAGTTCATCTGAAACAAACATTTAAAAATTGCTATAGCTGTTGCATTTTTCAATGTTTTGCAATGAAACTCAATATATACTATTAAAATAAAACAAGAAAGGTATTATCCAAAACTGAGCAAAGTCCATAATTAGAAGTGGGGATTTATCTGAATATGAAATTACAAATTGCTCTTTGTTTTCACTGCAGTCTGACAATTTTTAATATGCTGGTATTAGAAATTAGTTTTTTTCCAATTTAACAAATTAAATACATATTCCATAAACCAGAAAAATTGGACTGTAAATTTGACTTCCTTAGGAATTCGCTTAGTTTACACAATTCATGCATGGCCAACTTTTTTTTTTGTTTTCTAGGAAAAATATGTATTTATTTATCTATCTATCTCTCCATCTGGAGACAGCAGAGATTCAGAGACTGCATGGAAAATAAATAAATCTAATACAGTATATAGAATAAAAAAATGGAAGCTTCAAATAAATTCTAAAACATATAATTTAACTCTCCAGATATAATACTTATTATTTATTTATTTACCTTATTGGGATCTGCCCATTGACACAGAATGCTTTTTTATATTACAAAACTGAACATTTTAACATAATATAGATACATAAAATAATATTATTAAAAAATATTCCTTAGATGAAAGATTAAATACTATGTTTATATACATATATATATGATATCATAAAATAGTGAATGAATATTTCATTATTGGGGACGTTGTCAGAGGGGTGCTAGATGTGTGCACCAGCATTCCTTAACTTATTTTGAACCCCATCCATCATCTCCCAAATTTTCAGAATAATTTTTCTTTACAAAGTTAACCTTATAGTTGTTCTGTATCAGTTATGGGGATGTCATAAATTGTTCAAAATATCTATTATATTGTCACCACTATGGTTGGAAAATACTAAAGTTTTTGCCGACAGTACAATTTGATTTATATTTTATATTTTCATCCGCAAAGCTCATCCAATTCTCTACTTATTCTTGGAAGTCTCTAATCCATTTCTCTTAACATGTCCAAAACACTGTTAACTCTTTTTTTATTCAACATCCATCCATCCATAGTAATTCTGCCCGAAGGCAGAGCCTTCACTGCAATCATAGCATCTTCATGCTATGCTTGCAGCTTTACTATGGAATTGTAGGTGTGGTAGCTTCCCGTTGCTTTCCACACCAGTGAAGGATGATGATGATGATGATGATGATAATGATAAGGATGATGATGATGGCCATATGATTTTGGGGATCGTTTGGGCCTTAAAGTTTTCCTGATATTTGTCTTACAGGTGAGGAAAAAACCCGATAAAAACCTCACCTAGAAAAACTGCCCCGACCAGGGATCGAACCCGGGCCCTTGCTTGACAAGGCAGCATGTTACCTCTGTCTGTTCTCTGTTCCTAATTCTGTCCAGTCTAGTATATCTCTTAACACGTCTTAACCCATTCCACTGCTGCCAACTAATATAAAGGATCAATATGAAGATTTTTCCAAGAAAATAGAGCATGTACGAAATTGTCAAGAAATTTTGATAGGAGGAGACTTTAATAATAAAGTGGGAAAACACAAAATTATCCAGTAGTTGAAGAGTGTGGAGAAGACTGTCATAGATTTACTGCATGTAAAAGAAACTCAAGCCTGAAATAACAAACCTCTGAGCAAAATTTGTTGGACCTTTCACACCACGCTTTTGTATCCTTCCAAATATTAATGGGAATTGATTTTCAAATTTCATTCATTACCTAAAGTTCTTTTCTGCTTTCCTTTTTGTCACGGGAGTGAACTCAACCAAATGAATCAGTTTCCATTATAACCGTGTCATGCAACACAATGATTAATATATATGTCATACACTGGTTATAAATTACACTTCATTCTTGTTTCTAACAATAGTTTGTAGAGCAAGTTAGTTGAAACAGCAGCATATGAGACTTGTATTTAGGAGGTTCTGTGTTCAAATTCTATGGCTGATCATCTGACTGAGTTTTTTTTTTTGTTCTTGTTTCACTCAGTTGTCAAAGCAAGTGCTAGCTTAGAATTTGATTACCAGTATCTTTTCAGTATCATATAATCATTTTATATCTTAAAATTAAATCAGAGAACTTATTTAGAAAGTACATGACAAATACAAAAACAGAAGTACACAACATTTTAGATTTAGCTAAAAATTCTAGTCAGATAAATTTAAATAATCTATAATAGGATGATAATATCTAGGGTGTTCTGAAAAAAAGAGTTCCAATATTTATAGAAGAGGAAGTATTCAACAAACAAGAAAAAGTTGCTAAACGTAAGATCTACAGAGTTATGGTTTTATTATTTAAGAGCAGTACATCTTCCACTCTGAGCACATTGACAAGAAACAATTGAGATAACACTGACACAGACATTTTTTTACCAATTATGCAGCACATCTTGTTTGTACTGCATCAAGTATGCAAGTATAGCATGAAAATGCTATGATTGCAGTGAAAGACCTGCCCTTGGGCAGAATTACTATGGATGGATGGATGTATTTGTATAAGTGTGACTTAAAAAAGCGCCGAGTGTGCGGCAACCATCTAGATTAAGTGAGAGATTTGATGCTGGATTTTTTACCTTGCAGTTAAAAAAGGCAGATTTTTTTTACATGGCCTTGGTGTATTACCACACTTGTAAGGCAGGTTTCTGCATGCAATAGCTGATAGTTGCTGTGTAAGAATGAGAGAGGAAGTTGAATTACACATAGCATGATTAGAAAAATTAGTTGAGGATATGGTGACCTTTTACAAACACGAATGAGATGCACAAAAATAATAAACATAGACTTAATTCTGGAAATGGGTGCTATTATATGAGTACATTGCAGGGGCTCTTGTCACCACAACTTCTCTCAAAAAACGTTAAACTGAAGATATATAAAAACTGTCATTCTCACAGTTCTATGGATGTGAGACATGGACACTTACATTAAGGGAGGAGAAAGATTACAAGTATTTGAAAATAAAGTTCTTAGGAAAATGTTTGGACCAAAGAGAGATGAACAGACAGGCAAATGGAGAAGACTTAATAACAGTGAGCTGCATGATATTCATGGGAAACAAGATATAATAAGAACAGTTAAGTCTCATAGAAACGAATGTGGCACGAATGGGGAATGAAAGAGAAACATGGAAACCTTTTGTAGGAAAACAAGAGCGATAATCATCAGTTGGTAGACCGAGCATAAGGTTTCAAGAGGTTAGTATAATTTATTTTGACAACAGGATTTAATTTAATTTTAGTATGTTATTATTTAGTTACTAATCAAATAGAAGAATATATTCTTGTATATATATATATATATATGTTAAAATTATAACATCGATAAAGCGTCACTGCTATAAAGTAAAAATATTCTCTTTAATTTGCTTACTTGTGATAGGAGCTACTAGGTGGCAGCTGGAGACCGAGTTCCCATTACATCTAGTAATAATGAGAATATATATAGATAAATGAATGTTTGTACTAGACTTGCTCGGTAGCATAATCGTAGCGCACTGGGATATAAATCCAGAGGTATGGGTTCAAATCCCGTCCGAGAATTTATTTTTCTTATGCTATATATACATATATATGTTATAACTATATTTTTGACATTTGCCAATGAAGGCAAATATGATATGAAAAGAAAAATGAATGCTTGAATCGCGATTTGAACCCGAGTCTCTAAACGTACAGAGTTTAGAGACTCGGGTTCAAATCCTGACTCAAGCATTTATTTTTCTTATCATATCATATATATATATATATATATATATATATATATATATATATATTATAATTAAATGTTTAACATTGAGCAATGCAAGCTTAATATGGTATGATAAGAAAAATATATGCCTGGACGGGATTTGAACCCGGAACTCTGAGTCTGTACCTCAGCGTGATATCCATTACACCACCAGGCAAATCCAATTCAAATGCTTATTTTTTTAATATATGTATTATATTCTCCATTATTACTAGATGTCACGAGAACTCGGTCTTCACTGCCATCTAGTAGTTGACTATAACAAGTAAGCAAATTAAAGGCCGAGTTCTCGCGACATCTAGTAATAATGGAGAATATAATACATATATAAGAAAAATAAGCATTTGAATTGGATTTGCCTGGTGGTGTAATGGATATCACACTGAGGTACAGACTCAGAGTTCCGGGTTCGAATCCTTTCCAGGCATTTATTTTTCTTATCATACCATATATATATATATATATACAAATCATTGTAACCAGTGAACAATGCTTGCCTTTGGTTCTAAGGCTTGCATATTCAAACCTGACTGGAGCCAATGGACTATTTCAGAACATTTATCCTGAGTAATGATTTCCCTCGGAAGGGATGCAAAGTTATGGGTCTTTAGTCATGGATTTATGATGTAAAATAATCACAATCCTAAAATAAGAGGCTTGTGTGCAAAATTTGTTTACCCTTTCGTGCCTAGGTTATAATTGCAATGCTAATAACCTTAAAGAGCATCGTTAAATAAAATACTTCCTATACAGATATTACTGAAGACAAAGCTGCCAAAATTTTGAAACCACGGTCTAATTAGAAGAGTGATATGAGGTGAGGTATGAAGCATTTTAATTTAATCTTAAATTAAACTTCATAGTGATTTTTTCCTATAAAAGTTCAAAAAACTGCGACCTACCTTTATATAATCATTTTAACTGTCATGGTCATGACATGAATTTAAGAATTAGAAGGTTTTATAGGTAGAATTTTTTTATTTTACAAACTTAAAATCCACTGTTTTATTTTAGGAAGTAATATTTTGAGGTTCTTTTAATTAAATTATTTGGACTCCTTTTATCTTACCTCGATGTTAATTTAATTAAAATTCACCGATTGGGATAGGTGGAAACCTATGACCCTTGAGATCACCAATGAGCTACCTAAATTAACAATATGAATATATCTTTCAGGAAATCCTACAACTTTTAAATATGGATAATTATTTCAACTTATAATTGGATGGCTTTTATATAATAGGAACCAAGCACCATTTTTAACATTTTTTAGATATACCCATATGTGAACTCTTATAACTCACAGAATAGTCTATTTAAATAGAACCAAGTGATATCTAGACTGTACTGGCATCTGTGAATGCCTGAACCAACTACCAAGTAAAATGTTCATCATCTGTTTTTATTTATACAGAACCAAGTGACTTTTGGCAGTTGGATCTGGTACAAAAAACAATTGCTCCCATTTTTTTTACAAGAGGCTTATGTGGGTGTATAATACAGGGGTCTCTTGAAAAGAAAACAAAAGTTCCTTTTATGTTTCGGTAGAAGGCACTGCAGGATGTGCGAAAACACATACTTTCTCATGTTAGAACGAATGTAACAGGTCTAATTTTATGGCCTGACTCATGTGGAGGGCAGAACCGAAACATTAAAAAAATGTACTTATGATGAATATACTCGTACTATTTGATCTGCCTATCTGTAGAATCTGCCCTCAAAACCCAACAATGACTATACACTTTGGAGGATTACATTAATGTGATACAAGGAAGTCAAAAAGGAAAAAAAAAATATATTGTGACACAAATGCAGAAGAATGACTTTAAAGTGACTAAGGAAATTGAAAAAAAATCAAATAGGAAGATGGACCCTGAGGGAAACAAAATCAACTCGGTCACCATTTGTTCTTGAAATGAAAACTAGCCATTCGCAAGAAAATTTAATTCAAGTAGATATTAAGAGCAAACAATGAGGAAGAAAATCAGACAGCTTTCATTCGGCTAAGTTGATTTCCCTATGACCTGAAGGAAAGCCAATAAGCAAGAAAATGCTTAAGGATCTCGAATCTGTTTGTCACCTTATACCAAAAGATGTCTGGCCTTTTAATATGAAACTAAATTCCAGTACTGAGGTTGAAGAAGACACAAATGGTTTTGGAATGGTTGCTGACTTTAAAATAGAAGAAGATGAATTAATGGAATGCTAATAATGTTATTGTATGTAATTGTTTGAAAAGTTATATTTATTGGTTCCTCGCATGTAACTATTCATATATATTTCAAATTTAAATAATAATTTATAAATTAATTCCCAATGATTTGTTGTCAAACTTCATTTGGTTCCTTTTAAATAAAATCAATTTGAGTTTATTTAAAGAGAACCATTTTCGATTAATTATTGGGGTATGAAGAAAGGGGAAATTTTAATTGAATGTATAATAGTAAAACAGCTTAATATATACCTAAGTTATCCTAATACATTTTTATCAAAAAAAAAAGAAGTTTTACAGTTTTTAAAATGAGAATAACTTTAAAGAGGTTTTCTCAGTTTTGAAAGAATGGTGGTTAGTTCCTTTTATATAAAAGCCGTCCAATTATCAATTCATATTTAAACTATTGGAATATGATCTTTGGGAGCGTCATTCGTACAGTTTAGATTTTGTAGGTTTGAAATCTTAAGGTTTAAGTTTTGTCTTTTGAGTTTATACTATTGCTGGTGCAAAATCATTGAGATAATATGAACAGCCTTAAATTTTTTATATCAGGAATTTAATATTTAATTTGTTGCAACATATTATTATAATATGTCTTGCCAGCTAATTACGTTTAAGTTTCTATGATACAAAAGGAAGTCTTTTAATAAACATGGTTTAATGAGATTCATTATAAGGTGCTTTTCATTAGTGACCCTTGAACTTCAAGAGCTTCTTCAAATTTAAAGGTCAAATGCCATCAAAATTAATGTGGCATCCAGGAACTTTGTATAGAACAGATGAAACAATTAGTAATTATCGGAGATATTTCAAGATATAAGCATAATAATAATAATAATGAAAATAATAAAACTGAATTGGAGCGGTCATGTGATTAGAATGAGTATGGACAGAAACATAAAACAAATATTTCTACTTATTCACAAGGATCTAGATCTAGAGGAAGACCTAAGAATAAATGGTGGGATTCTGTACATCAGGATCTGGTAATAGGAAGAATATGGAATTGTGAGTTAAGATCATTGCATAGAAATATCTGGAGGAGGTCCATTCAAAAGGCAAAAGCCCTTAAAAGGCTGTAGACCAACGAATAAATAAAAGAATAAATAATCTATGCAGTATACTCTTTTAAAGTTATATCATGCTAGAAGAAAAAGGAGCAATAAAAACTATATACTGTCACTAGTTGCAGTAGTATGGGAATAGGATGAATTTCCATAATTTAATTTGACTCCAGTTTAGGATGAAACTCCTTATTGTACTCTGTGTCATCGACAAGAAGACATGGATCGATAACACCTTCAACAAATGCTCTAATTTGAATGTCATCAATGAATGCAATCGATACTGGAAGGCAAGGTGCTAAATGGGATATGACAGTGATTTAATTTTTGCCAGAGGTTTCAAGAACATACGAGTGTTCTGATATTTTCCTCTGGCAAACTCCCGTCATAATAATTGATTCCTACATCTATAATAATAGACGCTTCTTTATTAAATTAATATTGAGAAGCTAAAGCTATTACTATGATAGAAATAAGTAAATCAATGAACACAATTAAATTATTGTAAATCAATGGTAAAGAGAAAATTTTTTGCCTGAACCGGGAATCGAACCCCGAACCTTTAGCTTTCTGTGCTAATGCTCAGACCACTGAGCTAATCCAGGCTTCATTCCCATCCAAGCAGAAATTCTTCCTTTACCTTACTCTACTGGTCCCACATTCAATTGCAATGAATCATCATTCACAAATACACAATGAATGGCTTTTACCTGAAGAAGATTTACAATAATTTAATTGTGTTCATTGATTTACTTATTTCTATCATAGTAATAGCTTTAGTTTCTCAATATTAATTTAATAAATAATGCTATAGCTGTGTGGAGTCCCTTCATGTCTTCTTCAGGTAGAAGCCATTCATTTGTGAATGATGATTCATTGCAATTGAATGTGGGACCAGTACAGTAAGGTAAAGGAAAAATTTCTGCTCGGATGGGAATGAAGCCTGGATTAGCTCAGTGGTCTGAGCATTAGCACGGAAAGCTAAAGGCTCGGGGTTCGATTCCCGGTTCAGGCAAAAATTTTTCTCTTTACCATTGATTTACAAGACCCTTCTTTAATCATTTTTAAGAAATCCCGGTTTTCCCCTTATAACACAAAACCTCACATGACAGTCACATAATAAGCTAGTCCACTTGCAAAGTTGGTTTTATATACGCTGCACAGAATTGAGGATGAGTGTTTGTGTTATATGATGGAAGATACAGGTACTTGACTTTGAAACTTCTGGTGAAAATTAAATCACTATAGAATAGGTCTTTTTGTTCAATTATTCAATTTTAGTATTTGTACATATTTTGTATATTTCACATTGTGTTTGAGGATTTTTGGTAGATGACTATTATCAATATGCCAGCCATTGGATATAAATTTACAGTGTACACAAAAATATGCACATATAGTTATTCTGCTATGAGTCTCTCTCAAACACAATTTCTTATAATTCTCATCATATTTTTTCGAGAAGTAAAACTTCCCAACACTCCCTCGCTCCTCACCTTTTCAGAACATCTTCACTGGTCGACTTCTTGGACATGACTGATGTCAACTGACTCGCATTTTTCTTATATGGGAGGATTGGAACTATCTAAAAACTCACTCTTTACCCCTCTCAAATTGAAACCCTGAGAGGCCAATTCTTACCAGAAAGACATGCACAGATGCATCTGGAAAACAACCATTTTACATAGCATGTTTCAAGAGTTCACTTGTAAGCTGCACATGCGACCCGCAATCCGAATCCCTATGGCCTTATAAGGTGATATTTGAGTCTTCCCACTGCTTGTAAAATTCAAAGACAGTAATTTAAGCAACAATCAACAATGCATCACAATACTGAACAGCAAGAAAAAGTTCATTATGGCTGGCACATAGTATGCTATCTTGATAACACTTTTTTAATAATATATTAATATTGAAACACACATGGCGTTTATTGACTTGAAGAAGGCATTTGACAAAGTAAATACAAACAAATTATTAGAAATCCTCAAATATGATGGAATCCCAGACCAACTGATAAAAGCTATATATGATATCTATAAGGATAATTACATCCAAGTTAAGATTGAAAATAAAATCTCAGAATGCAGATCAATAAATTCCAGTCTTAATAATGTAGATAATAAATGCTTTCGATTTGAAGAAAAGACTCAAATTCCACAAAAATTAATCAAGGAGTTAGACAAGGATGTGGTCTTTCACCAATGCTCTTCATAATATACATGGACTCAATTATTAAAGAATGGAGACTACAACCACATGGCAGTATACCACTTAATAGATTATATAATTTAGACACCCTATTATTTGCAGATGACATTGTGTTTATAGCGAATTCCGAAGATGACCTACAACGTTCAGACCACTCTTTTCACCAAATTACAATAAACTACAACATGGAAATCTCAACAGAAAAATCTAAAGTTATGGCTTTCCTAGGAAAAGACCCAGTTTGCAGTAAAATTGTTATTAATAATAAAATATTAGAACAAACTAACACATTTAACTATCTCGGATACCAAGTTAAATACGAAGAAGAAAAAGATTTTAGTCAAAAAATTATAAAATTTAACAGAGTAACAGGAATTATAAATAATATTTTCAAGCCAAACACAGTACAGCAACACACACAAACTAGAATTTATAAAACACTGGCCAGACCCATATTATGTTACAGCAGTGAGGCCTGGACAATTTGCAGTGTAGACGAACAAAGACTAACTGCGGCAGAAATGAAATTTATGAGACGTACTGCGGGCTACTTAAGAACAGACCATAAAAGGAATTCTGAGATTCTCAAAGAATTACACACAGGATCAGTCATGGAATATGTACAAAATACAGAAACAACTGGAAATCTCACGTACAAAGGAATGAGCAGAACAAGAATACCACGTCAGATCTTAAATTACCAGCCACCAGGCAAGAGATCTCTGGGCAGACCCTTCAAACATTGGATTGAGACCGTAACAGACCACTAGGTCTATCACATGAAAGGAAGAAGAAGAAGAAGAAGAAGATATTAATTTTTTATAAAACTGTTCCTTAAAGCTATTTTTTAATTTAAAATTAACTCTCCTAAAAAACTTGAAAATCTTAATATTACTCCTGCTCTTCCTATAATCTTCACATGCATTTAAAATGAACTTTTCTGAGTATGAAAGGTAGCCTGTTATGCCAAATGCTGAAAATTAAACTTAGGCCGACATCCAAGAAAGGACCAAAATCACATCAGACAGATCATAAAAAAAATTCTGTACCTTGTTTTATGGGTTAAGAAACACAACATAGGTGTTATAATTATGAAAACCAAGGGAAATATATCTTAATCAGTTATTAATTATGTTTCAATTAGTCATTAATGGTTCATTTAAACTAGAAATATAAAGAACCTTATGTGATAGGAAATATTGAGTTGAAGTAATTTAGGCTAACAGGATATACAGAAATATTCTCAAATACCAAAGCTATTTAACTAGATTGAGAAGATACAATTAGGTGACTTAGAATTCTGCTGAACAGACAGAGAGAGAGAGAGAGGGAAGAGGGGTTGAAGGTTGAAATGGAAACAGTTATACAGAGTAATAAAAGCTCAGTGATTACAGGACATGGCGTCTGTTTCATGAACCGGCAGCATGTGGGTGAATTAAACTGTTTTTCTTAATAAGTTTTAAGGGTCTTAGAATTGATTCAAATGATACTTTTAAGTTATAATTAAGTTCTTTAACAAATAACCTGCCAGGTCTATATTAGAGGATCATGATTTTGATAAAGTTGAGTTAGACAATCCATCCATCCATCCATAGTAATTCTGCCCAAGGGCAGGTCCTTCACTGCAATCATAGCATTTCCATGCTATGCTTGCAGCTTTACTAGGGAATTGTAGGTTTGGTAGCTTCCCATTGCTTTTCACACTGGTGAAGGATGATGATGATGATAATGATAAGGATGATGATGGTGATGATGGCCATATGATTTCGGGGACCATTTGGGCCTTAAGTTTTCCTGACATTTGTCTTACAGGTGAGGAAAAAACCAGATAAAAACCTCACCCAGAAAAACTGCCCCGACCGGGGATTGAACCTGGGCCCGCTGCGTGACAAGGCAGCACGCTACCTCGAGACCACAGCGGTGGATGAGTTAGACAAAGTTCAGCTACAATCCTGTTTTTTCTCTCTCTCTCTCTCTCTCTCTCTCTCTCTCTCTCTCTCTCTCCTCTCTCTCTCTCTCTCCTCTGTATGTTAGAAATGCCATATTTTAGTATGTTAGTTTATTTATTTCTAATTGTATAATTTGTTGCTTATAGATTTAAAAATACAGTGTTAAAATGATTTATTTATTTTATGATCTCACCACCCCCCTTATAGTAGAGTCTATGGTTTTTTCCACTTGGCAAATACCAAAAATCAGTAAGTAAAACACACGCTACCAAACCGACACACGTAATCCATGTTTCCAAGGTCCTTTAAGCCCTTTTGAAAGCCTCCAGTTTACAATAATAGGTGCATTCACTAAAGGCCTTCACAGGATTCTATTCTCAACCAACTGAATCCATTTATTTACATTTACATATGAAAACAAATTACACAGAATCGAGTTATGTAAAAAGCAGGTTCAGCTGTGTGTATATATATATATATACATACATATATATATGTACATACATACAAAAGAAATAATGTTCATGTATTTTTTCTAGAACACCAAAGCAAGCTTGACACTGATGGAAACATTGCAATGCGGGGGATAATCCCTTGAATAAGGGAGTGGGCTGGGCAGCACTGTCATGAGGGACAGTGATATCCCCACTATATTCAACCCACGACGAGTGCGGACGCCAAGCGTTGTAGTTACAGGGGATGAACAACCTCGAGGCAGTGTTCCCAATGGCCCTTTTGCCAGTTCTGCTCATCTGCAACATACAGATTCTGGTAAGTGGGAAGTTAATATTCACAATATACATACTAAGTTAAAATTATTGTTATGTAATTTCTCAGATTATTAAAAACAATAACACTTGACAAATGTAAACAATTGAGTTCCTGAGGAACCCCAATATTCAATTAATCTTCTAAGAGTACTTAATTTGAACTTCAGAGTTGTGATTTAAAAATTGGATCAGGACAATATTTCTCATATTCCTTCATATATCCATCCATCCATAGTTATTCTGTCCGAGGGCAAGTCCTTCACTGCAATCATAACATTTTTCATGCTATGCTTTGCAGCTTTACTAGGGAATTATAGGTGTGATAGTTACCCGTTGCTTTCCATAACTTAAAGGATGATGATTATGATGATAATGATAAGGATGATGATGATGGTCGGATGATTTTTGGGGACCGTTGGGTCCAAAGCTTCCTGACATTTGTCTTACAGGTGAGGAAAAACCCCGAAAAAAACTTCACCCAGGAGCCTGTCCCGACTGGGAATTGAACCTGGGCCCACTGCGTGACAAGACAGCATGCTACCTCGAGACCACAGTGGTGGACCCTTCATGTATATATATATATATATATACAGTGAGATCAGTTTAGTAGTGGAAGGCAGATGCGGGGTTTGTGCTGTGCGATAACGAAGGCTTACACGTGCAGGCACAGGACCTGAAATGTGTGCTGACTCAGCAGTTTGCGTGTTCACGGCCACAGTCAGATAATGTACCTTGAGTAGATAAGATGCTTGATCACTTTTCCTTGTGAACTGAATGACATGTGTATAAGCTATTTCAATTTTAAAATTTGTATCATATAAAACGTAAGTGTAAAGTGAATCACGTGTGTATGAGTGTAAAGTGTAAACTGTATAATGGCTAATAATTTTTCTACTGAACAATGTGTATTTATTTATGAACAATATTTATTAACTCAGTCTGCCAGCCAAGTACAAAGACATTTTGAAACATGATTACTGGGTGTAAAAATTCCATCACGTTCAACAGTCCATAATATGTACAACAAATTTTATAAAGAGGTGCCAAAAATGTATGGACAACGAACATGAACAGTTCCAACACCTGCTTCAATAAAGTTGGTAAGTACAACAATTTGTAAAATACTTACGAAAATGTGTGTGGTTGTATCACCACGATCCTACGCTGTCCGTTCCCCGCCACGAGTGCATCAGCAGTGTATAGTGAAATCCCTGAGTCTGCCTTCCACTACTAAACTGATCTCACTGTATATATATCTAATAGTTCATCATCTCCACATCAAGGCTTAGGCCCTCTGGCCCGTTCCGACTTCAAGAGATTTGATATATATATATATAATGTTTGGCAGAGAAGTTTATGTGATATTACAGTTCTCTTCATTAGTTAAATAAATAATGGCTCAAGCAATGTACTCTAAAATAAAACATGTAATTAGAAGTCACATTACTCATTAATTATATTCATAATTTTCTAACCTCAATTCTTTTTTTCTTTTTCATCTACTCTCATGTCCCTGTTCTCATGTTTTGGACAAAAGTCTCCTTCTATCTCAGTCATTCCTTGTTTCCTATTCCATCATTTCTATCCTTTCAACTCCCCTTTTCTTGGCAATCTTCCCTCTATATCTTGGCAGACCTCTTGGTCTCTTACCTACTAAATAATTTCCAGTGCTTGTCTTGGTATCCTTCCAGTATTAATTATTTTATTGAGGCCATACCATCTTATTCTACTATTTTCAATTTCATCTTCTATTTTTACCCAACTTCAAAATTTCTCACACTTCAATGATCTGTATCCTATTTCTTCTGGTTCTTTCAAGCATGTTTCTTAAAATTTTCATCTCTTTTCCTTGATTCCTGCTTAAATATTTCCTTATTACTGGCCATATTAGTTCCATAAATAAATATAGGTTTAAAATATACTTTACAGCCTACATTGTTTCTTTTACAATCTAAACATATATCCTGATTTCACAACAGGCTTTTAATTAAAAGGTAGTGCTTTACACTACTTTGTGCCCTTCTGCATATTTTTCTGTTAAAACTCTAAAACACGCTTATTTATTTCAATTTGAGTTGTATTTTGACTCACCTCATATTTCTTGATTTTTATGCAGACCTGAGTTTCGTCACTGAATCTGTGACATTATCGATGCAACACCATGATCACAACATAAGGGAAATTAAAAATAGAGATGTTCCGTACTTGTGCACAAAAACTAGCTCCTTTACCTAATAACACAATTAAAGCACTTCTCCACAAAAATCTGTTATCGGAGGAGCTACCAAAATGGCTAACGAGGTAGCAAAAGCTCAGGTTGTGGGAGCTGGGGAGATACTATATTTGGGAAAATCTTACGTAAAGAAATACCATGTAATTTTATTTATGAAGATGACCAGTGCATTGCTTTCAACAATACAAGTCCACAAGCTCCGACTCATTTTCTGGTTATTCCTCGCAAACCAATTGCTCAACTTTCTCATGCTGAAAATGTTGACGAACAGCTGCTGGGGCATCTGTTGATAGTGGCTTGTTGGCGGGCGAAGGAGCATCTAGATAATGGGTATCAACTAGTTGTAAATGATGGTCCAGACTGCTGTCAGTCTGTGTATCACCTGCACATCCATGTACTAGGAGGACATCAGCTGGGCTGGCCACCCGGCTAACCATTGCATTATAATTTCTTGTTAAGTTTCAACTTGGTGCATCTCTATAATTCACCAAAATAAATAAAAATAAAAAATAAAATTTAACAAGAGTTGTGAGGCAAGTCAAATACAACTCAAATTGAAATAAAATAAACCTCATAGTGTTATTTCCTACCTACATAATTTAATGCTTATTTATATTATGTAAGTGTAAAATGTTGAGACAAATGAACTATTATTTAAATTGACTATAAAAATAGTCCTTGATCTGTTGTTATTTTCCAGTGGCTTGATGTTCATTTAAATCATTAATTATCTTATTTAGGTACAATTTTATCGCTCACCTCATATTCTTCTTCTTCTTCTTCTTCTTAAACTAATTTCGAAACCATCTTAGATTCCATCGTCAGTATTTCCACGACCGTTGTTTTGTCATCCTGAAGAACCATGTCTTGCTCCCTCTGTTGGTAGATTGAAAAAACTCTAAATCAAGTATTTTTCTCCGAGAAATTCAAAGTTCATTGATTTCTCCTTTTCCCCTCTTTAAACGTAGATTTTTTTCCCCAAAAAGTAAATTCTTTGGGCTTTTCTATTTGTTTTAATAATTTAGCTTTTCTTTCAATAAGATAGTTTTCTGACCATGCATGGGAAGACAATGCAGACTTTATTTAATTATCTTGCCTGCCAATAAAGATTTGTTAAAATATTGACTTGGGATAGTTTTACAAAATTTGTATTCTATTTTGTATAGTTTTGAGAACAAAAGTTTTTGGTCATTTACTTGAACAGTTTCTAGCTACGAGAAACCATGAGGAGGCAAATCAGTGAGGAAAAATTCCAAGAAGATCTTCTTTATATTCGAAGAGAAAAAATTTTCGCCTAGACCGAGACTCGAACCTGGGATCCTTGGCTTTCCTTGGCCTAGGGTCCCAGGTTCGAGTCTTGGTCTAGGCAAAAATTTGTCTCTTCTAATATAATTTATCCTTCAGTGAGTAGTGTTAAATTAATAATAAAAACGTCAAGATCTTCTTTGTCTGAAAATAATAAAGAAAGAGCATACTGGTACTTAATAAAGGAACTGAAAACAAAAACTAATAATTTATATACCTTTATAGCATGATACATTTTCATAAGCATTACACAATATATTCTCCTTTACTGAGAATTGAGGAGAATATAAGATTGTAATTTTAATTGCAATATTTTGTGTAATGTGAGGCAGAACAGGCAATTTGCCTAGCCCGTGAAGTGTAGAAGAAGAAAAGATATTTTATGTAATAATTTTTTTCTTATTCTTCATCTTTATTGTTCTACTTTCTTTCCTTTTCATAGGACTTATGGCACCCATGCTCTGGGCAGGTTACTTTTGGGTAGAGAGTAATGAATCTTGAATCACACACTAGAAAGTTTTCAGTGAAGTGCATCCTGGGATCTGTGGTTAGCAAGATCCCAAGAACACCACTGAAGACAGCATAGCATGTCATATGATAAGGGTATACACATCCACATCTAATATATTTAAAATCTCCTACCCAACCAGGAATCAAACTAGATGATATTCTAGTAGAACTTCATTTGAAATATAATAACCACACTCATTTTAAATAATTTTACTAAAGATAATATAAACTGAATGTACATTAATTATTGCATGAAGTTTATTACAATTTTTAATCACAATATACATGTGGTTTTTTAAAATGTTTAACAAAAAACACTTACTTTTATCAGCATATTATAAAATAAATACTTTAATCTTTTACAGGTCTACATGTTTCTCAGTAACTCAATTGATTAGATTTCCAATGTAGTTCAAAACCAGTTTTGAAAAAATAAATTACATACCGTATCTAAATCTAGCATTGGCCTCTGTGATCTAGGTGTTAAGTTCCTTGTCTCTGGTCCGAAGATTGGCAGGTTCGGATCCAACTGGTGTCAATGGATTTTTTAGAATAGAAAGATCCAAGGGACAAGTCCTCTAGGAGGGACTTTAAGCCATGAGTCCCAAATCTGAAGATTTTCAGGCTCGTGAAAGGACCTCAACCCTATATTAGAAACTCTCATCAAAATTTAACCAGCCTTTCCCATCAAAGTAATAACTTAGTTGCCCACTAAATGTCTATTTGAGACAAAGAAGTAACCACTTGTCACTCACTGACATCTATAGGGAAAATAACCATAACTAAATTAGTTTGGTTAAGTAACTAACACAAGGAAGCAAGCACTGTTGCCCCTGTGGGGATGTAAACTGATAGGCACGTAAATTAAGCAGGTAGATAACTTTTGTTTGTAAGCAACATTTATAACTTCTATTGTTGTAGTTTTGACTGCCTCTATGTTGCAAGGATTAGCAGATCTAACTAATATCTCAGAGGTCCTGGGTTCCATTCCCAGCTATACCAAAACATTTTTTTTTTTGTTAAAAACATTTAACATGCATATACTGTACATTGTCCAAAATAAGACAAATTACATAAATCCTAAAATTGTCTTCATTTTACATCAATTAACAGATTGTAAGCTCAAACATACATAATTTAGTGTTTAGGGACAAATTTGTACCATATTAATGTGTTTTTTTTTTTTCATGAGTTTCCTAATTATTGGAATCTCTTTTACTTCCCTCATTTAAAACAGTCAAACCATTATACATAATTAATATGATAAATAGCAAAATCCAATTAGTTAAATTTAATTTAGGATTGAAGTATTAGCATTATGCTAATAATGAATCTCCCGCTTAATAGTAATAGCAAAAAATTCAGGACTGAATGTGCTACACTTTAATTTTATTGATATTAGATATATGGTATTGATTTTATTTTATTGCTCTAGTATTTGCAATAAAAACATTTGTGGGTATATTGCTATCATGGAACTTATATGGTAATCTTTTAAATATCCATGTTTATTAGATAATCCATCTGCCAAGATTAGTCATGGCTTCAGCCTATAACTTTCTTTCAAACTTGATATCCTGTACATGTTACAACAATATTAGCTTTACCCATGAATACACACAATCTCCTTCAGAGTAACATGCCTGCCAGAAGCTCCAAACCACATCTGGATTATCAGTTATGGATTTTTTGGAGTATCTGCAAAACATCTTCATATAGAGAGAAAGGACAAAATATCACTTAAGAAAATGGATGCCTTTCGGCAAGAAGATGGTGAGTATGTATACAGAGACTGAAATAAAAAACAACACATGCTTTTCCCACTTTTCTTAGATTTATAGATAAATGCGTTAGTATTTTTTTATCATAGATACTGTACTGATGATGCACTCTAAAGCTTTAGAATATGGTCGACTAAGCTACATTACAGATTTAATCCTTTACATCCCTTCCTGATTCAACAATTTAATTATAAACAACAGAACAAAAATCATGCTTTAATTTTAATAAAAATAATTTATTAGCACTGAATAAACTAATTTCTGAATAATCAAAATTAATAGAAACTAACACTATGTGTGGTATTTTATTAAGACATTTGGATACTATCAATACTTTTAAAATTCATGCTAGTTGATATTCTGTGAAACATGTCCAGGTGAGAAAACAAAACATGAGATGAGGTGTATATCAAACTTTTAATTTTCTTGGCAGCAAAGATAGTTTTCCTTACTCTTCAACAGTACATAAAAATTTTCAGTTTGTTAACAGAAATATTAAAATATCTAAAAATGCACATTTTTAACTTTGAATTATATCTAATAAAAGTAAATGAAAACTTCCAAAATGTATAAATAATATACTATGTAGTTATTTCCTATGCTCCATAATTATTCAAATCATGCTTTTTATGAATGGAATTGTATTTTCAATTTATTTTGCTGGCACTATATAAATATGCTTTTGAGTTACCTGAAGAGCAACATAGTTTATTTTTGCAGCACTCCAGCACTGCAGAAAACTTTGCACTTTTTCAACAATTGACATTAAAGAAAGGGGAAAAACTATAGTGATTATTTTGATGCAAGGCACAGTGTAATTAAGTTTTGAACACAGTAATTAATTTTATTATATCATTATGTTAATACTGTTCTAAAAACAGAGTGATCTATGATATTCTCTATGACACTTGGTTGCAAGCAGGCTCAACATCAGCACTTATCATTTCCAGTGAACACGACCTGCTGTAGTCGCAAGCTACAGTCAGTCTTTCTCTCTCTTTCCCTGATGTAATGTGCAAATGTAGTAGACTATGTTCACCAGGAATGACAAGTGTTGATGCCAGGCTTGCTTGCTGCCAAGTGCTGTAGAGAATGACATAGATACCTCTACACTTTTATAATAGATAAAAATATAGTTTTCTCCTCTAATTAGCATTATATTGAAATATTCTCAGTATTGGTCATGGTCTTATTTTTCAATCCACTACCTTTGTTTCATCTGCGACTGCATTCAACATGGGAGCTGTGAAAACTTTACTAATAGATGAAATGTCAAGGGTGAATTAAAGAAAAAAGCAATGTTCTTTTCACCTGGATAACTTCACTGAAATAATTTTGAAACTAAGGTCATGCTAATCGCATGACTCTCTGCATTGTCATCCACCAGACAATGACACCAATCACTTCATTTGCAATGGCCCCTAGAGCTGTCGTGCCACAGATTTATTTATAATACTAAAATGAATAATACGTTATTAATGTAAGATGTTCAAAGACATGCTATATTCAGTGAAAACAATGTTGAGTAAAATTGCAGAGGAAAGTTAAATTTAATCTATTTACTCCAAATAACTAATGTACTTACCTGATTTAAAAAAGAATTAAAATCAGTGTTATCTAATGCTTTTAATTCTATTAATAAATGTCCATAATCTCAAATATGATGTATAATTAAAATTATATCAGGTGATTTGGAAAGTAAGTTCCAGTATAATTTGTCATGTGAATGAATGGCAGTAACATCATCATCTTTGTTCCACTGTACTCTCCCAGAAGTATATTGTGTGGTTGCATTTGGCCTTTTCTCTCATTAAGACAAGTGTTTAAAATGTCTGCAACAATAGAAATTCCCACCAAGTGTGAGGTACATGGAGTAATATGGTTTATGTGGGGGAAAAAAATTAACAGAAGCAACAATTCATCACCAAATTACTGCAGTGTATGGGGAAATTATGAGTGGACATGTTGTTCGACATTGGGGTCATGAATTTTGAGATGGACAAACTAATGCCCATGAACAAATTGGCTGACCGTCTGTTAAGAAGGATGAATTTGTTGCAATAGTGGATGAAGTGGTCAGAGAGAATCACCATTTCTGATCAATCTGGTGTGTAATGATTGGGAAAAGTAAATAAAAGTATTTTAGCGAATACAGAATCACTGAAAAACACATCAATTAATTCAATACCCTAGATTTCATTGCCGTGGTTATGCAGATTGAAATTAAACAAAGAAAATAGATTTTTTTCACAAAAAAATCTTTTCTTATTGTAAAGTTAGTGAATTGAGTACATTTTTTGTTTGTCCGTTTTCTGCATAAACATAAAGATCAGATGGTTTACCAACTCTCGAGCTTGTGACATATAATTGCCCATGAGAGAAGCAATCTTTCCTAAATTCAAACCACACACTTACAAAGATAGCCCTTGTATTTACTGATAGTCGTAGCAAATCCAAGATATATTGGAAATTGAAGTTTTTGAACTCGAACATGCACTTATTTGAATGCAATGTTGTTTCAAAATTTCAAGTCAATCAACCGACTTCGAGTTTTGCGAGCACAAACATATGCAGGCTGAATTTTTATATTTAAATATTATTAAATTAATTCTAGTAATAATCTTTCCAAAACTAAAATCATACATTGTACAGTTGTTTGAAATCTTTTTAAATTAGAAAATTTAAAAAGAGTCTATGAATATTCAGTTGGACTACTCTTTCTATTTATATAGGTGTACCATCTCCCAAAACTCAAACTCCTAGGCATGGTATTACAATATATTATTTATTATATTTTAAAATAAAAATGAGCTTGTTTTAAAGCATGACTGTAGAATAAAGGCATGAAAATATGGTACACAAATTTACTGATTCAATAAAAAATAGTTGAAGTTTTTACTTCTTTAGAAGTTTGCTTGAAAATGTATTGCATGAAGAGGTTTTTAAAAGTGAAATAAAATTATTTCTATATAATTCCCACCTTCATTTAAATTAGCAATGGTTAGATGAATTTCAGTTATCTCACAATAAAATGGTAATTTCTGTAAACTTTGGTATTTGGTTCACTTATAGATAAATGGAGAAGTAGTAACAAATTTAATTTTCTAATAATTTTTTTTTTAAATTAACTAATTAGTGACTTTCATTTAAATAATAATATAGGGAAGGTCTCACTCAATATGCATGTTTCTTGTTTACTCTAAGTTTTACAGAAGTCTGTAAGTTAATTTATTTTTACTTAAATATATGAGTATTGTATATACTAAGAATGTAATTACATAAAACTTAAGAAAAATATGATTTTAATTAAAATTACAGTGGGAGGAAACACTATGAGGTACCTTACATTAATAAATGAGTTGGAGAAAATGTTTTAACGTCTCACCTCACAAAGTTGCATGACTTCACAATACCGGTTTCTAAAGTATAGTATTACTTCCATCTTCAGTCAAATTCCAACTGTCAAAATTTCGTCGTTAACATCATCTTCTGAACTGCCATCTGTTGTAGATTTTATGAACTTGGAGATTAAATTATTCTCATCGGGGATATCGAAATTCATTGCTTTATATTTATTCTTCTGAATGTATATCTTTTTCCAAATTGTTAATTCCAAAGGTTTCTCCAAATGTTTCAAAAGTTTGCTAGAAAATCATAAAATCGAAAGAAACACTAAACTTTTGAAACATTTGGAGAAACCTTTGGAATTAACAATTTGGGAAAAGATATACATTCAGAAGAATAACTATAAAGCAATGAATTTCGATATCCCCAACGAGAATAATTTAATCTCCAAATTCATAAAATCTACACCAGATGGCAGTTCAGAAGATGATGTTAACAATGAAATTTCAACAGTTGGAATTTGACTGAAGGTGGAAGTAATACTATACTTTTGAAACCGGTATCATGAAGACATGCAACTTTGTGAGGTGAGATGTTAAAACATTTTCTCCAACTCATTTATTAATAAAAATATTACTTTTTTTTTTTTTTCAAATTCAACACTGTTGCTAGGAATTTATTCAACAATCCTATTTGACCTTTAATGTACAGGATTTTTAAATGCCTATCCACACACAGTCACAGAATTAAAATGCTCTTAATACCTCTTTTTGCAGCATTTTGAATAAAAAATTACAATTATTGTTCTAGATGCAACATAAATACGAATAAAAAATCTAGGTGTAGCTATGATATCACTGTTTGTTCTGACAAATTTTTCATAATTATACAGCTGTTAGATTAAGATATGTTATGATAAAATTAATTTTAGTTTAGTTACAGACATTGTTGATTGACTGAAGAACTGTGATGCTATCCTAATTCTCTCTACACTAACTTATAAATCTTACATTTTCAGATGCATAAAAAACCGTTTATATGTAACAATATAGCCTATATATATATATATATATATATTTATCCATCCATCCATAGAAAAAAATCAGTCTAATTCTCAATAATATTAAAAAAAAAACAAATCTTCAATAATTAATGAGCGAGTGGAGAACTTATTTTTAACGACTCACCTCATATAATTTAAAATTTCTTTGATACCGGCAGTTTCAGACAATATCTTGTCCCTCTTCAGTCATGGCTTCCAAGATATTGTCTGAAACCGCCGGTATCAAAGAAATTTGAAATTATATGAGGTGAGTCGTTAAAAATAAGTTCTTCACTTGCTCATTAATGATATAACCTCATAATGTTTACTTCCCAATATTTATTTAAATACTTACTTAAATAACAAATTGATAGAAACTTCCCAAGGGCAGGTCTTTCACTGCAATCATAGCATTTTCATGCTATGCTTTGCAGCTTTACTAGGGAATTATAGGTGTGGTATTATAGCCTCACTATGATGGTTGTCCAGCGGCTCGCTTTGTTTCCCCGCAGCTGTTTTATATAATTAAATACAAAGATGTCAAGTACTGCCACTATAATAATTCCGCATGTTAAATCATTGTCAAACACTGTCGCGTGGCACCCGCTTTTATATAAACAGACAACCATCATTGTGAGGCAATAATAGCTTCCCATTGCTTTCCACACTGGTGAAGGATGATGAAGACAGCCTGATGATTTTCGGGGACCATTGGACTCTAAGCACCCTGACATTTGTCTTACAGGTGAAGAAATACCCCAAAAAAACCTCACCCAGGAGCCTGTCCCAATCATGAATCGAACCTGGGCCCGCTGTGTGACAAGGCAGTACATATATATATATATATATATATGAATATGAAAGTTTTCTTGGGTTTTCTGCATCTTGGATTCAAGTTTGGCCTCTGGCCACTGGTTCCGACGTTTTGGATAATGGCATGTGGGATCATGCCGAAACGTCGGAACCAGTGGTCAGAGGCCAAACTAGAATCCAAGACATGGAAAACCCAAGAAAACTTTCATATTCATACTTATATCCGCGAAAATCTGCAATATAACATATATATATATATATACTCGTATATATACTTCATATGTTTGATGCAACCTGCTGCCAGACAGAATATGCCACTTTTCAAAACAGTCCACAATACATAAACCAATGTCACACTTTAGAATAAAATACAGTGCTCCCTGTCTTATTTTTACAAAATGCGTATATAACAATAATCCTTTAGACAGTCATGTTGATCATGGCATATTTGTACTATGATAACAAAAAAATCTGTTATAGTTCCTCTCCATGTTACCTCAGGCTGCTGTGTGACCAGGTTTATCTAGGGAAACAACATATTGATGGAAATATCTATCTGTTTCCACTATTATGATATAAATTCACAATTATTGATAATTGCAAATTAGATATATTCCAACTCAAATTCTACCCCCCTTAAAAATAAAACTTTACAAGGATTATAAAACTAACTGGAACCTTAATAAAAATTTATAAACTTATTACCTATATTATGAGAACATTTATATCCACATCTGAAAAAAATGAAAGAAAAAATTATGAATGGAGAGGTTTCAGGTGTGATGTCAGAAACACCTGATTGATCTATTCCATTTTCAGATCCAGTAAATTTGAGAATTTTTTGGCAGCATACAGTTCTCTTCTATAATTGAATTCAATCATTTTCCTCTTCATTTGAAGATCCAGATGCAAAATAGTGAGGTGTTCTGGAATTGTGAGATTCTTCAATCAATTTACAAATTCCTATAATTCTTCATCTGATTCTTCTTCCATCAAAATGTCTTCCATTTATTGTGATAGCAAGGGTTTTGAATATTTTTCTCTATTTGAGGTTCCATAGTTCGAAAAACTAAATTGTATGGTACCAGATCCATGTATATAGGCTACAAGTAAAATTTAATTCACTTAACAAGTGAATTTATTAATCACTTTTTAATAATGTTTTGAAAAAAAAAAGAATAGTCTGTTTTAACTCAAAACTTAGTTAAAATATCATATAGAATAAATTTAAAATCCACCACTAATGTTTACAAAATATTTCTAGAACACAGTTATATGATCAATAGGAACTAAAGAAGAATGACCTAACTTGGCTTTTTTTTAAATTTTAGAATAGGAAAATTTCATTCATTCATAAAGATTCTGATTTGTTTGTACAGTTTTATAACATCTCATACACAATTAAGAGTATGGATTATACGCAGGGTCAACTTACTTTCAAACCAATTAATGGCATATCAAGAAGTGCTTAGAGAGACATATGGTATATGACATATGTTTATTTTTAATCTGGCCCCACCTAGCTTAGAAGTCATGAGTTGTCTCTAACTGAGTGCATATCTATCCATTGATTATAGTAATAATTAATATTCATTTTTATAATGTCCAAGAATTAGAAATAAATAAATAATTATACATTCATTTACACAAAATTTTACAAAAAATTATATACAACTTTCTCTACACATATGCCTATATATAATTTTATTTTGATATCATTTTTTTACTTTATTTTGATATAACTGCAGAATTTGGAACCTTTTAATTTTCAATGTTTTTACTATCTTGACATTACTTTTTTTAGCTAATAACTCACATTTTTTTATTTATTTTTTAATTTATCATTTATGTTAAAGAATAAATTAATATTTTAAGAGAAAAATTTTCACCAATACCAGGAATTGAGCCCAGAATTGCTCGATCTCCGTTCCAGCACTTTATCCAATTAAGCCATCTACGCTTTCTCTTAAAATATTAATTTGTCTTCTAACATCTTCTTGTAATCTTGTAACCCCATGTTTCCCTTAACAGAGATTTAGGCGTTCTCCCCCTACAGGGAAGAATTTGAACCATACTAATTTAGTTAAACTTGTTTTTTGTATAGATGTCATTTGAGTGGTCCGTGGTCAGCGTTCTGCCTCATACTGACATCTAGAAAACCAAGGTAGTATTAGGACGGGAAAATTTGGTAAATTTTGCTTAGAGGCCTTTTCATTCAGGCTTAAGGATCTTTTACGAGGCAAGGAGCATAACCACTAGTCCACTGCGGCCGATGTCTTCTAATATAAATAACATATTTAAATAAAAAATCTTGAAAATATGTGTTTTAATAGCTAAAAAGTAATGTTAAAAGAATAATAAAAACATAAAAAATAAAGCTACACTAACTATAAAAGTAATGTTAAAAATCCCACTGAAATTTTTTCTTGAATAATAAGCTGTTAGAATGTGTGTAGAACGAAGGATATGGAATTGTATAAGAGAAAAATTTCTGTCTAAAACAGGAGCCTAGATAGCTTAATAGATAAAGTACTGAAACAGAGAACCAGAGATCATGGGTTCAAATCCCAGTTTAGGCAAAAAATTTTCTCTTAAAATATTAATTTGTCCTTTAACATAAGTGATACATTTAAATTATAACATCGAAAAAAATATTTTAATTGCCTTAGAAAAATGATTTGTTATAACATTTGTATTCTTCACATATTACAAACCAAACAACAAACATACTCTGCACAAGCTAGCACATTTTAGACTACATTGCTTCAACACAAAATCTGCAATTAGAAATTTGTCCATAATAATTTAAAGCATGTAATAGTATATACAATGAATTTAATAAAAAATATAATACTATTTTATTGCTTTAACAGTTTTTAGAGTGTGTGTTGAAATATTTACTAATTATTTTTATTATTTAATTATTTTATCATGAAAATATTTTCTCATCTTTAACAAAGTAGAGAAATGAATTTATAATAATGACATAAATAATATTAATAGTTCTACAATTATGTGAATTACATTGGAGTATTAATTAAATGGGGAGATTACAAATCAATTTATGTGGTTTACTGATACATAACATTTTCAATCAATTTCATTTTTTTAATACTATAATTATTATATTTTTAATAAATTTTCAGTGTAATTATATAATTGGCATGACTCTTATGTAACATCTGACTAGCATCACAGAGGTCTGGATTCAATTCCAGGCTATACCACTTTTTTTTTTTTCAGTTATGGTCAGGAATGGGGTCCACTCAGCCTTATATGGAAAACTGAGTAGTTATTTGATATGAGAAGTAAAAAATAATTTAAAAAAAATTGAAATTAAGGTTGAGGGATTCCATGATACTAACTACGTGAATCCTTAAAATGCCTAATGCTAATAATCAGTGACAGCAACCACATCAGTTGGTCTTCACACTTCAGAGCTGTTGTGCCACATACTAATTTTTTTAATTAAATGTTTATTTATATTATATTATTATTACTTTCATTTTTATTTTTACATGTGTTTACAATGAAACTAATAGAACAGATTAAAATATTTTTTAATTCTATTGTTAATTGTTGGAACAAATTATATATTTTTATTATATTGTTAAATTGTTGACTATGCTAATTTTGTCTTTACATTTTCATTTTACTACACTGTTTTCATTTTACCTCATGTTATTCAATGTGGCCAAATGATCCGTGGCATCCTCCTTTAGTTTCAAAGCTATGGGATTCATTCTTGGTTCATGTCCCCATTGAGGAAAAATTTCTCACAGAATTATGGCCAGTGTATGGGACAGGTATCCACTCAGCATCTTGAGGAATTTGAGTAGCAAAAACAGTTACTCTTTCAGTTACATTACAAGGATACAAACATGATGGACAGGAGAAAAGATTATGAGTATTTGAGAATGAGGTTCTTAGGAAATTTTTTGGACCAAAGAGAGATGAACAGACAAGTGAATGAAGAAAACTATGTAACAGTGAATTATATGATTTTTATGGGAAACCAGATGTAATAAGAACAGTTAAATCTCAAAGACGAAATGGGCAGGACATGTGATATGAATGGGGAATGGAAACTTCCTGTAGGAAAACTGGAGAGAAAGCACTCAATAGGTAAGCCAAGAATGGGATGGAAGAATAACATTGACTATAATTTGAGGGACATAAATTATTCTGGGGATGATTGGAAAACGGCTCAGGATAGGGATGTATTTGAGTATATAGTCTTGGTAATTACTTATTTTAGGAATTCTCACTATGAGGTATATTCATTAAGGTATATAGGTATATTAATATATATAGTCTTGGTGTTTTTCCAAAAAAGTCAACATTTTTTAAATTTTGAAAACTGCAAAAATATTAATCTAGAGGGTGTGTCCGGGATTTATAATGCAAAAAATGCGGTCTAAATCCAAAATTTCAGAATTGAGTTTTCCATGTCCATGCAACCATGGACCTGTGGGTTCGATTGTATCATTGAGCTAACTAGATACAATAAATAAAGTCTTCAGATTAAGGAATCCAGCTGTAATGGCTGGATGACCCAACATACTGATCACATGTCATCCCTACACTGGCTGATGATCATCTCTGTGATTTATATATAAATATGTGAGACCAGCAGCTGGCTGTCACATCATGGAATTTTTTATGTTATCTGATTGTATCACTGCAACATTCTAAAACATTTATATTTATATTCTTCTAACCCTGTTATATTTATACATACTGATTTATACGTACTGATTTGTAACAATACAATATTGTATTTTCTTATATCTTACTGCTTGTTGCAGTGTCTGGCAGCCAACATGAAGCTGAGCAATCTTCAGGAAGTGGTGCCTTGCACAAGTTGAAGAGCTGCAAGAACTCTTGTTGCTCAAGATCTGCAAGAAAGGTTCTAATTTATTTTCTCTCTAGTTACTTAAAATTTTATTATGACATAACACATACATTTCCAAAATTGTATTTTTAAAATATAAGATCATGTTTAAAAATATTAATTACAATCTCTACACAACAAAAGTAGTCAGTCTGATTATTATTATCCGACTTTTAAGTACAACTATTTGTTTGTTTTTTTTTTCTCACATAACCTTGTAGGGGGGTCAAGTCTTGGATAAAAGCCTACACCTACCTTGATCAATCAAAATCTCCCTCTCCCTCCAATCTATTCTTCTTTCAACATCCCAACATCCTTCACAACTTGTTCCTCCCAATCTATATCTTGCCCAACTTCTGGTCTCTTCCCTTGTAGGTCTCATCATCATCATCATCATCATGAACAAATTTGTTTTAGGCCATATGGCCTGTACGGTAAACCTAGCGAAGATGGTCTTGATCTTTCCACCGAAGTTTTGGTCTTCCTTGGTCCCTATGTCCAGTTGGGGTATATTGGAATGCCAATTTTGGAAGTCTATTTCTTGCCATTCTCCTCAGATGATTTTTCCATTCTTGTTGGTATCTTTGTATACTGGTATCTTCATTTAAACTTGTTACTCCAAGTTTTCCTCTGATAATAGTGTTCCTCTTGTAGGTTTATATTCTATAATCTAGTGTCTGTCTCAGTAACCTTCCAAATTTTTCCTTTTTACATAGCCATACCATTTCATTCTACTATCTTCTATTCCATCCTGCACTCTGTTCAGATTCTTATTTTATTATTTACTTATTGTTCCAAACATTGCCTTTCCTAGTTTTTACAAACATATTTTTTTTAAACTTTGTATCTCCACTCCCTGCATTTTACTTAAATCTTTCGTTGTTGTGAGTCTATATTTTAGCCTCATAATAAATTAATAATGTTTGGGTATGTTACGAGGTGTGATCAATAAGTTTCCGGAATGAGGCCATAAACACAACACAACACTTCAAAGTTTCTATTCAGCACTGTCACCCTCGAAGTAGTCACCTTGGGAGTTGATACACTTGTCCCAGCGCTTCTGCCAATGCTGGAAGCACTTCTGGAAGTCGTCTTCTTTAAATGTGTCCAATGCCTTCTGCGATTCGCGCTGGATGACATCAATGTCCTCAAAACGATGTCCTCGGAGCTGAATTTTTAGCCGTGGGAACAGGAAAAAGTATGCTGGAGCCAGATCTGGAGAATAGGCTGGATGGGGAACAGTACTCATCCTATTTTTGTCCAAAAACTGGCGGACAGAAATTGCTTTGTGCGCGGGCGCATTGTCGTGATGCAGGAACCAGTCACCAGTCCTCCATTTCTCTGGCCGTTTGCGTCGCACACTCTCCCTCAATCTTTGCAACACTTGTTTGTAGTACACTTGATTCACTGTTTGACTCCGTGGTACAAATTCCTTATGCACAATTCCATTAATGTAAAAAAAAAAACAATCATCATTGACTTCACATCCGATCGAACTTGTCTGGCTTTCATGGGGCGTGGAGATGCAGGACTCTTCCATTGCGAAGACTGTTGTTTAGTTTCTGGATCGTAGCCATAAATCCATGTTTCATCATCAGTAATAACCTTTTCCATGAACCGTGGGTCATTTTTAAGCTGTTCTTTAAGATCTGTGCAGGCAATCACACGATTTTCCTTTTGGTCATTTGAAAGGAGGCGGGGCACGAACTTCGCAGCAATTCTTCGCATGTTCAAATCGTCTTTCAAAATGCTTTGAACACTTTCCAAACGAGAGTGCTAGTGCATCAGACAGTTCTCGTATTGTAATGCGCCTATCATTTAATACCATTTCCCTCACTCGATCAATATTTTTTATTGGTTTTGCTGGAAGTTGGTCGTCCCAGATGATTTTCATCCTTAACCGATGTCACGCCCCTTTTAAATTTCGAAAACCACTCAAATGCTTGAGATTTGCCCATTGCTTCCTCCCCATAAGCTGTTCTTAACATTTGATATGTTTCTGTTGCAGTTTTACCAAGTTTAAAGCAAAATTTGATGCATGTTCTTTGTTCCTCGTAATCCCGCATTGTTGCTACACAGAGAAATCGCCACATGCACAAAACACGTCTTCACTTCAGAGCTTCTACCAGCATACTGCAAGGTCAGAGAAGGTCGCGCGACCCCTCAAATTCATCACAAGGAAATTCTGAGTGTACAGCCTGTGAAAATTAAAAACTCCTCAATGGCATAATTGTTTTGAAGCCATTCCGGAAACTTATTAATCACACCTCGTATATACTTTTTTTTACAATTCAATAGTATACCTTGGTTCCATAACAAAATTTTAATTAAATGGTAGCATCCGTTGCATCTTTGTATTCTTCTCCTTATTTCTTACTGAATTTTTGCTTTTTTGTTAATTTTGTTTCCTAAGTTTTTAAACTCAACTTACCGGTACTTATGATAGTGTTCTCTAAATATAATTTTACATTCTTCTAATTTTTTCTTGTTACTTTCATCACTACCATTTTTTCTTCATTGATTTTAATCAAAATTCCATCAAAGTATCATCCATTTTAAAATATTTTTTTCAATTCTTGCCATAATTTATGTCTCAAATTACAATGTCACCAACATAAATAAATGTTTTCATATATTATGGTATATTTTCTCATATAATTTAATTCTGAATTGTTGACAAGACATTAATTATCCTTACATACTCTTATGTTTGAATGAAACCATACTGTTAATTCATAAGATGTTCTCAACTTTTTGTGTTTTGCTATGTTTTATTGTTCTCTCAATTATTCCAAATGAACCCTTTTTTGTTAACAGATATATTTTGGGGTGTGTGTGACTATATGTGTAACTGCATCTTGGGTTGGAGCTACTCACTGTATCAAGTACCTCTTCCATCATCATCCTATTGCTAAATTTGACTATCCCAACAACAACAATACTATGCATCTCCAGAAAGTGAGTATATCAAACATTTACCATTATTTCTGTATGCGAGTCCATTTACAGCATTTTAAGATGAAGGAAGAGAATAAGATGAACATTTTTTAAGTATAATCAATTTTGTATGTAGTGATGTTTTTATTATTAATTTAACACTTCTCACTGAAGGATAAATTATATTTGAAGAGAAAAATTTTCAACCAGACCGAGACTCGAACCCGGGACCTTTGGCTTTCTAGGCCAATGCTCTACCATCTGAGCTATCGAGGCGAGTTCCAATCTAGACGCAAATGTTTGTCTTATATACATTGTAATTTCCAGCACCAAATGCTATGAAGCCTTTGCTTCTATCTTTGCAAATGGCGACTTCTTAGTTAAGAAGACATTTATCGGGAATTTAAACACTACTTTATAAAGCCAGTAGGGCTTCAAGTGAGAAATTTTTTTTTCTTCAAATATAATTTATCCTTCAGTGAGAAGTGTTAAATTAATAATAAAAACATCAATAGAAGCCCTACTGGCTTTATAAAGTAGTGTTTAAATTCCCGATAAATGTCTTCTTAACTAAGAAGCCACCATTTGCAAAGATAGAAACAAAGGCTTCATAGCATTTGGTGCTGGGAATTACAACGTATATAAGACAAAAATTTGCGTCTAAATTGGAACTCGCCCCGATAGCTTAGATGGTAGAGCACTGGCCTAGAAAGCCAAAGGTCCCGGATTCGAGTCTCGGTCTGGACAAAAAATTTTCTCTTCAAATATAATTTGTATGTAGTATTCATCCTTTTACTGTTAAATATTACTGATTAGATGGATTATGTAATTTTGTGCAAAATTATCAGCACCAATTTGAACTCAATATCTTACATATACTACATTTATTTTTTAGATGTAGGCCTATTAATAATGATAATATTTAAGATTATGTAATAGTTATTTTAGTAACTGATGACTTTTTAGATCTGGAGAATGTTGCCAATAGATTTACTATATATTAATATTTGAAGAGAAAAGACAAAAAATGGAATATTTTAGTAAAGAAGCCAGATATTATTCCAGAAATTCCACACAAAACTACAGTAGCAAAATTTAGACTGCTTACAGAACATGACTATTTGGCCAAACATTTATATAAAATAGGAATCTACACGAATCCAAATTGTCCTCTATGCAACAAAGATGAAGAAATGAACGATGAACATCTAAAAACCTGTGAAGTATTACCTGTTGGATCCACCATAGAGAAATATTGGAGAGCAAGAACGCTAATGGCTTCATTGCCAAGAACCAGCATTTGAAAACAACAACATATTTGAAGAGAAAAATTATGTACTCAGACTGGGGCTTGAACCCAGATTTACTATAGTGAATTAGATAATCAATTGAATTGGTGTTTACTTGATGAAAATCCATATTTATTAATTAAATAAAAATAAAACGTAGTTTTATTTGATTTTCATATTTATTATGTAATTCAGTGACAGTTGTTTCGGTACACTGTACCTTCTTCAGACATGTTAACAAATTAGAAGGTACAGTGTACCGAAACAGCTGTCACTGAATTATATAATAAATGTGAAAATCAAATAAAATTAAGTTTTATTTTTATTTAATTAATAGTGAATTAGCTTCATTTCTTTTATCAGTTTCATAATTTAGTTTACTATTTAAAGGAAGTAACACTATGGAGTTTTTTTTATTTTTTAATTATTATGAGTTGGTTTTTCCTGACTCACCTCACATTTATGTTTTCTTGCAATCTCTGGTTGAACATTGAAAATGGCAAGAGATTGCTGAAACCAGGGTCTGCAAGATAAACATAAATATGGGATGAGACAGGAAAAAAAAACCAACTCATAATAATTATATTTAATTAATGTTGGGAAGTAAACATTATGAGGTATAATCATTAAAAATCATCGGAGAAGCATGGAAGCATGAATCCTATGAGGTGAGTTATTTAAACAATATGTTCTCCGATGATTCATAATAATTAATTCATAATTTAACTTTTATAGGAATTAATCACTATGAGGTTTAATTTATGGTGAAATTAAATGTTTCTTACTTCTCCTCATATAAATTTTCTAAGTAGATGGCGATTTCGAGACCACAACGGTCTCATCTTCAGTACTTTCATGGCGACTGATGTTATGTCGATCGGAAGAAACTTTTCTTCTTCTCTCTATTGGTGGACCGATGAACCTCTGGATCAGGTCAAAATTTGCGGGAATTTTGAAGTTCATAACTTCCTGCAAATTTTGACCTGATCCAGAGGTTCATCGGTCCACCAATAGAGGGAAGAAGAAGAGTTTCTTCCGATCGGCATAACATCAGTCGCCATGAAAGTGCTGAAGATGAGACCGTTGTGGTCTTGAAGTCGCGATCTACTTATAGCTTTTACAGTCTATTTTAGGTTTATAAATTGTAAATACCAGTGTTACTTCCCCACTATAATTTTGATTTAATTCGTATTTTAGGTCTTTAAATCTAAGTTTTAAAGCCTTAAAAATCCAAAGTTTCATTATTATACAATTTACCTGAAATTTACAATTATGTGCAGGCAATCCAATATGATGCTCCATTTTTCACAACATGGTTCTGCACCAATTGGACAGTTCTCTTCTTTCCACTTTATTTCTTTTGTCGACTAATATCAACTAAATGCAAGTCGCCTGGCAGTATACTAAGAGAAAGTGTTCGAAACTTTCGAGACAAAGGATTTACAGCTGGTGAGTATAAAATTAATCATGTCTGAAGATATATTTAATTATAATTTTAACAGTTTCATTAAAATACATGGGTTGTTTCTTTAGTTTTGGCAACAATAGTGTGGAATCCAAATAAAACTAGGCTTGACAATTCTGTTTATTGCACATGTAATTTCAGTGCCTCCCCTCCATCCGAGCATATGGATTCGCCTCTCCCTCCTCCCCTCCTCATGTAACAATGAGCCCAAAGTTATCAGTTTAGATTTAGGCATCGCAGTATAACGTAGTACAAGTTTTCAAAGCAGGAGCAGAGAATCTGGTTGAAGATTGAATGTTCAGAGGCAGAAACGCACTACAGTGTCAAGGATTGCGAGAGGCTTGTGGTGCAGATACATTGCAGTACCAAACAGTGGCAAGGTGGGTACAAGCCTTTAGAAGACACGAAAATGTGTCACATGTGCCTAGGGGCAGTGTCTGATTTGTTCAATCGCTGGGGTTGGGAGGTGCTCTACCACCCTCCATACTCTCCAGACATAAGTCCCTGTGACTTCGACCTCATTCCTAAACTCAAGGAAGAGATTCAGAACAGTGGACGACAGTCTGAGTGCAGTTAATCAGTCTCTACACACCATCCAGAGATTAGGCAGTGCCGATGGCATTTGACGGCTACCACATCGCTGGGAATATATTGTACGCAATGCTGGTGACTACACCGAAGGCCTCTAAAACTTACAACCATGTATGTATGCTATGTATCCAGAAAATAAATAGTTGCCAAAACTAAACAAACAACCTATGTATTTAAACCATTTTTGTATGAAAATAAAATAAGTGAAAACCATTAGCATCGAGAAATTGGATCATAAAAAGATCTTCAAATGCTTGTGACTGTTGGTTGTGTTTGTGACTCATTTAAACCACATTTACAATCATAAAAAACCATAGCACAAAATGCTCCCTTACAAGCTCCATAGGTCACTTATGCTGTCACCAAGTGTACATAACTTCAAAAGATTATTCCCTATAGAGACAACTGAAATAAATCCTTTGTACCTGTTATGGCTTTGATAATCAAAGTTGAGGTTTCAAATGGTATGTTAGTTTATTGCCTCCCTGTAGCCACAATGTTATGTCTCAAAACTTATCTAGTGACTAGTGCATATGGTGAAATTATGTTTTTTTAACTTGTTTGTTACCAGCTCGATTCCTGACTCGTTGTAGTCTTTTCTGTATATTATGGGTTGCAACAAATTACATGTACATTCACTCGCTACGGATACTTTTTGCTACTGATGTAATGGCTCTATTTGCTACTAATGTATCCTGTGTCTACCTGCTATCCTGGGTGATACTACATGAACAATTTGTTGGTGTCAGAGTAAGTATTTTAAGTGAAAATTTTAAAATATTAGAACATATAAGCAATGATTTAGCGCACATATGTGTTATGTATTATTTTTAATTTTCTCAGAAATTGAATTTTAAAGTTAAATAGCTAATTAAACAATTATTATATTACACAATATTTAGATAATTACATTAACAAAAATGTATTCTCCCATTGGATTTCACATACCATCTTTGTACACAATGAACTAAGCTTCCTCATTTGTTACACATAAATAGATGATCCTCATTCATCCCATTAGGAACATGGATCCTCCCCTAGTGGGAATTTTCTTAATCAGACTAATTTAGTTACATTTATTTCACTATAGATGTCAGCAAGTGACATGTGGTTAGTACATCACTTTAAGGAGACATCTGGTAGGCAACTAGAGTATTAAGGTACAATATTTTTATCACCCACCTCATATTGTTCTTCTTATTTGATTATAAACTAGTTTCGGAACATAGTTTCTGTTCCATCCTCAGTATCGTCACGACCGTTGTTCTGTCGTCTTGACAGCTCTTCAAGACGACAGAACAACGGTCGTGACGATACCGAGGATGGAACAGAAACTATGTTCCGAAACTAGTTTATAATCAAATAAGAAGAACAATATGAGGTGAGTGATAAAAATATTCTACCTTAATGAATATACCTCATAGTGAGAATTCCTAAAATAAGTAACTAGAGTATTACTTGGATAGAAGAAAATCAGTTAGATTTTACACAGAGGCCTTTTTATTCAGGGTTGAGGTTCTTTTATGAGTTTGAAAATCTTCCGACTTGGGACCCATGACTTAAACTCTCTCCTGGAGGACTTGTCCCTTGGATTTTTCCATCCTAAAAATCCATTTGTCCCACACCATAGCTGATTGGTTAAAGCAAGAAGCCTTGGCGCAAAGCTAAGGGACTTGCACTGGTTTGAGTCCCATGGGGGAAGAAATTTTCTCATGGAATTTTGGCCAGTATGGGACTGGTGCCCACCCAGCATTGTGAGGCATTTGGGTAGCTACTCCAGGTTGAGAAGACCAGCTATAATGGCTGGGGGACCTGACATGCTGGCCACATGTCACCCCTACACTGGCTAGATGATTGTCTACCTCTGTTATTAACACATGTGGATGTGAGGCCAACAGGCAACTAGTAGGCCAAGGACCTTCTAGGCCTGTCGCGCTTGGAGAGTTTTGGAAACATCTATATACCTCAGACAGGTTTGAACCCATGAAACTTGGGACTAGACCACTGTAGCTGACATTTAAAAAGATAATTAATACCATAGCATAGTTGGTTAAGGACATATGCTGCAAACTGGAAAGTTGCAGGTTCAAATTTTGATGGGGTCATAATTTTTAAATCTGTCTAAATCTTTTGGTGGCATCATGAACCTGGAGTTGATTGAGGCTCTAACAGAAATGATTACAGACATATGAGCTTTAACTTCCTACTACCTAAAGGATCTTCTAAGGCCTGATGAGATCAATTTACCATTTTACTGTAGTGGGGTCACCTATAGTGTAATATCTGATTAGCACTCTAGGGGCCCCAGTTTGCTTTCCAGCTACAGTATAGACATTTTTACTTTTAGTATAAGATCTGGAATATAAGTATTTTATATAAGTAGCAAAATCTGATTAAGAAAACTGAAAATAAAATTAAGGAACTATGTCACACTAACCATCTGACTCTCTTAACTGTCTTCTGCTAGCCAGTAATAATAATCACTTCAGCTGAATTGAACTCTTGAAATCTGTTTTGTCATACATGTATTTATAATAAAATAACCTCAAATATGGAATAAAAGGCCACTAAGAAAAACTTGACAGCCTTTTTATACTCATCTTTGAACTGACATGAGATGTTAAACTGATTCATTAAATAAAATACTATATTCTTAATAGTGAGTGTAGAATATATTTTTAACAACTCACCTCATATGATTTCAAATTTCTTTGATACTGGCGGTTTCAGACAATATCTTGTCCCTCTTCAGTCATGGCAAGATATTGTCTGAAACCGCCGGTATCAAAGAAATTTGAAATCATATGAGGTGAGTCGTTAAAAATATATTCTACCCTCACTATTAATGATATAACCTCATAATGTTTACTTCCCAATATTAATTTAAATATTACTATATTCTTATCTATCTGGCAGGATAGAAAATTGAAATCCAGCTTAAAACCCAAAAGGTTATTCTTATTTTATTAACTCTAACTGTGAAAGTCAAACACATTTATGAAAGAAATTGTATCGTTTCTTTACATCTACCTCATATTAGTTCTCTGACTTGGAATGGTATTGAAGATTTCTTCTTCTTGATAGATAGATAGATCATCGGTTGATTAATGTCTTTGACATCGTCCGATTCCTAATAGCCAATTTTGTAGGTCCATCCAATCTCCTGGTTGTAGATGTTTCTCCTTCATATATAAACATATTCCCTGACTCCAGGAGGTTTTAGGTCTTCCTCTGCTTCGTCTTCCCTCAGGTTTCCATTCCATAACAGATTTTGGTAGTCGATCCTCTTCCATTCGCTGGACATGTCCGTACCATCTTAATTGCTGAGTTTTAATATAATAGAAAATAGTGTCTTCAATCTTCATTTTCTCCCTTATAACTGAGTTTCTAATTTTTTCTCTTCTTGAAATTCTTGCGGCCCTTCGTATAAAATCCATTTCCGTTGCCAAAAGGTACTTATTTGTTTTTGTTGTTAATGGCCAAAGTTCTTCTTCTTCCTTCCAAGTATTAGGCCAAGGCCTGTTACGATCCTATAGAAAATTTTCCCTCCAGCGTTTCATAGGACGGCCCAGTGATCTTCATCCTCTTGGTATATAATTATAAACAGCTTTGGGGATCCGATTTGAACTCATTCTTTCAAGATGGTGTTTCCAATTTAGTTGGTACTGTTTAATATATTCCAAAATTGGCGTAAGTCTTCAATTCTTTTAAGATATCGGTGTTCCTTTTCCGATCCCATCTGGTGTAACCTGCTGTTCTGCACATGAATCTCATTTCACAAGCTGTTATTCTGCTTTCATGTTGTTTTTTAAGTGTCCATGCCTCACTACCATAGGTCAACACTGGTCTAGCCAAAGTGTTATATAAACGTAATCTAGTGTTTTTTTGTACAAGGGATGGTTTCATAACTTGATTAATAATTCCTAAACTTTTATTATAACTAGTAACTTTTACTGGGATATCCTTTTCATCCCAGATAGAGAGATAATATCCAGGATATTTAAATTGATTAGATCTCTCTAAAATTTTATTCTGGAGACAGATTTTACTTTGTATGGGGTCCTTCCCATGAAATGCCATAATTTTAGTTTTGTTAATTGATATTTCCATATTAAATTTGGCACCTATTTTTTGTAAATTATAAATTGATCGTTGCAAATCATTTTCGGAAAGTGCCAGAAGAGCTAAATCGTCTGCAAAAAGAATAGCATCGAGTTTGAGGTTCCTATTGATGGGTATATATCCTCGTTGTGTTTTCCTCCATTCATTTATTAATTTATTCATGTATATAATGAAAAGCACTGGTGAAAGTCCACATCCCTGTCTTACTCCAGTGTTGATCTTTTCCCAAGCCAAAGTTCTGCTCCATAAGTAATGATGCTTTTAACAATTGTATGATATATATTCGTTTTATTTTTATTATTTATATTTTTATCCCACAATATTCCATTGAGGCAAGCAATTGCAAATTTTCCTTTATTATTTCTATTTCTTATTTCCTCTTCATAACTCCCATTTTATTTATTTTAATTCCTAAATATGTGATCTCACTACAACATTTTATTGTTTCTCCAGTCTCCAAAATTAAATTTTGTTCTGGTTCACCAATTAATAAATATTTAGTTTTTTTCATGTTTAAATTTAAACCCCATTTTTCATATTCTTCTATTACTTTTCTAGTCATATATTCTAAATCTTCATAATCTTGTGCAATTAACAATTGATCATCTGCAAAATGTAAGTTGTATAAAGTTTTGTTGTTTGAAATAGGAATTCCCATGCTTGAACATTTTCTCCTCCAATTCTTTAATATTTCATGTACATATATTTTAAACAGAGTCAGTGATAGACAACAACCTTGACGAAGACCTTTATTTATCGTAAAACCATGTGACAATTTACTGCCGATTTTAATTTTAGACATGCTCTTCTTCTTCATCAATCATCAAATAAGCAATTGTTGAGATGTCTTTTGGAAGTTCTGCACATCCTCTCTTTTCACAAACTTCACTGTCAAATCCTTTTCTCCAGGAATTTGAAAATTCATTAATTTGTATCTACTTTCCTGGATATAGATCTTCTCCCAAACTATGAGTTCTGTTAGTCTTTCCAGTTGTTTTAGCAATTTTGACCTCTTTTCAATTTTATGATTTTCTGACAACACAAGAGCAGCTACCAGTGATTTTTTTATTTCTCTATATTTTATATTTCTAAGGTTCCCTTTCATTACATTGTTCAGATTTTAGTTTTTCCTATGTAGGCTATATTTTTTTTTCACATTGCCCACATTTGGTAAATTCCTCAATTCTTTTCTTCTTCTATTTTTTCTGTTTTGTTTTTTTAATTAGTTTGTGATACTGAAATCATATTTTGGGGCAAATCAATATTAAATTTGTTGAATGTCTTTCAGAATGTTTTGTGTGCCAAAGGATCATATGTATATTTCTTAAACATTTTATCTTATTCTTTATCTTCTTTAAACCCACAGGCCAGCCATTTAAATACCCCAGCTACCCTTTTCGTGGCACTTCAGAAAATGGACCATTATTCACAAACTAGAAAATTCAAATGTTGTACATACCTAAAGGAGATATCCTAATAGGATTTGATGGTGAAATAACTTGGATGATTGACATTACATGGTATCGGCATATCAATTTCAGTAAGTGGAAGTTCATCTTCACTTTCACTTTGTGAATCTTCTAATTCAGGAATCAGTTTATCGCCTGAATCATCATTATACAAAATATTCACTAATTTTTCTTCAGTGAGATATTTTTCTTTCGCCATGATTTCACTCACACACAAACAACAACACGATAATGAGAAACATATACGACTGCATTGGAGCATGGATGCAAGTTTGGGTGAACGAATTCCATGTATTGTTTGTTTTAAAAATAAAAGGGGATTCACCAAGGTTAAACGTGTCAAACGGGAATAGAAAATGTACATTTACATGCCATCTATGATCTCCAAGACATACTAAGCCATCACAATATTTAGGCGCCGAATATAAACACAGTTTGTTCGTGCCTGCTCTAAAATGAGTTAACTGACTGACGGCCGCATACACGATAGTCTCTTTAAATGCCTTAACTGGTTTACGGTACTGAATGTGTTAATGTATGTTTATTTATTTATCTTTTTTATGTATCAGATTTCCTGTGAATTCATTCTTTTTCACTGTGTATGTTATATTAAGGGTACAAGGAAAAAACTAATTAGATCACATTTTCTTTAAATTTAGAAAACATACTTTTAGCTGTTCAACATTCATACTTCCTTACCTGTTATGTCAAACTTTGAAGATAAATAACCCATGACTGACCTGTATCGTCGACTGTTTCACACTTCTACTACCTGATGGTGAATCTAATGACATCTCAAGCACCATTTCAACAAAAAAAGTGACTCACCAGTTCTCTCTCTGTATCCTTCATATGTCTTTGTCTCTCTCTTGCAATTTTCTCCACCCATGGGGATGTTCATTAGTTCATGTATTAAACTATTGAAAACTAAGATAAATTAAAATGTTTCATACCTCTCCTCATAATTAATCTTCTAAGTAGATCGCGATTTCAAGACCGTTGAAGTCCCATCCTCAGTACCATTTTGACGATTGTTGTTATGTCGATCAGAAGAACCATTTCTTCTTCCCTCTGTTGGTGGACCGATAAACCTGCCAATCAAGTCAAAATCCATGGGCATTTCGAAGTTCATAAGTTTCTCTTTCTTGTTTTTCTGAATGTGGATTTCTTCCCAAACAATGAGTTCCTTTTGTTTATCTATTTGTTTAATTAGACTGGCTTTTGATTCAATTAGATGTTTTCGGACGCATGAGCAGCTACGGCTGACTTTTCCACTTCTCCATTTTTGACATTTCTAAGATATTCTTTCATCCTTGTTTTCAAACTTCTTTTTGTTTCTTCTATATAAATTTTGTCACAATCCTTTATTCCTATAAAAGTTCAATATTGAAAACAATCTGTTTATGTGCCATGTGGCTGATGAAGTAGATACCTTCAAAACTGATTCAAGTGAGAGAGCTAAATATGAGGTGAGGTGTAAAGAATTAATTCAACTTTTTTGATAAAATATTTCACAGTGTGACTTCAAATCAATCTTGTTTGTAAAAGACATTACATAAATTTAATTTATTTTAATTGATATTCACAGATAGTTGCAGTAATACTGTGTGACACAGGTATAGCATTATTAGCATACATGGATGGTATTACAAAGAGTTCAAACACTGGGTGGAGTTGTATTAGCAGCATCCGCTGCAGCTGGATCTGCAGTTTATAAGGTAATAATGTATCTATTTTGATACAATATTTAGTTTGACATATTCTAATCCTGGAGTGAAAATTTTCTATAGGATCGTAACAGGCCTTGGCCTAATACTTGGAAGGAAGAAGAAGAAGACAAATTTATTTTCTGAAAAGAAAAATTAATGCCTGAACCAGGAATCGGACCTTGGACCTCTGACTCTACGCATCAGTATGCTGTCTGTTACATTTTCAAAACCTGATATCACCATCAAATTGTCTTTCCTCTTTTTCAATTATCTTATGTCCGAAGGCAGATAGCCAGTGCTATCAACAACACCATCAGAAGACTTCTGTTCAGAAATATTTTTAACAAAAATTTTACATTACTTTTAAGCGATAAAACTTAATATTTTGATGTTATATTTAGTTTAACATATTCCAATCCTGGACAAATTTATTTTTTGAAAAGAAAAATTAATGCCTGAATGGGAATCGAACCCCACACCTCTGACTTTATGCTTCAGCATGCTATCCGCTACCCCACAATTCAAGACTTGATACAACTATCAAATTTTCCTTCCTCTTACAAAATTCCCTTACTTCATAAGTAATACTGACACATAGAGTCAGACATATGGGTTTGATTCCCGGTTCAGACATTAACTTTTCTTTTTAAAAAAATTATGTGTCTATTTTAAATTTTCACACTGAAATCTCCTTTCTCAGCTCTACAGTTGAGTGTGGGCGTTGGCTTTCTTCACAGTTCTCCTCCATCCTTCTCTTTTCAAGACTTTCTTCTTCCATTTTCTAACTTGCATTTTACCAAGATCACTCTTTAATTCTTGGACACCTCTTATTTTACTTCCAAACATCACACTATTTAAGATAGTTTTGGCCATTCTATTTTAATTCATTTTATAAACATACCTTGGCAAATTCAGTTTAAACTATTTTACAAAATTTACAATCTCTTGTCCTTTACAAACAGTTATATTTCTTGATTATTTCTTTCCCCATATTCCACTTTCACATACTGGTCCACAGATTTTTCTAATAATGTTTCTTTCAAATATTCTTAATGAAATTTTATCTAATATATTTAATGTCCATGTTTCAGCTGCATATGTTACTTCTGGTCTCACCAGTGTTTTATAAAGTTTCATTTAGTTTCTCTGGACAGAAGAGATGATTTAAACAATTTTACATTTATATTTGAAGAGAAAACATTTACATCTAAACTGGGATATGAACCAATAACCTAATAGCTCAGTAGTAGAGCACTGGTGTATAAAACCAGAGACATGGGTTCTAATCCCAGTTTAGGTGTAAATTTTCCACTTTAAATTTAATTTGTCATTCATTGAGAACTGATAAATTTAATAAGAAACATCAAAATTTTATATTTGCATAATAAGCTTTGTTTTTCACACTGAAATGGTTATGTTAAAGTGCTATTGATTTGTGTAATGCAACTTTTTGATTTTGGTTTTTTTTTTCTATTATCTTAAAATGGATATACAGAGTATTACGCGGGGTGGTCTGTTAAGCCCCAGCGTATTGATAGCGTGGAGACCACTATTGTTTAAGTGGTCTTTGGCCCGAGCGGTTGGCCTTGGTTTTGGAGGAAGAGTTCTACATTTAAACATGTTAAAACACAGTAAACGAAAATTTAACATAATTTATTAAAATAAAGTCAAACATAAAGAGATATTGAAACAATAACATATAAAACAAGTTATTTAAAACAGCTGAAATCGCCACATTGTCAAATGTCAAAATAATCAAAATATTAAAGTGCTAAAAATTCAGAGAGAGAGAAACAATCATTTTAAAATATTCAACTTTGTTCGTTATTCTAAGTTCCTTGGACCATTTGGTCCCATATTTAATTCTAAGTCTTAAAATGACCAAAGAATGATAAATGATACATATTACCAATGTAGTTGCCACCGTCCCGCTGCTGTTCTCTTTTTCCACTAAAAAAATCCCGGCTTTTATATGATTATCTTTACCTTTCACCATCCCCTACAGCTAATGGAAGCCCTATTTTCTTGCCCCATCTGTAGTAATATTCCTAGTGTGTCATGGCCAAGTTATATAATATGTTTTTAATTGCTTATCCTAATGTGTTTGGGTTATATAGGTTTTCGTAAGAGTGTCCCATTAGGTTGAAACTAACAAAGTTGTTTTTGATATTATATAAGATTTCGTAAGTGTGTCCTCATAGATTGAAAAATATATTGATGTGAAATAGTCATTTTATTATAATTTTTTCCCTAGTTTTTTTATCTATAAAGCACTTATGTATATTTGGATTGAGACTTCAATCCGCATTTAAAGGGTGAATATTTATGCCCTATTTTTCGGTATAATACACATGTATATGTGTCTATCCTTTACCGTTTTTATAGTATTTTATTATTATTGCAGTTAGGCCCAAGTGTTGTATAACACAGAGTGATTCAAATTCCTGTTACACACTTCTAGGATTTATAGGGGATTGAATAAAAACTTGAATTGGAAATGTTATAGCTCACCTCATAAAATATCATCCTCACATCTGGATGTTTCATAGATCATCATCACCAATCTCAACTAAATTTGGAATTTTATGAGAATGATAACAAAACATAAATTATTATTTCAGCATTTTCAATGAAGAGGGAAAATACAGTAATCATAAATAGATAACTTAAAATCTGATGATGTTTTTATTATTGATTTAACATTTCTCACTGATATAACTTAAAATCTGCTCATATTGTGTCAAACTATTTAACACCAGCTTATTGCAATACAACAATTTTGTTCAATAGTATGTAAGATGTACTCTAAAGTCAAAGACTAGATTTCATATAATGTTTTCATTGTTATGGTATATTTAATTACAGGTCCTATTTAAAAAAGTTATAGGTGAAGCAAGCTATGGCCAAGTTTCTCTATTTTTCTCACTTATTGGCCTCTTCAATGCTGCACTTCTGTGGCCTCTTTGTTTAGCTCTTTACTTCACACATGTAGAAACACTACAATGGGAAGAGATACAATGGCCTGCTCTTCTTGGAGCAAGTGGACTTTCATTAGGTAAGATTAATCATATTTCATATCCATTGTTTTTTTTTTCTACATCAATCACAAGATTTAATTTTATTAATTTATTTATGACCATCCTCATGGGCCAGTGGTCAGCGTTTCTGCCTACTGTTCATGAGGTCCCGGATTCAATTCTTGGTCAAACCATAGGAATTTTTCCTGTGGTTGCCCATGGTCTGGAATTTAAGTTAAGTTTAGGTTAAGAACTCTCCTGGCGCTTCATTATCATTTATCACCCATCATATCATCAGGGTAACGTAACTCTGCCTTCTAGGCACCTCAACTTCAGAAGTGAGTTACAACTAAGCCAATGCCAGGAGAGAACACCAGAAATGTCAAAAATGACAACCTGGGGCATTGAATAAAAATGAAAACTTTTAACAACAAAAACTAAACAAATAATAAGCACATGCGAAATGAAAATCGTAGGAACTATTCTGGGGAAAACATTATTTGATAAAATACACAACACAGAAATTAGGGACAAATGCCATATTCAAGACATAACCAAATTTATTATAGATAGACGAAAATATTGGAAGGGTCATATAGAAAGAATGGAAGAAAACCGGCTTGCAAAAAGAGCTAAAGAAGATAGACCAATGGACGGGAGAAGAACAAGAGGAAGACCAGCCAAGAGATGGATAGACAGTGAAGGCACATCCAATACATCTTCCTCTGAGGAGTGATTTTGGAAATAAACAGGATGAAAATCCTACAAATTAAGTTTAAGAAGAAGAAGAAGAAGAAGAAGAAGAAGAAGAAAACTTTTAAAATATTTCACCAATTTTTGAATGTGATGACTAATTCCTTTTTATTAAAGATATCAGAAAAGAGCAGAGTTAACACCTACCATGGATTTAATGAATCTTTCGACTTCGGACAGTTCAAATTTAAGAATGTTGTGTCTATGTTGTCATAGCAACATATTCAATTTTGATAACAGCCAATCACTTCCTTATACCCCTTCCCCTTCTGCTCTTAACCTGAGCAAATTATTTTAAAATGTTGCAAGTTCTCCAAAATACAACCAAGTGGTTTCATTTTCAATTTTGTTCATTGTGTTTGGTTTTCATCATCATCATCGTCGTCTGATTCAGTATAGGGTCATTTTGTCTGTTACAGTCTCAATTAAGATATTTTTCACCTCTTTTTAAGATGACCCAAAGATCCTTTTCCCTGAAGATGGTTTTAAATTTTATTGTAAATATTAATATTCAACTAATTATTAGGGAGTTTCTCTCTTAAAATTATTTTTGAATATGCCTGTTTTTACTATACATGGCATAACATTCCACATCTGCATTACAAATTCTGGTGGTAAAATTTTTCTCTTCCTCTGGACTCCAACTGTAACTGTCAGAAGTCAAAAATTCATTAATACCACTGAATAGGTAAATTTCATAAAGCAAGTGGCTTAATTCACATAGCAAAGGTAAAAAATATAAAAAACCTATCTGAGAACTCAGACGTCCTCAACTAATTTAAATTTCAGTTAAAACATTTATTAGGACTTTTTGGAACATGTTCCATCATCAGCTTTTTAAAAATGTATTTTTTGAACATGTGACCTTTAGCAACAAACATAATCCTACACCAATGAACCCGATATGAGATCATATCATGTCTTAGAATCTTCAGAACTAATATTCAGTGTGTTTCTATTGTGTATTGTAATTTAATATGTTTTTAAATAAGGTGAATATGATATGGATGAATGTAATGGTCAGATGGTATATAGGGACTATTTGGTCCTTAAAATTTCCTGACTTTTGTCTTATAGGTGAAGAAAAATCCCCCCCCCCAAATATCTCACCCAAGAAACTTGTCCCTGCCAAAGAATAAACCTGGACCCACTGTATAAGAGGCAACAACATAACTCTTAGACCATATCGATGAACTAAAGATACATTGATAGTGAGTGGAGAACATATCTTAATCGACTCACCTCATACATTTTCAAACTTCTTTGATACCGACGGTTTCAGACAATATCATGTCCTTCTTCAGTCATGGCGTCCACTGATGAAATTCCGTGATTGTTGATTTCTTTAGTGACATCACCTCTTGTGCTGCCATCTTTCGTTGGGATTATAAACTTTGTAATTAAATTTTTATCCACCGGAATATCAAAATTCATAGATCAATATTTATTCTTCTGAATCAATATCATTTCCCAAATTGTCAGTTCCAACGGTTTATCCAATTGTTTCAAAAGTTTCGCTTCTTTTTCAATTTTATGATGTTCTAGTAAACTATGTGCAGAACATCATAAAATTGAAAAAGAAGCAAAACTTTTGAAACAATTGGATAAACCGTTGGAATTGACAATTTGGGAAATGATATTCATTCAGAAGAATAAATATCGATCTATGAATTTTGATATTCCGGTGGATAAAAATTTAATTACAAAGTTTATAAACCCAACAAAAGATGGCAGCACAAGAGGTGATGTCACTAAAGAAATCAACAATCACGGAATTTCATCAGTGGACACCATGACTGAAGAAGGACATGATTTTGTCTGAAACCGTCGGTATCAAAGAAATTAAAAAATGTATGAGGTGAGTCGATTAAAATATGTTCTCCACTCACTATTAATGATATAACCTCATAATTTTTACTTCCCAATATTAATTTAAATATAAAGATACATTGATTTGATTTATTTAATATTATTTTAATAAAAAAATTTAAAAAAATTTAATTTGTGACAAGTTACACAAAATATGCAATAACAATGGTATGGCATGATGGATTTTATTGTGGTCCAACATATTTAAATAAGAATTAAACCTCATGGTGATTTTTTCTTATATAAGTTCAATATTTAAATAAATTACCACAATAAATTAAGTTTTATCAATTTAAGGGTCAAACATGTTCGACTGCAATGAAAACAATAAACATATAACAACACTGACATTATTACATATATTTTGTTCAATTTGGCACAAATTTTATTAATAGCTAATTTACCAATTCATTTCAGCAAATTCAAAAGGAATGTAATTATTGAGGTTATTCTCAAAAAAAGATTTTTGAAAAATGTTTACAAATCTTTTATCAATCCTACCTAGTAGATACCAAAAATTACCATGACAAATATATATATATATATATATATATATATATATATATATATATATGGTTGAGTTCATTAATTAGCAGATTCAAACCATTAGGTTCACCTAATGTGATAAATTAAAAATTGCTCTAGTAGCAGCAATTTTTTATTTTGCACAATAAAAGTTGATTTGTCCCATTGAAATAAAATGAGAAAGATACTGTTAAAAAATCAGCAACAGAGTGAGATTTACCCGAAAGCCTTAGTCTATTTTTTTTTTGCAAGGTACTGGATACATAAGATTTAATTAACAAAAGAAATAGTGAATTAAATAATACAGTGTCCCTTTGAAACCTCCCACATTTTAATTAATCATAACAAAGTATGTTGAATTATGAAATGAGGCCAGTATTATAACAAAACAGAAACTCAAAGAATTTTCATTGCCACACACTGATTTTTGAGGACTTCTCTGAAATCCTGCTCTAATTTCTTCAACCTTTTCTTCTGAAATACATATACGAGCACCTCCTGATTTTTTGTAATGCTTCCAGTCGCCAGAAACTTCTCAAGCCATGCCTTAATGGTGTTCTCATCAGGTGCATTTCCTCCATATTCTCTCCGGTAATTTCTTTGCACTGTAATTATTGACTTTGTCTCTGCATACCAGAAAACAGTTTGTGCTCATTGCTGAGGAATCACCATTTTGTTTTATGTCATTATTGTCCAACATGCGACAGATGAATTAACTGCAACAATGAAACCAAAAATTCTTTGAGTTTCTCTTTCTTTTAATACCAACCTCATTTCATAATTCCACATAGGTACTTCGAGAGTTATGATTAATTAAAATGTGGGAGGTATGAATGAGACACAATGTATAATTTAAATCAAAATATAATAAATCATCTCTATTAGGTTTTAGTTTTGGGATGAAAACCTGAGGGAAGACAAGGCAGAGGAAGACCTAAAACCTCCTGGAGTCAGGGAATATGTTTATACACGAAGGAGAAACATCTACAACCAGGAGATTGGATGGACCGACAAAATTAGCTATTAAGAATCGGAAGATGTCAAAGACATTAATCAACTGATGATCTATCTATCTAATAAATCATATCAGTTCTGTATTCACGTAGACTTTCACGGCCAGAGTTGCTATGATGATCTTGAAGAAGATTTTCGGGCTGTAGGCCATGGTCGTGAGGCTTGTAGTTCCCCGATGTTTCGCCAGAGACTGCATCTGGCATGGAAGCAATAGAAGTCCCTAACGCTGACCAATTAGAAGGCAGATACAACTTACGAACACATCGCGGTGAACGTATAAATAAGACAGACAGCGGACAGAATTGCCAGTCTCAAGACAACCCTTGAGGATGACAGATGCAGTCTCTGGTGAAACGTCGGGGAACTACAAGCCTCACGACCACAGCCTACAGCCCGAAAATCTTCATCAAGATCATCATATCAGTTCTATTAGGATTGGATGGTTTGGTCATCTAATGAGAATGGATCAACAGAGATTAGTTAAAAAAATTATAATAATGGAGACTTACAGGAATTAGAGCTGTTGGTAGATCTAAGATGAGATGCAGGACAATGTTTGGGAGAATTTGAAGAAGATGAAGGGTGACAAACCTGGAATTGGCAGAAGATAGAAGAATCTGGTATAAGATTATTGAGAAGGCCAAAACATTTAATTTTGAAGTTGTAGTGCCTGAAGATGATGATGAAGATATTCCTTAAACCAACAAAATTAGACCATAAAATCGACTTACTGAAGAATTTGCTTAGTTTATGCAGTTACTGCAAGATGGAGTTTTTTGTATATTTTAGAAAAAAATTAATTTATATATGAAACCATGTATTTTACAGGTTACATTGCCAATTAAAGGATTAGTATGCTGAGTTTCATATATTATTATTTTAATCGGCTAAGTCAGTGCTTTAGTTGGGGAGAAATTTAAGAGGACAACATTCCCCCCAAAATATTTGGGGTGGATTTTAAAAATCTATTTCATTATAATTTACTATAATAAAAAAAATATATACATATATCAGAATCATCTACCGTATATCTTGGCAGATAAGGTGACCTTCAGATAAGACATGGTATAGATTTTTGTTAAAGTTTTATAGTTTTAGCATATATCTGTCCTATAAGACAACCCCCAAACTATCAATGGCCTATGAATTTAGTTTAGATCAGTGATCATTACAAGCTTACTGTATAGCGTATACAAAATTACCGTATTTGTAATTTTTCAAATTAAATTTTATGTTATATATTGTTAATATTTTAACCCCTCATTATGATAAATAAATACATTTTATTTTCATTCAACCGGCAACACTGCTACACTTTCAATAAGTTGTACTAGCACGAGAGATGAGACCTGTCGCATGGAAGGCGGTAGAGGGGAAAGGAGATTGTTATGATAAGGAAGGAAGACTTGCCACGTGAGAAATTTTTCTTGTTACGTTACTATCAAACCTGAAGATATAAGTTACCAGCATATTTTAATGTTTTACAGTGCCCTTTGCATCTTGCATAGTAATAATAACACTATATTAATAATTAAAAGAAACAATGCAATATAAGCAATGATGTCCATGTTTATTTACTACACAAAACAGACTGCAAAAGAATTGAATAACCGGATGTTTTCAGGACTGGTTTGATAGTAGCTGTACTCACAGGGATTCACTAAATCTCTAACAGTTCCCCCCCCACATGTCAACTGATCGGTTTGTCACCGCGCATCATTATGTCAGTCGCAATCAGTGGTATCATTGTTATTTGCAGGTGTTTAAATACTTTGGTGAGTTAATTTATGTAAATTTCAATCTAATTTTTTTGTATCTGTCCTGTAAGACGACCCTGGATTTTGGGGGCTTTTTTTTTATGGTTCAACTATCATCTTATCTGCCGAGATATATGGTATAGGCTATATAATTATTTTTTGTCAAAATATATTTAAAACTCTTGTTCTATATACAGTACGTAGTATATATATATATATATATATATATATATATATCAGTGGTCCCGGGTTCAATCCCCGGTTGGGACAGTTTTTCTGGGTGAGGTTTTTATCGGGGTTTTTCCTCGCCTGTAAGACAAATGTCAGAAAAACTTTAAGGCCCAAAAGGTCCCCGAAATCATATGGCCATCGCAATCATCATCATCATTCATATTCATCTTAGATTAAGCTTAGGATTAGGGACTCTCCTGGCGCACCACTATCATCATCATCATCTCCCATCATATCATCGGGGCAACGTAACCCTGCCTTCCCTCAGAAGTGGGTTACAAGTACGCCATGCCAGGAGAGAAAACAGAAATGTCGAAAAGACAACCTGGGGCATTTGCAAAAAAAATATATATATATAGTTTGCATGGAAAGTCAGTCTAAGGTGAGTTCACCCAAATATTATCCAATTAAAACAGTGACCTAAATAATATAAAATTAATTTTAACATTACTGGCAATTATAAAATTTCTATTAATTTAAGAATAATTTTTAAGTAATGCTTTAACCAAATGTAAAGCTTAACAAAATTAATATATAATTAATATCAGAATTGTTTTCCTTTACTACATCTCTCTTGTTAACACTATATTTTAAAAAAGAAACAATTTTTTATTTCAGCTGCTAACTTACTAGGAAATTTTAGCGTGGCACTAACATATGATCTTTTCATCACACTTGGGCTCATCACAGCCGTTCCTGTATCTGCAGGTATGTTTTTAACAGTTATAAATAATTGTTAGTAGACTATTCCATAGAATGAAGATGCAGATTAACACAATGGTTTTTATATTTTTAGCACCATACTTAGAAATATTTTGAAGTGTAACTACATTATGAAATCACTCATATTAAGGAATCACCCCCATTAGAGACCAATTTTTTTAGGAACAAACTTTAAAATAGGTAATATAAATGTAAAAAGTAACTCTATTAAAAGATCATCAATCTCCTCAACCACCATTAGCCATAAATTATAATCTGATACAAAATTTGAGAAATGCAGGTTAATTATTGGACAAGAAGAGTAACAAGCGAAAATCATTTTTTGAAGACAGAATTGTAAGTCATAGTCTTTGTCCTCTTAAATCCCCAAGTTTAATCCTGTCACTTTTAACTTTATGATTATTCAAAAGTGTGTATTACAAAAAAAAATCATCAAGAAGCTCGAAAAAATATATAATGCAAAATTTTAGAAGAAATAAAATGCACAAGAGTTCCATAGAATCATTGCAAATATGTTTTAAGAATGTGAAATGTGCCAGGTAGATTAATGCTGCCATTTTTAAATATCACATTTAAGCATAATGTAAACTCTACAAAGGTTTTTAAAGTTTTCACTGCAGAAGCAGGACACAATTTAGGATAATGTACCAAGTCTCTATAGTGATATTTGCCATCATGAGCATGAGCTTCTGTCCAGTGATAATCTAAACACTCTGCATATAACATGTCTCAAAATTAAACCAAAAAAGTATCATCTATTGACATTTTTATTATTAATTTAACACTTCTCACTGAAAAATAAATTATTTTTTGAAGAGAAAAATTTTTGCCTAGACCGAGACTCGAACCCAGGACCCTTGGCTTTCCGAGCCAAGTGCTCTACCAACTGAGCTACCGAGGCGAGTTGTGATCTAGACGCAAATTTTTCTCTTATATACATTGTAATTCCCTCGCGCCAAATGCTTGAAACCTTTGCTTCTATTTTTGCAAATGGCGACTTCTTAGTTAAGAAGACATTTATTGGGAATTTAACATTACTTTATAGCCAGTAGATTTGCATTTAGATCGCAACTCGCCTCGGTAGCTCAGTTGGTAGAACACTTGGCCCGGAAAGCCAAGGGTCCCGGGTTCGAGTCTCGGTCTAGGCAAAAAAAAAATTTTTCTCTTCAAAAAATAATTTATCCTTCAGTGAGAAGTGTTAAATTCATAATAAAAACGTCAATAGAAGCTCTACTGGCTATAAAGTAGTGTTAAATTCCCAATAAATGTCTTCTTAACTAAGAAGCCGCCATTTGCAAAGATAGAAGCAAAGGTTTCAAGCATTTGGCACGAGGGAATTACAATGTATATAAGAGAAAAATTTGCATCTAGATCGCAACTCGCCTCGGTAGCTCAGTTGGTAGAGCACTTGGCCCGGAAAGCCAAGGGTCCCGGGTTCGAGTCTCAGTCTAGGCAAAAAATTTTCTCTTCAAAAATTAAAGTATCATCTATCTGCCAATTGTAAAACTCGAAGTGTATAAAAAATGTATCATATATGTAATATGTATGACTCTTCAATTAGATGTATTTTATTTTATTTTGATATAATAAAGACATTAATCTACATTTGAATATCCTTTTATTTATTTTGGTAAACTTTTATCACTCACATCATATTCTTGATATTCATATATGAAGAATATGAGGTGAGTGATAAAAGTTTACCAAAATAAATAATACCTCATAGCGTGAATTCTAAAAAAGTAATCCTTTCATTTGTCATTTTTATTATTTGCAGCATTAGATGTGGTGTTATATGGGGCTCACTTTATGGGAATGAAATTGGCTGGCATGATTCTCATAGCTGTTGGTTTCTTCCTAGTTATGTTTCCAGACAACTGGCCTGATTACATTACTCGTCTTCTTCGGTGAGTGCCTGTTTCATTTCCATATTAATTTTTCTACTTTATCATCAAATTACAGAAATAAATTTACCTCTAATAAATTTATATGCATACAAACAGCGGTTTCAATATAAATAATGATTATGAAATATGGATGTATACTGTAAGAAACCGTTTATTTTACAAAAACAGCTGTTAATATATTATTAAGAAAATAGTGATCGTAGAAGTTATATATAAATATTTTATGTTCATTTTATTTTTGAAGAAAAAAAATTGAAGTTTCTGGTTGGTAAAGCAAGTTATATTTTGTTTTTTTACTTTTTGTTCTAATCTAAACAAAAATTAAATTATAAAGGCTTTTAACAATATTGACATGACTGTGAGTAAAATTAAATTTAAAGTTTAAATAAATACTAACTACTCTTGTACAATAAAAAATTACAATTGGAAGTAACACTATGAGGTAATTAACAATTTATATAAATGAATTGGGAGTTTTGGAATCGGAGAGTCGGAGTTTTGAATGAAGATGGAAATGATGTCTTCAGAAATCAGTCCAGTGAAAATCACAGAGTTTTATGAGGTGAGCTGTAAAAATAATATCCAATTCATTTATATAATATCGTATACATATTCATTTTAATTAAAAAGCATACAGCAAGCTCCCAATTATCCGTGTGAATATTATCTGGTTTGCAGATTATCCGGGCATGACTCTTTTTACTGTATTTTTTTAAAATGAAGTTAAATACTGTACTGTATTTTGTATTGTTATGAAAAAATGGTTTATTTTTAAACATGCTACTGTGAACTGCGCTTAGAAACTAGCACAATAGAGTGACTTTCACTCACAACCCCTTCCCCTGACGCGTTTAACAGTACCAACCAACATTCTGAGAATACAACACAATTTTGGAAATTTCCATTCTGTGAGTTACTGAAAGTTTGTTGTTACAGATTGAAACCACATATATGCTATGGCATTGGGTTTGTTTGCTGGTTAGTAGTGTGATCAATGGTGGTTACTAGCGTGGTTATCGCTGATTATTTGTGTCATCGCTGGTTATAAGTGTGGTTATTGGTAGTTACTAGTGTATTTATCGCTAGTTACGATGACCGGTTTGAATAACTGTTGTAACCAAGAGTGGTCATGACAGAAAATAATCTCACTTTTTGTTTTCATATTTACAAGTAAAATAAATTAATGATAATCACGACTCGCACCTAAATACATTTAATATAATATTTTATGTATGTTTGTTGCATTTAAGAAGTGTTAAAGTGGGTAAATAAATTTCTAATCAACTCCCACGGTGCCGAATAACTTATTTGGATTATCCATGTTTTTTGATTTTCTGTGCATATCTTGGTCCAAATTAACATGGATAATCGGGAGTTTGCTGTAATAGTAAAATTTATGGTATTTAACCAAAACTAAATTATGTGCAGTATTATGATGAGACATAAAAAAGGAACAGGGACCCAGATGAGAGCAAATGTCTAACCACTTGTGCCACAGATCCACCTAGGATATTGCAATGTGGAAAATATATTTGCTTATCAGCAAATTGGATCCTAGTGTCAGATACAGTAATCCGTAGTATAGATTATAAAACAGAACATTATTATTAATATTTAATTTTAGGAAGTTATATTTTGAGGTTATTTTAATTATATTATTTTTAGTCTGGACATCTTACCTCAATATTAATATTAATATTGAGGTAAGTTGTCCAGACTAAAAATAATATAAGAACATTATTACAATGCAATGATTAGTGGTCAAACCCAGTCCTGAATTGAAAAATTGGTATTCAAAAGGCGTAACTTTGCAAAAACCTGATGGGAAAGATGAAATAGTGTGTAAGTAGAATAAAGAGATGTGGTAATGAAAGTCACCAGTATTGTGTTGAAATAAATATTGCTAAAATTAACATGATAAATTTAGATATTAAGTAGAAAAAAGCTTAAATGTTTTTATAGGACAAGAAGGCCCAATAGAGTTTATTTAAAATCAATAAAAATTGTTATTCATAAAACAATTTTACCATAAAGACAGGCATATTTTCATTCAAGAAAAAATATTAAATATAAATAAATTATATTTAAACTGGGAGTCAAATAGCTCAGTGGTAGAGCACTGGTGTACAAAATCAGAGACATTGGATTCAAATCCCAGTTTTGGAATAATTTTTTCTCTTCAAATATAATTTGTCATTCATTTACTTTAACAAGAAACGTCGAAATAAATTAATTACCTTACTTATATGCATTATAAAGGTTTTGAATATTTTAATGATTATCTGAAAACATATTTTCAAAATAAAGACAATAATAGCTTTACTATTAAGAAATTAAATCGGCTATGGGGACTAGTGGTTATGCTTCTTGCCCCTAGTCCCAAGGGTCGCAGGTTTAAACCTAGTCAGGGTCGATGGATTTTTTTTTTAGGATGAAAAAATCCAAGGAGCAAGTCCTCCAGGAGGAACTTTAAGCCATGGGTTCCAAGTCTGAAGATTTTCAGGCTTGTAAAAGATCCTTAAACCTGAATAAAAGGGCCTCTAAGCAATATTTACCGACCTCATCATCCTATGGTCCACCGCTGTGGTCTCGAGGTAGCGTGCTGCCTTGTCACGCAGCAGGCCCAGGTTTGTTCCCCGGTTGGGGCAGTTTTTCTGGGTGAGGTTTTTATCGGGGTTTTTCCTCACCTGTAAGACAAATATCAGGAAAACTTTAAGGCCCAAACGGTCCCCAAAATCATATGGCCATCTTCATCATCAACACCTTTATCACCATCATCATCATCATCCTTCACCATGTGGAAAGCAACGGGAAGCTACCACACCTACAATTCCCTAGCAAAGCTGCAAGCATAGCATGAAAATGCTATTACTGCAGTGAAGGACCTGCCTTTGGGCAGAATTACTATGGATGGATCATCCTAGGAGATATTAAATATAAAATTGGTACCTGGTAAGCCAGTCGTCCTCAACTAAATTATTAAACTTCATCAAGTAATTCCTCATAATCCTAGTAATACTTTAGTTGCCTGCTAGATGTCTCATTGGGTCAACATGTTGACCACATACCATTCATGACATCTATGTGCAATTAAGTGTAACTAAATTAACTTGGCCTAGTAACTTCTAAAAAGGAGGGGCTCAACATTGGGCTAAGTGTAGATTAAGAAATTATCTAGAAAAAACAAGAACTTAAAGTATGTAAAAGCAATTGTATTTTAAAATATTCCTACAACATATGTACATTATCTGAGACAAAAAATAATTGTTGGAAAACAAATAATATGAAGAATTTAATAGACTGATAAATTCATATGAAAGTAAATGTAAAGTGATCCAATACAGCCCATAGGAGCCCCTTGGGGTAGTAGGAGGTTAAGGCTCCCACTTTTTCTAGACAATCAGCACTTGATGTCAGCCGGGTTCTCAGCCCTGCATGATGACTGCCTTTACCCCTAGAACAAGTGATTGGTAGTCATTTTCATTTGAGGCTGAGTCGACCCCAGGGTCATGGTGTTACCAGAAGATTTTGATCAGTTTAAAAAGTTGGGTAGCATATTGTAGCATATTGCCTTAACCAACTATGCTATGGCGTGCCCCCAAATTCATATGAAACAAATTAAAAAAGGAAAGAAAAAAATTAATGTAATCAATTATTTAATAAAGTAATTATTGGTAATATGCATAATTCATGTGGATATTGAAATAGATATCTGAGTACAAACTCTGAATTAGTGGTATCCATTAATGAAGAAGTGTCTTCAAAGGTTTTTTTTTTAAATACCTATCTTCAAAATAAATTTACAAGAATGCTTTGCTTCCATTAAATTCACTTATGCTTATTTTATTGAAATTAAAAGAGGAATACAAATCATGAAGGATAATATGCTATAGGCTTGCATACTAAAAATAGAACATTGTCCTCAGAAATTAATGAAAATGTAATATTAATACAGATTTATTTTTATAATATTGTATTTGACTTCAGCAAAAGCATATAGTCAATTTTTCTTATAAGATACTTTTGGAAAGATTTTATATTTTTAGGAAATATTAATATCTAATTCTTTATTAATAATTTATTAAGTAGAAACATATGTTAAAGAAATATATCCTTCAATTTAATTTATTGTTTAGAGTTTGTATGAAATATTACACATTTATTAAAGAAAATTTGTGTTACCGCATTCTGAAAGCACCATAAAGCATTTCACTAGATAAGGAATATGACTGCTACTGTGTTTCTCCATCTTCATACACCACAAATTTCAGGTTTGTGGAAACTTAGGTTATCATTTTTATAGAATATTTTATAACTGCCCTTTGTGCACTATTTGCAACATACTAGCTTCATTATAAAATAGTAAAATATGGAAATGTGAAAATGAGATGAAAGGGCATTTCATACTAGAAATACTGTCCATCCATTTAAAAAAAATATGATGCAGAAGTTATAAAAATTCCATCAAATATTTTACTAGCATAAAAACACATTAAACATTCAGAACTTGTACTTCTGAAAATTTTAAGAGACCATTTTGTTCATATGCTAAGCAGCTCACTTGGAAGAGCATTGACATAGAGAGTCAAAGGTCCTGGGTTCAAACCCCAGTCTAGGCATATATTTTTCTTTTCAAATATAATTGAAAATTAACCAATCCAATTTACAACTTGTGTAGGGCTGAATCAATCACAATAAACTTTTACTGAAATATTGTAGAAATGAAATTATCAGACCTGTTCCACAATTGTTTGGGAATTGTCAAACCAGATTTGCAAATATTTCTGATTTGTAAGTTACAGAACACAGAAGGCTGTTCTACCCAAATATTGTTACAAAAAAAAATTAATTAGTTAATTAAATAATGTTATAGAAAATATGTAATTTATTTCTATTTTATTAATATTCTTTATTAAAAATTCAATTTACTAAACAGTCTTTTAATTTCATTTACTAAATGTCAATCCATCTACACCCATACATTTCCATATCGAGCAAGTGTGCTCCCTTGCAAGAGATACTTAACTTAGTTTATTTAGTTATGCCTATTTACTTATATGTCAGTGAGTGACACATCGTTAGCTCATACCTCAAGATGACACATATTAGGAAACTAAGGGTCGAATGTTTGAACGCATTAGACAGTAAAAGGCGTTCTCTGCTGATAAAGTTTTATTCAAACACATTTTTCTTACTCAGAAATCTATTCACGCGGTAATAATTCTAAAGCTACCTGACAAGGTACCTTAAGATCGTAGCTCAAGATATAAACTTATGTGAAAATCCCGAAGGGAACCGATGTAGTTTGAAACTTATCCAAGATGTCGGACCTTGAAGACTTCGATCATGTTTTCGGTATACGCGGAGAAGAGGAATTTGATAGAGTCTACCAAAGAATTCAACTGGAAGAACAGGAGAATCGGCGTAATATTGCGCGTCGCAGACGTGTTTGTATACGGTATTATTTGCGGGATGCAAGCATAAATGCATTCCTCTATAGCAGACGAAAATAACGGAAGTGGTTTTATCGCTGAGAATTCTGGATAATTCGTTGCCAATATTACGAAAACGACAACATTCATGCATGACCGGTTAAGGCGGCCGTTAATTCGATCTCAGCTCACCAGTGATTGGAAGTAATTTGAGTAGAGAGTAATGTATTTGCATACGACCCTAAGGATTACTTGGATGGGAAAGGCCAAATATAGTTTGTTCAGAGGTTCTACTCTAAGTTTGAGATTCTTTTATGAGTCAAAAAGTCTTTAGGCTTGGAACCCACAGCTTAAAGTCTTGACCCTCGGATATCCCATCTAAAAATTTAAACATTGCACCCAGCTTTGAACCCATGACCCTTGGGACTCCTATACATCAATGTCGATCACTGTAGTCTTTTAAAATACCAAGCAGGTTTTCATCTCTTTCGACATTCACCTCTGCTGCTAAACTCCAGTCATGAATTATATGCAAGATAAAATCTCTTGTGGTATTGATTTTGATAATATTCTTTGTCATGCTCCATATTTTGCTTTGTTAGTTACAATGGATTTCATGTAACACCATGTTTTTGGTGCAATAAAGTAAATGGGTCTTGGGAGTTACTAACATAAAATGTTATGTTAATAAAATTAAAAAAAAACTACAAACGTTATTTCCTGAAAACTTGTGTTAGGGTTACATAACTGATTCAGAAAATTTTTTACACCTCATCCCACAAAAATATGTATATTTCACCTGACAGGCCCCTCTATATATATATCATCATCATCATCATCTGCATTCATGGATTAGGTCTGTTAACCCGTTCCGACTTCAGCCCATCTCTTTCAAGGTCTGCCCACAGGCAGAATTACTATATATATATTTCTACAATTTGATCTAACAAGGGAATTTTCAACCATTGCATGCAGAAACCTACTTTAACATTTCTCCCAGAGAAAATTCCCTTGTAAAGTCATACAGAATTTATTTATTTTATATATTTTATTTATTTATTTTTCAGGAATAATGAAATTGAATAAAGTGAAATGGGTCCTGGTATAAAATTCCAAACCAGGTTTTTATTTTTTTAATAAAAATTAATGGGGAGATACGCTATGAGGTAAATTATCAATAGAATATAAATATGAATCAGAAACCTCACACCTTATCCCATAAAATGTCCTTTTCTCACCTGAGATGTTTAAGTAACTTTTGCTTTCATCCTCATCTACACTCTAAGTGTTTGAATTGAGTCATTAGCATCAGTTTTCCTCTTGCCGCCTGTTGTTGTTTGAATGAACTTCAAGAAGAAATCTTGCTCATTGGGAACTTGTTTTATCAATTCATTTTTATATTCTGTTGTTCCAAATCAGCCTTTTCTTTAATGACTGAGAAAACCAGGAAACAATTTCAATCAGGTTGATTGGTTAAATTGCTGAATGTTTTGTCCTAACTTTTACCATCTGAAATATAAGATAATATAAAGGTGTTAATTTCTGCATCATTATTAGATGGATAACATAGTAGCCTTTCATTCATTACACATAAGTAGAAACTAAATATAAATTGTCTTAGAAGAAATGTACAGATTAATTGTAGATACTCTAATGTATTATAAGTTAGCAACATGTTTAAAATAAACAAAATAAAATATATATAAACTTTAAATATAGGGAGTCCTCATCTAAAAATTGCTATTCATGCATGAAAAAAAATTAGCTTAAAAATACTAATTTTTAAGAATTATAATTTTTTAAATTAGAAGACTGAATATGAGGTATTAAAACACTTTAATTTAATTATTAAAATTACTATTTTAGATGTTAAACATACTTTATGAGAATATTTTTTCACCTGAACCATGAAATCTCTTAATATATGTTAACTATAGTCAAAACATTGCAGTAATTATTACTGACTCTTCACAGCTCACAAGTGAAGATATGTATCACTACTCTATAAAACATGTTTAAAATAATTAATGAAAAAAACTTGTTGACTTTCTCTCCTTTTTTTCCAATGGATATAATTTTTATTTAAATTATTACATTATAAATATGATTTTCACATATAAAAATGTACCTAGTGTTGTATGAGGGCAAGACAGAAGACATGAAAATCAGACCTCCGGAAAGAAGCCGTCACTGCCCAATGATTCAACATTAAATTTCCCTGCATAACAACAGCTCATTCAAGCTTGAAACTTTCACATGTGTTGCTTCAGTTTTGAGTTTGTTTTTGTACCATATAGATATGCAGTGCAGTTATTTTATTTAAAATACCAGCACTTAATAACCAGCTCATTCAAGTTATATTTGAAAAAGGGAAAAAAAATATATGCGTTAGACTTGGGGTTTGAACCAGGGACCTTGGACTTTCGGAGCTTGAAACTTTTCCCCATTGTGTTGCTTCCAGTTTTGCGTTTGTTTTTGGTACCATATAGGCATGCAGTGACAGTTTATAAAACAACAGTACTTATATATTGGGAAAAATGGACAACTATTGCCAAAATGAGGGAAAAGTGTGAGGAGGAAGTGGCTGAAATTCAAAAATTACCTAGGAAACAAATAATCACAAATAGGAATAGCGGGCACCAAAAAGAAATTAAAAAAACATAGGCTCCAATTCTGGAAATGTGTTGTAACTATTATTACATTCCAAAGGACTCTTGACAATTCCCCAACTCCTTTCAAAAAAAAAAAAAACGTTTTTTTTTTAAACTTGAACAATACATAAAACTATTATTCTACCAGTTATAATTTTATCTGGTGCAAAACATTGGGAGGGAAAAGGGAGATTGACGAGTATTTGAGAAATTAAAAAGTTCTTAGGGAAAAGTTTTGGACCAAAGGAGAGAAATGAAAAACAAGGAGGAACAAGTGAATGGAGAAGACTACATAACTCAGAAAATACATGGTCTCTCCAGGGGAAGGCCAGGATATAATAAGAATAGTTAAGTCCTCATAGACTGCGGAATGGGCAAGGGACACGTGGCACAAAATAGGGAATGAAAAAGGACATGCTTGAAAGCTTCTTGCAGGGAAAACCAGAGGGGAAAATGCCCCAATTGTAAGACCAAGAATTGAGGGGAGAAGAGAATACATTAAACATGATTTGGTTTTTGAGGAAGGTCGATTAAACAGGGATGATTGGGAAAAAAACATTAAGCTCAGGATGATAGGGACTTCTATGGAGGAGTGTATGTCAGTGGTGGCCATGAAAACCTATGGGTTTTTTTTTGGAAAGTGCCAGTGATGGTTAAATTAGTTTACTTTAGTTAGCAACATTTTTCGTATGAGCAGCATGTGTTGGATATTCTACTATTAACGTCTCAGGAAAAATTCTTTTCACATTGCATAGTTGTTGAATCATGGTTTTGTCAACCAGGACAGTAACTTTCAACAGGGACCAGTGAGTTTGTGGGTTGGGGGACCAAGCTTATCCTTACAATAGCCTTGGATGTTTAATAATCTGATATACAGGGAAGGGGGGAAAGTAAATATCAGCATGCATATTTTTTTTAGGGTAAATGTGTTTAGGGATAAATATCAGGGTCAATATCTTTTTGCCAGCAGATGGAGAAAAAATTTGTAGTTCCTGGTTTAAACCAGTATAGATTTTTCCTTAGTTTCATCAGGTTTTTCACCTGCCAATAACCACTATATATATATTTTATTTTACAGTGTTCTGCCCTAGGACAGGTCTTTCACTGCAATCATAGCATTTTCATGCTATATTTTGCAGCTTTACTAGGGAGTTATAGGTGTGGTAGCTTCCCATTGCTTTCCACTCCGTGGATGATAATGATGATGATGGCCAGATGATGTTCGGGGACTGTCTGGGCCTCAAAGCTTCCTGATATTTGTCTTATAGGTGAGGAAAAACCCCGAAAAAACCTCACCCAGGAAGCTTGTCCCAACCGAGAATCGATCCTGGGCCTGCTGCATGACAAGGCAGCACGCTATCTTGAGACCAAAGCAGTGGACTACTATATATATGTACGTCCACTGCTGTGGTCTCAAGGTAGCATGCTGCCTTGTCATGCAGCGGGCCCAGGTTTGATCCCCGCTTGGACAAGTTTCCTGGATGAGGTTTTTTCCTCACCTGTAAGACAAATCTCAGGATACTTTAAGGCCCAAACGGTCCCTGAACATCATCTGGCCATCATTATCATCAATACCATATTCACCTCATTACATTAAGTTTAGGTTTAAGGCCTCTCCTGGCACATCATTACCCATCATCATCACCCATCATATCATTGGGGCAGCGTAACTCCGCCTTTCAGGCACCCCAACCTCAGAAGTGGGATACAATACGCCAATGCCAGGAGAGAATACCTGAAATGTCGAATAACAAATAGGTGGCATTGAACAAAAAAAAGTATATATATATATAAATCTTCCACATTTTACATTGTATTAATAGTTTTTTTTGTAATGTGATTTAAACAGGGGATGACTCGAAAACATTAGCTCAGTATAGGGATGTGTGGAGAGCTTATGTCTGCATGGCCATGAACCTTCGGGTTCAACAGTGCCAGTGAGTTAGTTAATGTGACAATGAATGAAATTATAAATACAGTTGTAGGAGAAAATTAACACCCGTTATGAAAACACTAATAAATGCAGTTGTATTGTAATTTGGGATACTATAAAAAATTAATATAAAAATATTAACAAAATAGGATGATACCTTAAAAGAATATAAAGATAAATGAAGAAAAGACAATAGTAATGAATGTAACAAGAGAAAAATCAACAGAAACATATATAAAATTCAGGGGACAATATCTTAAACAAGTCATTTAGAAAGTGATATTAATAAAGAAGGCAAAATCCAAAAAGAAATAAGCAGAAAGATATAAAGTTATGCCAAATTCCAATTCCAAAGTAATTCTGCCTGAGGGCAGATCTTTCACTGCAATCATAGCATTTACAAGCTATGCTTTGTAACTTTACTAGGGAATTACAGGTGTGATAGCTTCCTGTTGCTTTCCACACCGGTGAAGGGTGATGATGATAATGGTAAGGATGATGATGATGATTTTCTGTTACTATTTAATTAGAAGCATGTTGAGGAATTGGAATATACCATTGAAGTGTAAAAAAATGTATAAAACATATTTTAAACTTATATTAATTTATGGAACCGAAGCATGGATAGTAATAAAGAAAGATTTAAGTAAAATTCAAAGAACAGAATGAAGTTTTCAAGAAGCATGCTTGGAAAAACCGGAAGAGATATATTACAGAACATTAAAGAGAAATTTTTAAGTTGGATAAAATACAAGATGAAATGGAAGAATAAGATGGTATAACCATGTTAAAAGAATGAATACTGGAAGGATACCAAGACAAGCAAATGAATTTAGATCAGGAGGGAAGCGATCAAGAGTTGGCCAAGATGTAGGAAGGAAGAACAGATTAAGAAGAATGTCTAGCAAAGAGGACTTGAATGATGGAAGAGGAGACATGGAATAATTGAGATAGATAGAGGCTTTTGTCCAAAACTTCATCATCAAAATGGAGACATGAGATTAAATAAATAATAATCCATCCATCCATAGTAATTCTGCCCGAAGGCAGGTCTTTCACTGCAATCATAGTATTTTCATGCTATGCTTTGCAGTTTTACTAGGGAATTATAGGTGTGATAGCTTCCCGTTGCTTTCCACACCAATGAAGGATGATGATGATAATGGTAAGGATGATAATGATGGCCGGATGATTTTTGGGGACCATTGGGCCCTAAGCTTCCTGACATTTGTCTTACAGGTGAGGAAAAAACTCCAAAAAAAACCTCACCCAGGAGCCTGTCCTGACTGGGAATCGAACCCGGGTCTGCTGCGTGACAAGGCAGCATGCTACCTCGAGACCACAGCTGTGGACATGAATAATAACAATGATGACAATAATAATGACGATGGTGATAATAATAATAATAATAATAATAATAATAACAGCAATAGTAAAAAAAGTAAATCCTTTACTCGTATCCAATATAACGCCAAGTCAAGGGCTGAGATTAGATGAAATCCGTATTATTGAAAAATCTGTCTAAGTTGACCAGGCCTTTTTCACCATCACAGGGGCAGATTAAGTGAAATGGAATGAAATGGAGATAATGATTATGGAAAAGAGGTTTAATGAAGTTTTGAAGGGGGGAGGCAGGGGAAACCATAAGTAAAACCAATTCACCTACCAGAACCCCACATGGAGAGACCAAAATACAAACTTGGGACCCGGAGGTGGAGGGTGAGTGTCTAACCACTTGCACCATGGAGCTGCCAGTAATAGTAATAAGTGACAAATATGACAATGATAAGAGGTTTTGTGTGAGATAATGTTACTTACATTTTAATTATTGCTGGATGGATTGGAAATATAAGAACACTTTTTTTATTAAATTAATATTGAGAAGCTAAAGCTATTACTATGATAGAAATAAGTAAATTAATAAACACAATTAAATTTTTCTCTTTACCATTGATATACACTTTTTTTAATATACCTAGGCTTTCTAGTTACCCTTAAAACTAAAAACTTATTTTTGTACTTAACATAATTTTTACCTGTAATTGCTAAATTATAAAAATAAATAATTGCATTATTTAAAAATATTAATTCAGAGCATTTTAACATATGGTGCTGAAGTCTGGCAAATTCCTACCAGGGAAATGAAAAGAATTTTAAGTACAGAAATGGATGTTTTAAGATCAGCTGGAAAATCTAGAATGGATAGAATACGAAATAAAGAAATAAGGGAAATTATGGGTGTACAAGAGGAGTCGGACATCATAGACATTATAGAAAAGAAAAGATTACAGTGGTATGGCCATGTCAAAAGAATGCCAGAGTAAAGATTGCCAAAAATTATTATGGAATGAATCCCAATGGAAAGGAGGAAGACCGAAGAAAACTTGGATAGAAGGGGTACAAGCAGCTATGAATATCAGAGGAATGGAGAAAGATCAATGGATGGACAGAGAGGAATGGCATTTGATTTCCGGAAGACGGCGGCAGCTGCCATGATACTGGATGATGATGATGATAAAAATATTATGTAATATCTGCCATATATTTTTTTAATGCTATAAATATTGATACAATTTGTGAATGCTAGAGGATTTCATTTCTATTGCTGGTAGAAAACCTCTTTTTACCAGTAAAAACTTGTAGTCTGGACTTTTAAAAAAATTAATTTTCCAACCTGGTGATAAATATAATAAAAATGTAAAAGAAAACTACATAACTTGAAACTAGTAAAAACTTACATTTTAAAGCTTCAGTTTAATTTCTTGATGTACAGTTATATTAACTTAAAACACAATTACTATTTCCAAAATATCAAAATATATATTCGTACATAAATTGTAAACCACCCTTATATGGCCTGAAATTGAGGACTCTCTATATGGTGCCCTTGTAGAATTGATAATTTTTGTATTATTATTCACAAAGCCTCTTCACCAGCCTTAAATGCTACACTCCACAATGCTTTGTATTTTATGCTATTTAAGTAGATAAAAGTAGTGTAATAATTTAAAATAAAATTGAACTAATTAAAAAAATGAATAAAATATCAATATATTTATAATATACTCTGTAGCAGCAAGTAAATGGTATATTATATTGTTCAGATTAATTAGAGAAAAGTTGTGAAATACCATTAAATGTTATAAATATTACATTTTATGCTTAAAGAATAAAATTAATAAAACTCTTAAAGAGATCTCTCAAAAAGAGCATTATCATCAAATTTTTAGGAATGTGACTTTAAGATATTAAAATTATGCAATATTCACTATTATGTAATCTTCCCACATTTACTCGGTAGTTGGCATACTGATAAAGTATGCGCATCATTTACCACTAGACTGAGCTTATTTATAACATAGTTTTCAATCAAAAAGACTTTAAAATAGAATTATAGTTTACATTCTTATTCAAGAGAGGTCTTCAACTCGTACAGTTTCAAAACATTATATTTATTTTAAAAAGGCTTCAAAACATTACAGATTAAGAAAGCATATTAAATTATATGAAATGCTGGAGGGAAATTTTTCTATAGGACATAACAGGCCTTGGGCTAATACTTGGAAGTTAGAAGAAGAAAATAATTATAAACATTGCAAATCCTATATTATCAGTCTGAGCAAGAGGAACTGTCGTCTCCTTCTTTACTGAAACTGTAAAAGATTAGGTCTTATTAGCAAAATTATAACAAAATTAGATATTAGATCTTTAAAAGGATCCATTAGAATTTTACGAACTCGCCACTACGTTCAATAAAAATTATATAATTATATATATTTAAATTCATAACAATTAAATTAATTTATGCAAGTATATATATATATTTATATATGAAAAGAAAAATATACGCCTAGACTCCATCTCAGATGGAAGAGCATTGACATAGAAAGTCAAAGGTCCTGGGTTCAAACCCCAGTCTAGGCATATATTTTTCTTTTCAAATATAATTTGTCAATCATTAAGGTGTTTAAAAACGAATAATATTAACATATATATTTATTTATTTATTTATTTTAAATCTTAAATAAATTGTATAAAATCAAAATTATGTGCTAAGCTTTGTCAGCTACGACACCCTATTAGTTTAAGAAGCTTTGTATTCTTTATTATTAGAATGGAAATTCTTAATAAAAAAATTATGGAAAGAAAGGACGTATGAACCAAGGTGAATTAAAGGTATAACATTTCTTTAGAGAACTAAAAGAGAAATATCTCATGATTTTTTATCTAATTTAGAACTCTAATATGTTCTATTGAAGTATATTAAAAAAATATAAATATTGAAGTTACAATTACACACACAATTCAGTATACATCTTAAACAGAAAATTACTCTTCTCCTATAATTAGAATAATATTACTAAAAACATGATTGAAAATAGTAATAAATTTTACTGAATCAAGATTATCAAGCTTAAATTAAAAAAAAAAAATTAAAGAATTAAAACAATTGCAGTATGGAAGAAAGATAGCACAGTTTGAAACTTTATTTCTCTAGATTCATATTTTGCATTTGTTATCTTTAATTTTTAATCACTCCATATTTTATTTGAATTAAAGAAAATTTTCATTTCACTCTTATTTTCATGAAATTTTGCAAGAGTTTGTATGCAACAGATTTGATAAACTAAATCATTGAATATTATAACTTACATTACAGCTCAAAGAGTGGTATGGTTTGCTCAAATAATTTGTATGGAAAAACATATCAAAATTTAAAAATACAGAAGGATAGATGATACAGCATACCTGTATAAAAACTAAAAATTATCAGTAATTACTGGCCAGTTTATCAGTCTCGATGGACTAGGAATTAAGTTCCTTGTCTTTGGTCCCAAGAGTCACGGGTTCAATGGATTTTTACAATTGAAAAATCCAAGAAACAATTCCTCCAGGAGGGATTTAAACTATAGGTCCCTAGTTTGAAGATTTCACCATTCAAGTATTGCCTTAGCTGCCTTAGGTATCTCTTTGAGATAACCACTTGTCACTTGCCAACAAATTAGCAAGGTTAAATAACTCCCACAAGAGAGTTGCCCCACATGAGGATGTACAGGTACAGATAGACAAATTGGTCAGTAGAGATACATATAAATAGAATTCTATCTACAGATGCACATACTTGTATGTCTGTACTCTTTTTATAGCATTTCTTTAATATTATACCAAATCTGTTTATATTGTCATTCCGTTTGTACCAATGTATAAACTAGCATATCTTATAATCAATTAAATTGCGAAATTATAACTTCATGATCAACACTGACAAAAATTTGCATAAATTATATTATAAATAGTAATAATATGATTGAAACACTTTTCCATCACATTACTCTCTTCCATAAAGCAGCCATTTTTGGTAACTCAGAAATATGCTATACAAGCCATTTACCTAGTATAAAAAATTCTGAAATCTACGAAAGTATTAAAACAGTTACAATTTCTTCATAAAATTGATATTTTTGCAGTGGATTCTTTCACACTGTAGAATCCTTGGTAATGAAAGGGCAAATGACTTAGCAAAAAAAAATCACAATAACTCACTACAATAAAATCCATCTTTATCATTTCCCTTATTAAAATTAATAATTTAGAAACTATCCAACAAAACAAATATGGCAGTTAAATTCTAAAGAGTGTAAATAAACAATGGGGAACTTTGTTAAATAAAAAGAATTAATATATAAACCATGGAAATGAAACAATTTTTTTCCTTGATATAATTTTGAGGCCTGAAACTGATCCTTTAATCAAGAAATATATACCTTTCTGTAAAATCATACATTTCTCACTTTTGATAATGTATAATAATATACTGTACTGTCAAGTTTTTTTTTTATCTGGAATCATCTTACCTCAATTTAATGATTAACCCATCAGCGTAGAGTGACGTGCACTGCCCGCATGATTTCTATACTGGAACTAGTTCTTATTTTTCGGAAAAGGTTCACTAAATAAATGATTAAATAATATCATTTTGTAGAAGAAAGATTACCCTTTTATTAACAACATAACTCATTTTCAAATTGTGTAATTATGTTTTCTAATTTACAAATTTAAATGCCATTCCAAGGAATCCTCCTGCAGCTCCTCCCACGCTGATGGGTTAAAAGAACATAAAAATATAACTTCCTAAAATAAACCATTCTGTACTGTATTTATTCATGTATAGGCAATTTCTTACTTAAAACCAATGAAAAATGGGGCATGGCTTATATCCACAACAAATTAAAAATCTCTATATATTTTAGGACCATTTTAGTCTCATTGATACAACAGGTAGCATGTTGTCATCTATTTGCCAGAAACACATAACTCTTACTTATTTAGATATATTTCTATCACTCACCTCATATTCTTATGAACAGTTGAAGAATATGAGGTGAGCGATAAAAGTGTACCTAAGTAAATAATACCTCATAGTGTGAATTCCTAAAAAAGTAATGACTCTTACTTTTATTCTAAAGAAAAATCACGTTCGAACCGGTAGTTGAACCCTGGACCTCTGTACGTCAGTGCAGTAACCGTTACGCCATTTGAACTTCTGATGGGAACGTCAAATTTCTTTCTACTTATTCAAATAATTCTCCTTTCATTTGAAGGCTGATAGCCATCGCTTTCAACAACGCCATCTGACAACTTCTTTTCGAAGTATTTTTTATTGAGAATTTAAACATTAATTTTTAAGCGGTTAAAGCTACTATTTTGATGTTATATTTTAAATTAATATGTTCCAGGATTGGATATAGTTTTATTTTAGAAAGAAAAATCACGTTCAAACTGGGAGTTGAACCCCAGACCTCTGACTTTTTTCTTCTTTCTAAAATGAAATCCTGGAACATATTAATTTAAAATATAACATCAAAATAGTAGCTTTAACTGCTTAAAAATTAATGTTTAAATTCTCAATAAAAAATACCTCAAAAAGAAGTTGTCAGATGGCGTTGTTGAAAGCGATGGCTATAAGCCTTCAAATGAAAGGAGAATTAATTGTATAAGTAGAAAGAATTGAGGTTCCTATCAGAAGTTCGAATGGCATAACGGTTACTGCACTGACATACAGAGTCAGAGGTCCGGGGTTCGACTCCTGGTTTGAACGCGATTTTTCTTTCTAAAATAGAACTATATCCAATCCTGGAACATATTAATTTAAAATATAACATCAAAATGAATCTTACTGTTTGTCATTCATTCGCAACTTAAATTTCAAGGCATAATCTGCTCTTATTTAGCCCATGTTCAAATCTAATTCACTTTGAAGACTTAATTTTGGTAATAATGAGAAGGAATACCTCACTCTGTGCCACACAAAGGTCACTACCCAACATTCAACCGCTTTGCAAGTGCAACCAAGATGCAGAATTTGCAATATTGCCATAATTCTGAATACTACTACTATCAGTATGTCTCCAATTGGGATAAAAAATCATATTTTTCATATAATTTTCAAATTCAAAATTTAGGGTCATGGCTTATACATATGAATGACATATACACACATAAAATGGTATTGTCCTTCACTTTTAAATATACAATAATTTAATAGATCCAACTATCATATTGAAATATAAATAGCCAACAATACTTTAGAAGAAATTGCTTTCAACACACACATTTTGAATTCTGCACTTCACATTTAGAACAAACCAAGCCATGCATGTAATAAATATGCCTATATCTTTTGTACATGATATTAAGTCTCCTTTGTAATGTATTTTTTAAAGAAAGCTTATTAATAATTATTCTTTTTCACTTGTATATTAAAAAGCAATCACTATTCTTATTTTTTCCTGTATCTGCATTTGGCAGTAGTTAGGCTACTCAAAGAAATTTCTTTTTCTATTTTCTAATTTCATTAAATTATTTAATTATAATTTTCCTTTCAAATTGCTTCTGTATTAAGATTATTATTTAGACTATATGAAAATAGGCAGATTTAAAATTAATTGGAAGTGTCCTGATACACAATTACTACATTAAAACAAGTTATAGTTAACTAATGTTTCTTTCAAATTGGAATTTTTTAATAACTTACTGATTACATAAATTGTGATTCAATTTATATAATTTTTATATTATCTCCACTCCAAGCACAGCAGGCCTAGAAGGCCTTTGGCCTATCAGCTGGTTCCTGGTCTCACATCCACATGTGGTAATCACAGAGGTAGATGATCATCTAGCCAGTGTGGGGTTGCATGTGGTCAGCATGTTGGATCCCCCAGCCATTATAGCTGATCTTCTCAACCTGGAGTTGCTACTTATTGGACCTACCCAAATGCCTCATGATGCTGTGTGAACTCTGGTCCCATATTGGTCAAAATTCCATGAGAAAATTTCTTCCCCCACGAGGACTCAAACCAGCACAAGTCTCTGTGCCAAGGCTTCTTGCCTTAACCACTTGGCAACGGCACAGGACAATTTTTATATTATATAATTTATTTATAATATTTTTATATTATATTATAATAGTCCACCACTATGGTCTCTAGGAAGTGTGCTGCCTTGTCATGCAGCGGGCCCGGGTTCGATCCCCGGTCGGGGCAGTTTTTCTGGGTGAGGTTTTTATTGGGGTTTCTCCTCACCTGTAAGACAAATGTCAGGAAAACTTTAAGGCCCAAACGGTCCCCAAAATCATATGGCCATCATCACCCTTATCATTATCATCATCATCATTATCATCCTTCACTGGTGTGGAAAGCAACGGGAAGCTACCACACCTACAATTCCCTAGTAAAGCTGCAAGCATAGCATGAAAATGATTGCAGTGAAGGACCTGCCCTCAGGCAGAATTACTATGGATGGATATTATAATACTCTACCATATAAAATTATAATTCACTTAAGATTGGTTGTTATATAATATGTACCTCTTCCTTTTACAGTAAACTATATTTTATGGGAAATATCAATTCTAATAATAAACATTTTATTGACATCTATTCACTGGGTCCAAAATATGGCTTTTTTCAAAAATAATTACAGAGTAGTACGAGGATGCTTTCTTTAACAAAAACAAAGCAAATTCAACATAAGTAATCATTAAAAAATCAATTATAGTCTTACATTTCTTGTGAAACAATATATGTGAATAACTGATAATCAACTTTAGCTTAATTTATAAATGGATCAAGATAAAAGCTTGCCAAAAATGACTGGAATTATTATTAAATTAAATCAAATCCATGGTACAAGAGCTTTGAAGAATCAAAGTCAACTGAATTAGTTGGTGTCACTAACACAGGACTATAAGAGGGAGTCACTTGATTGGCGTGATGCAGTTCTTCAATCTTAGTTTTCTTAATGGATTTTGATTGATTCCCGTTCATCCTGCTCAGGACAAGGGTGCTTCTCTAGTGAGGAGTTTCTTAGCCAGACTAATTTAGTTACATTTATTTCCCTACAAATGTTAGTTTGTAACATGTGGTTAAGGACATCACCTCAAGGAGATATCTAGTAGGAAACAAAGGTAGAAAGAAATTTTATTGGCTTTATAGGGCAATGTTACAATTCCCATTTAAAGTCTTCTTAAATAAGAAGCTGCAATTTAGTGTGTCAAAAATGGTTTGTAGCCTTTGGCACTCTTGGGAATTGTGTAAGAGAAAATTTTGCATTTAGATTGGAGGCCTAGGATAGCTCAGTGGTACAGCGCTAGTGTATGAAATTAGAGGTCCTTGGTTGAACCTCAGTCTAGGCATAACATTTTTCTCTTCAAATATAACTAAGGTATTACTTGAATAGTGAACCATTTTTAAAAAATGTGAAGTTTGCAATGAAATAAAACCTCAAGAAGGAATACACAACATTTTAAAAACAATTCCTTTAAAAATATGTACACTATATAGATATATTATATACAAATAAAAACTATTAATAATATTATATTTATAATACATTTAAATTCTAATAATATTTTTACACAAATATTTTATCTATGTATTTTTCATATTTCAATTTATTTTAAACAAAATATTTATTTATACAAAATACAGTACTAAAAATCTTAAAAAATTATTACATGTGTTAGAACTTAAAGATTTATCAGTGTATATGTTTATATTATAGAGTGACTAGATCTAAAATATTTAATTTAAAAAGATTAATATGCATATATGTATATACAGTATATGAACATATAAAAAAAGTATTGAACTAGTTTATAAATATGTACATGCAATATGTTTGCTTATTGTTCTGCCTAATTTCATGGAATCTCAAAGTACACATGCATTCACTTAATTGTTCTGGTCAGTCATCACCATGCCAATTTTCTGTTGTTGCAGAAACCTCATCATGTTGAGCCACAGCGCAAGGTAAGCTTCACATAGTACATTGTTTTATTATTATTTGTACATACAGTGCATGTTATTAATCTCTCAATTCCTTCATATGCTATATGAGAGGTTTAATTTTTTTTCTCATTTTATAAACAATTCAAGATTATTGTGATTAGTTGCATCATGCTGTTTACAGAAATTGTGCTTCATGTTCATATTTTAATTTTATTTATAAATGTTAAGTTTAGATGGTTGCAATGTACAAATCATAAAAACTTAATAAAATCCACTATATAATAAATGATAAATATTTCTATGGTGAAGGAATTCTGAGATTCTCAAAGAATTACACACAGAATCAGTCATGGAATATGTACAAAAAAATACAGAAACAACTGGAAATCTCAAGTACGAAGAATGAGCAGAACAAGAATACCACGTCAGATCTTAAATCACCAGCCACCAGGCAAGAGATCTCTGGGCAGACCCTTCAAACATTGGATTGAGACCGTAACAGACCACTAGGTCTATCACATGAAAGGAAGAAGAAGAAATACTTAATTTTAAATGACAATTCAGTCCGAGAATAATTTTTTGTTGTAATCTGGGAGAGTGGCGGATTGTAAAACATCTTATAGGTAAGAATGTCCGAAAAGTTACTGAACACTATTAGAAATCATTATATTCAAAAGTTTTTTTTTTTTTTCAAATGCCCCAGGTTGTCATTTCAACATTCCTGGTGTTCTCTCGTGGTATGGCATACTTATAACCCACTTCTGAGGTAGAGGTGCCTGGAAGGCAGGTTACGCTGCCCCGATGATATGAGAGTTGATGATGATGGTAATGATGTGCCAGGAGAGTCCTTAAACTAAACTTAAGCTAATCAGGTGAATATGATATTGATGATAATGATGGCCAGATGATGTTCGGAGACCGTTTGGGCCTTAAAGTTTCCTGACATTCATCTTCTCAGGTGAGGAAAAACCCCGAAAAAACCTCACCCAGGAAACTTGTCCCGACCGGGCCCACTGCATGACAAGGCACATGCTACCTTGAGACCACAGTGATGGACTTATGTTTGAATGTTTGTGAGTAAAACAAATAACTTAATTAAAATTTAACACTTTTTGAAGACACTAAATAATGAACACTTGTTCACTACTATCTTGAATATAAATAATAACCCAAATTGCAAAATCCATTTATTTTATTTGTAACAATTGTGATGCAACCACATAATGTCCAATGACAAAAAATAGCAATACAAATGTGATCCATTGATCACCTAAATTTTGCCCATTGGCAACAAAATTAACAGAATGCAGACCAGCACATCTACACATCTCTTCGCATCTCACACACCTGGATATGATTTTATCCAAGTCATTGCCTGTTGGAAATCTTATATTTTTATGAGAACAGAGTGACATGCATCCGAATCCCAGAGAGCTCAGTTAACTTTTGAAAAAGCAGGACAAAGATGAACGTGGGCAGCCAGCAAAAATGCACACCTGCCAACAGAGTTGTCATGTATTTTGCAATGAACAGAGGCTAAACATTGTGACATTTATGCTTTTTTTTCTGGTCTCACTACAGGCCAAAGGAGACCCTTGGGGTATTGGGAGTTTTAGGCTACCTCTTTTTCTAGACAATAAGCACTTGATGTTAGCCAGGTTATTAGCCCTGCGTGATGCCCACTTTAACCACCAGAACAAGCATCTGGTATTCATTTCCATAATAGGCTGAGTCGACCCCAGAGCCATGTTGCCACCAGAAGATTTGGGTCAGTTTAAAAATCCTGATCCCATCAGGACTCGAACTCTCGACCTTCCAGTTTGTAGTATATTACCTTAATCAACTACACTATGGCATGTCCCTGCGACATTTATGCTAGATCAGCAAAATACAGAAAATAAACTCCATAGTTAATTCTCTCAACAATCTGAGAAGATTTCACAACACATAAATGGGTAGTTAAATTTACAATGCAATAACCTGAAAGGATTTCACAACACTTTAAAATTTACCCCTGAATTAAAAAAAAAAAATCATGTAACTCATGTAACACAAAATTATAACTCTCCAAATTAGTTTCCAGCTCAATAAACACCTGCAAATTATTCAAAATTAATATTACTTTTACAAATAAAAAAATATCATAAACATTTCACGAGCCTTTAAGTATCATTCTGGTCTCATAGGTTTTAATTGAAAAGTTGGATCCTGAAAAAAAAATTATTAAACAAAAAATAAATTTTTACTTGCCTTAATTCTATTTCAGAACTGAAGAGGTATGTACAGTAACTATTCATGTTTGGTATTGAATCTGCAGCTTTCAGATTTTGCAAGGAGTACTATAATTTATATTATATTTATTTTAAAGTAGTATAGGAAAGGAAATGTACTCTAATGACAATCTATAAGAGGTGTTCTGATGTAGGGAACATAGGCTTCAGTTCATCATTACAAAATAATTTTATGTTAGTATAAGATACATTTAAATGTTTTATACCTCTCCTCATAAACAATCTTGTAAGTAGATCGCGATTTCAAGGCCATTGTGGCCCCATCCTCAGTACCATCTTGACAACAAGATGGTACTGAGGATGGGGTTGCAATGGCCTTGAAATTGTGATCTACTTACAAGATTGTTTATGAGGAGAGGTATAAAACATTTAAATTAAACCTCATAGTGATTTATTCCTATAAAAGTTCAATTATGTTAGTACGTTACATTACATCCCAATTCCTTCCAATAAAGTTAAACTGAAAATATATAAAACTGTTATTCTCCCAGTTATATTATATGGATGCAAAACATGGATTCTTACAAGGAGAATTATGAGTATTTGAGAATAAAGTTCTTAGGAATATTTATGGACCAAAGTGAGATGAACAGACAGATGAATGGAGAAGACTACATAACAGTGAGCTTCATGGTCTTTATAGAATGCCAGATATAATAAGAACTGTTAAGTATCGTAGACTGTGATGGGCAGGACATGTGACACGAATGGGGAATGAAAGATGTGCATGGAAGCTTCTTGTAGGAAAACCAGAGAGAAAATGCCCAGTTGGTAGACCAAGAATGAGGTGGGAGAATAACATTAACCATGATTGAAGGGAAGAAGATTATATAGGGGATAATTGGAAAACATTAGCTCAGGATAGGGATATATGGAGAGCATATGTCTGTACATCTATGATCCTACAGGTTCACTAGAACCACTGAGTTACAGTAGTTAGTTATGTTACAAATATATTATATTCCTTGGACTATGATAGATTTCAAGGAAAAATTAATCAGCTACTAATCAGCTTCTGACATAATTATGTCCTAGAATAGGTTTAGTAACTAATTAACTCACATCATGGCCTTGAAATCAGCTTCTGACATAATTATGTCCTAGAATAGGTTTAGTAACTAATTAACTCACAGGAACTAGTGAACCTGGAGATTCATGGCAATGCATACATATGCTCTTCACACGCACCTATCCTGACTTAATATTTTCCAATTATTCCCTGTATAATTCATCTCCTTCAAATCACAGTTAATATTATTTTTCCATCTTATTCTTGGCCATCTACTGGGTGTATTCTATCTGACTTTTCTATAAGAAGTTTTTTATGCCCTTTTATTCCTCATTCATTTTATTACATATGATTTGCCCATCACAGTCTATGACACTTAACTGTTTTTATTACATCTGGTTTCCCATAAAGATCATGAGATCACTGATGTATATTTTTGTCCATTCACCTGTATGTTCATCTCTCTGGTCCAAAATTTTTCCTAATGACTATATTCTCAAATACTCAATCTTTTTTCCATACTCTATTAAAGTAATAGAGTTATGGCTTCACTATCAATCAAAATGGGGCACGACAGCCCTATTTTGTGGACCCTGACAATCTTTTCAGGAACCCCCTTGGCATTCCTGTCTGTCAAGTAACCACCAGTAACTCCAATTCTTTATTCCGAAGGGCCAATATGTCCTGTTCAGACACGGTTCTTTTCCACCTCAACTACAATTGTTCAACTATTATGATGATAGTGGTGTTTAATAATATTCTTCTAATTTATTTTGGAAAGAAAAAATAATTTCTGAATCGGGATTTGAACGCGAGAACTCGTAACGTGTATATGTTAGTTCCCATCAGTGGATTGAAACTATTCAGGCAGTTTTGATACAAACACAAATTTTTATTATTGACCTATCGACTATATCTCTTTTGTTGTGTCCGAGGGCAGATAGTTATTCTGGCTCTACTGGCTTTATAAAAGTAGTTTTTAAATTTTATATTTACAAGGAAGAGTACACTATGAGGTGGAGTTTTAATTTGGTTACAAATAGGAGTTCGAATATTCACGACTGGAATCTCAATTATTGTGAGAAATATAGAGATGAGGTCATTGTCATGCATGAAATTCTAACTCCTATCAAATAGTTTCTTTTTATTCATTTCATAATTCTCAAAGATGGATTAAAATATATTCGAAGCAAAAAATTATATGCTCAGACCGGGGGGAACTTCTAACCCAAGTGAGGCTTTGGCTTTCTAGGACAATGCTCTACCGACTGAGCTAAAAAAAAAACATTGGAAGAAGCCATACTGATTTCATAATGTAATGTAAAATTCCCAAATAAATGTCTTCTTAATAAAGAAGCCGCCATTTGTAAGATAGAAGCAAAGGTTTCATAGCATTTGGTGTGCAGGAATAGACAGCGTATATAAGAGAGAAATTTGCGTTTAGATTGGAACTCGCCCAGATGGCTCAGTCAGTAGAACATTGACCTAGAAAGCCAAAGGTCCTGGGTTCAAGTCCTGGTCTGAGCATACTGTATAATTTTTCTCTTCAAATATGATTTATCCTGTAATTAGTTTTTAAATTCCCATTAAAAGTCTTCTTAATTAAGAAGTTGCCATTTGTGTGTCAATACAACAGTTTGTAACAATTGGCTTCTTGAATTAGAAGTCGCCAGATAGCACTGGTAGCAACGGCTATCTTGCTTTCAACTATAAAGAGAACTGTATATGAAGAAGAAAAAAATTTAGTGCTTGCATCAGGAGCTTGAAATATATATAGCATATAGAGCTATAGGTTTTGGGTTCAAATCCTGATTCAAATGTTGATTTTTCTTTTCAAAATAATAATTGTCCATCATTGCAAATGTTAAAATTTAAATTAATACATCTAAATAATTTATCAATATCTATCTATCTATCTTCGGGTTTTTACAGCTGCTGCCGTCTTCCCGTGCCAAACCTCCAAAGCCTACGGTCTTGGGCATCTTCGATGCTTAGCCCTCTAGCTTGCATTACTGTCTTCATGTTTTCCTTCCATGTTAACCTTGGTCTCCCTCTTTTCTTCTTTCTGTTCGGATGCCATATAAAAATAATTAAAAAGATGTAAGTAAACTGTTAATAGATCCATGTGGAACATGGATGCAAGGACTCATGAGTTTTACCCAATGGAATGAGGAGGAGGTAAGCCAGCTAGTAGTCTTATGCTCAGGACTTCACCTTTGAGGAAGTAATGCAATTGCATCAAGTCCTATGGTTCAATTTTGACTTCTCATAATGCTTTAGAATTTCATTTTCTATTTATTATTATTTTTAGATGGAGTCGTCGTAATCGTCATGGGGCACAAGGAAACCAAAGACGAGATATTGTAGATTACAGAACAGGCTACATCCGATCGCATCTTCGGTCACCTTCGGGAAGAGTGAGATGACCCGATCCAGGATATAACATCACAGATATTGACTTATGAAGTCACTTTTTTTTAGAATTTTAGATTATTTCCAGGTCTAAAGACAAAATGAAGTGACTACAAGTGCTATTAATTACTTTAGTCCTTCTAAGTTGAACTATTAGATAAATGTAGCTAGAATATCAAGTACTCTACAGTTACTATTTGTGATCTTATTTACAGTAGAAAAATGGACATTTATCAATTTCACTTCAACATATGACCTCCTTCTTCATCATATTGGATCAAAGTACATGGTGAGTCTAACAATAGGCCTCCAATCTGAAGTTAAATCTCTGCTCAGAACTTAGAAACTGGTAGCAGCTGTAACTGCTCTATTACAAGATCTTCTTCTGATAGAAAAATATTGTATGATTATTTGACCAGCCTGCAAAGATGTATACTTCCAATCACTGGTGAGCTGACTCACCATGAGCAAGTGCAAAGATCGAATTAGCTACCCACTAACTGGTCATGCATGAAAGTCGTCGTTTTCGTAATATTGGCAAGAAATTACCCAGAATTCTCAGCGATAAAACCACTTCCATTATTTTCGTCTGCTAGAGGAACACATTTAACGCTTGCATCCCGCAAATAATACCGTATACAACGATGTCTGCATTGCGCAATATTACGCCGATTCTCCTGTTCTTCCAGTTGAATTCTTTGGTAGACTCTATCAAATTCCTCTTCTCTGCGTATACCGAAAACATGATCGAAGTCTTCAAGGTCCGACATCTTGGATAAAGCAGCAAGGTATGCGGCAAGGTTTCAAACTACATCGGTTACCATCGGTTCCCTTCGGGATTCTCATGATTTGTTTCTCTCTTAAGTCCCTCGTCAGGTAGCTTATGAATTTCAACAATTATTATCGCATGAACAGATTTCTGAGTAAGCAAAATCGTATTAGGATACAACTTTCTCAGCAGAGAACGCCTTTTACGGTCTAATGCGTTCATAGATTCAAGTTGTGCATTTTCTAACTTATATTATTTAATTAATAATACACATTTTTGGAGTAACCATACACAGAATAATTCATGCTAAGAGTCTTCATATAAAATGTGTTTGTTACATGAAGTATGTTAAGTCCAAATTTACTTTCATGAAAAATGGGATTTTATTTGTTAAACATGATTGGCATAACTCAATTTACCTCTTTTGAAGTTAATACATCTAAGTGTGAAATTGTACTTTTATGAAAAATGGGATTTTATTTGCTAAACATGATTGGCATAACTCAATTTACCTCTTTTGAAGTTAATACATCTAAGTGTGAAATTGTACTTTCATGAAAAATGGGATTTTATTTGTTAAACATGATTGGCATAACTCAATTTACCTCTTTTGAAGTTAATACATCTAAGTGTGAAATTGTACTTTCATGAAAAATGGGATTTTATTTGTTAAACATGATTGGCATAACTCAATTTACTTCTTTTGAAGTTAATACATCTAAGTGTGAAATCGTACTTTCATGAAAAATGGGATTTTATTTGTTAAACTTGATTGGCATAACTCAATTTACTTCTTTTGAAGTTAATACATCTAAGTGTGAAATTGTACTTTCATGAAAAATGGGATTTTATTTGTTAAACATGATTGGCATAACTCAATTTACTTCTTTTGAAGTTAATACATCTAAGTGTGAAATTGTACTTTCATGAAAAATGGGATTTTATTTTTCAAACATTCCAGATGGAACAGAAACTATGTTCCGAAACTAGTTTATAGTCAAATAAGAAGAACAATATGAGGTGAGTGATAAAAAATTCTACCTTAATTCCAGATATAACTCATTTACTCCATTTTGGACTTAACACACTTTACACAGCAAATACAGATATAAATTTAGTCTATGGCAAGATACAACAAATGATAAAGATTTTACTTTATCTCAAAATACTCTAACTAAAAAGTGGAAATAAATACTAGCACATGATATGTAATGTATTTCTCTACCAACTGTCTCTTTCTGTTGACTTATATATTCACATGTTTTTGGCATAAGTTTAGCTCAGATTCAGATTAATAAAGAAGCCGCCATTTGCAAGATCGAAGCAAAGGTTTCATAGTATTTGGTGCACAGGAATTAACAGCGTATATAAGAGAAAAATTTGCATTTAGATTGGAACTTGCTCAGATAGCTCAGTCAGTAGAGTCTTGGCCTAGAAAGCCAAAAGGTCCTGGGTTCAAGCCCCAGTCTGAGCATATAATTTTTCTCTTCAAATATGATTTATCCATCATTTAGATGTATGAAATGAATAATAAAAAAAATGTTTGATTTTTTTATTAAACAATGTGGTTATTGATTTTCACTACTATTCAACACATTAAATAAAATTACATGAGAAATTAAATGTTGTCAATTAATGACTTAAAATGCACAAAGACAGAATCACCAAATACAGTGAAGTGTGTGATAAAAATTCTGGGACATTTTGAACCATACTCTTGATATAGTTACAGAATATTTTTTATTTTAATAATTGAATTGGTCATTGCTAAAAGGTCTTTTCTCCAATTTTTTGCAAAAAAATGAGTTAATTACAGATTCAACATCTTTACATACAGACACACATTCTGTGCTTAAAGGACCTTCTTCCAACCTACAGAGCCACAGTTGAACATTTCATTTCCAGTTTCATGCTAAAATGCCCTTTCTCCAGGATGAAGGGCCTTCTAGCAGTGATTTTGACAATTAGCAATATTGGAGAAAGGGCTTTCAGCAATGATCAGTTCAATTATACTAGCCTAAAATATGACTTGTTTGATTGTGAATCCTACATTATTGTTATCCAACTTCATTCACTATGAATTTACAAGAATGAACATTGCATATTGCTCAAATAATCATACTGTAGTAACAGTTTTGCATAATTCTATAATTCTTATAGTGCAAAGAATAGATTTTAACATAAATGAAGATAATCATACATAGATCAGAAACTTTCTAATATCTATATAGTACAATAGAGACATAGAAAATGATAATTTATTTCTCTCACTTTGAGAGTATGAAGTAAAAATTGAATACGGAAAGTTTTATTAATGTGGTAATGATTGAGCTGAAAAGAAAGATCATACTGGAGTTGAAGAATTACCTAATACTTCGTGATATTCTGTGCCTCAAGTGAAAGATTAAATTTCTCTACCAGTGGCAAAGAAGTTTAATAAGATGATAAAGTTGTGAAATGAGCAGTAAGAATATGGCACCATTAAGATAATGCAATAAGATATGAATATTCTATATTTTTATTTTTGTTTCCAGTTCTTTTTTTTAATTTCACATTTCATAATATTGATGATTCCATTAATTTATATAAACAGAATGCACTTTTTAAAACTGAATATCATAACCTTACTCTCAAAATTGATAGGAAGTAACATTTTGAGGTAATTTATTAAGAGGTTGAATTAGAAATGTACATCTCACCTGATTTTTGAATGGGGTGTGTACGAGGTGAGTGTACATGTCCAATTCATCACTTAATCATAATCGTAGTTCTCTATTAATCTAAAATTAAGGAAACAATATTTTAAAGTTATTAGAAGAAAATATTTCCAGGATTTTCTATTTAATTCAACAATTTATTGCTATCAATGTGGTATGGAAATATCTTCAAAAATCTCTAAAATTATTATATTAACATTGGAAATATTTTCTAATAATAATGCCGGCCAAGTAAGCTTTAATTAACTTGTACTATTTACATGTGTATAAATCCCACTTATTGATATTTTTAGGAAGTAACACTATGAGGTTTTATTTAACAATCATTAAATGAATCAGATTTTACACCTTACCTCATATTTTATATAATATAAATTCATTTAATGATTGCCCACTTATTATATTTAAATAGTAAGGCAAAAACTAGGGTGGGGCTCATACTCGGAACACAGTAGGGCCTAATAATACAAAACATTCAAGCTTTCCCTGGATATTCTACTAAATGGTCAACACTTTGTTTCCTGCCTAACGGTATTTAAATTGTTTCTTGCCTAACAGTATTTGAATTCCGTATTGACAATCTTAAAAGAGGGATAGGAGTTATAATGCTGCAAATAATGCAAATTTCCCCAATCTAAATTATTTACTGTTTTGATAGGTTTTATGTAGTTTATTTACCACAGTTCATTGAAGCCTAAACATGGGTCATATAAGAGCAAGTTACACAGCAAAGTTCAAATTAGAGGTAGTGAAATATGCAGAAGAAAGAGGATAATACCTAGAGAAAGATTTTTTTTATACTAGGATGGGGCCTGTATACAGGCAGGATCTGTACAGCATAAATACAGTGTAATCTTTCAAATATTTTACCTGTAAATTTTAAGATTTTACATTATATGCATGTATGGTAGCAGAATTTAACATATTTGCATGTGAACAGTCAGACTCATTCTACCTCACTAAATATATTAAATGTTTTTCATGCCACACTGATTGAGATTTCTATTTTGTGTTTGTTTTGTATCAGGCTAAATATTTTCAACAATAATGGAATCAGTTGTGGCTCGTGACCTAAAATTTGACTGTTGCTGACACAGAATATAGAAGAATTCATGCATTAAAACACTACAGAACTAGCACTAGCTGGTGATTAAAATAGCAACATCTCCCTTCTATCTTACTCAGTTTCCATGGATGTTACCAAGCCATGCCTTTTCAAGTGATAAGCAAGGTTTATACTACACTTTATTTTTTGGAGTGCAGTACAAATAACATCAGTGCAGTAAAAGTCTGATTTAACCTGGTTCGACATAACACAAATTCGGATATAGTGTGCAGGAAAGTGTGTACCCCAATAAAATTACTTTTTATTTATTTTCCAATTTTAGGAAATGTTCATTTAAAATATAACATCAAAAAATTTTATTTTAGTATAATTTATTTAAAAAATTAAAATATGAATAAGTAGATACTCTATTACTTATTTTAGGAATTCTCACTATGAGGTATATTCTACCTTAAAGATACTCTATTGTAAGACAGCTCCATGGTGCAAATGGTTAGACATTTGCCCTCCATCTCTAGGACTTCTCAAAAACTTCATTCCATCACTTCTCCATCATACTCATGTCATCCATTTCATTTCTTTTCATCTGCTCATGTAATGGTTCAACAAGCCTGGTCAGCCCACATCCTCATACACCACAGATCTTTAATAGATGTTTCATCTCATCCCTCAACTTGGCATTACGCTGGACACGAATGGAGGGTTTACTTTAGATACTATATTGTACAACTGTCTGCATAGACCATGTCTTTGTACAATTTCAGAGTAAAAATGGACTTCTTTAAGTCAATACTGTAGGCTAAAACATATTGTAGGCTATGAAAAATTAAATGGTAAATTTTTTTTTTTTTTTCATTTCATGGAGTAAGTATAGAAATTTGTTAGCGTTTTTCAGACTAGGTACCATATTGTTTGTATTTTATCCTTCATGCAACTGGAACTTCGATACTGTCATTCACTGTAGTCAATTTCCCATATATGCAATTGAGGAGTTTAATTTCAACGCATGTTTTGTCCATTTTCAAAAAAAAAATTGTGAGGATTAATTTAAGGTTAGAATTTTTTATATAATCAAGGGTGAGTTTGATTGCAATAGGTACTTTTTAAAGTGAGTTTGTAGTGATTTAAAGGATGTTCTGAAGCCTAATTGTAACATTTGTAGGTAAAGTAATCTAAGAAGAATGGAGACACACAAAGCTTTGAATATGAGCTCTTCTATTATACCATAAATTGAGGGTGAACCACGTCTCGTGATTATTTCATTGTATCAAGCTTCTACTGTAAAATTATTATAAGTGTAGGCCATTTTATGATCCCATATTACCTTGCAGTTCAAAAATCTTGGAGCATACAAGAAGATTTGGATTATATTTGTAAAGAATTAAAAAATTGTGATGATATAGAAATTGTCTATTTATTAGACCAAAAAAAGGAAAATTAATCAATGATATAAAAATACAAAAACATAAGATTATAATAATTGTGTTGATGATAAGCCTTGCAAGCTCCGAAGAACAAGATGCCACTGAATAAAGCATGATGTATATCTCTGTATATAAAAATTGAAGTCTGGATATTGTTTGTTAGTATTTTATTTAATAAACTCTTTAACAATTTAGATCATTAACATTGCACAAGAAAAGAAACAAAACTAAAATTTTATAAAGTAGTGGCAGTCCCCTTACTATTGTATGGTAGTGAATTTTGGGTTTTAACTAAAAGAGAAGAGAAGATCATAGAAGCAGCTGAAATGAGATTTCTGAGAAGTGTGGCTGGTTGCAAACTTCTAGATAAGAGAAGTGAAGATATTAGAAATGAGCTAAATATCTTTAAACTCTTAGATAGAATAAAATAATCTAGAAAAAACTGGAAAGAACATGTTCAAAGAATGGAAGATGATCGCATTCCCAAAATTATACTTAAATACAAACCAAAAGGACGCAGGAATGTTGGTAGACCGAAGACGAGATGGATCCAACTTTTGAATGAGAATCTATGAGACCGGAACAAGCCACATGGGCTTAATCCGTGATTGTTGATGATGATGACATTGCATTTCAAATCTGGGTATGAAAAAGTTGATAAATTTTGCTCAGAGTTCTTTTATTTCAAGCTTGGGGTTGTTTTATGAGCTGTAAATGTACAACACAACACCTATGGCTTTACTCACCTACCTAAAAGAAGCCATCCATACTCGAGATTTTTACATGTATAAAAATCCACTGATCCTACCTGGGTTTGAATCTGCAAACCCTGGAACCAGAGTCAAGCATAATAACTACTAGTCCATAGGTAACAACAGTCAGTAACTAACAATTCAAGGAAACATTATATTAGTTAAGAGATTGTTATTATAAGGCAATGTTGTGACATAGAAATTACATATGAGGATAAATATACCGGGACCCATGAGCAAAGAAAATTACAATAAAGAGAAAAAACACATCATAAAAATTGCAAAGGATAATGAATTTCAAGAAAAGATGATACACAAGAAAATAAACAAAATTTAAGGAACAAAAAATGATTAATGAAAGTACTCTTCAGACAGATAAAGATATTGGTAGAAAATTCAAGAAGTTCACATACCACCCTTTAGTATTTGACAAGTTTCATAAAATCTTCAACAAATTCAACATTAAATTAGCACCAAAAAATTATTACAGTTTAGGTAATTAATAAAAACCAACAAAAATGAAAAGATTGAAGACTGCAAAAAATTGGAAATTTATCAAATTAATTGTAAAGATTGTGAAAAGATATACATAGGAAAAACAAAAAGGAATCTAAATACAAGATTAAAGGAACACCTCAGAAATGTAAAAATGGAGAAACAGAAAAATCTGCAATAGCTGCACATGCCTGGTCAGAAAAACATAGAATAGAAACCAAAACAAAATAACTTAAACAATTGGAAAAACCGAAGGAACTCACAATTTGGGAAAAAATTTACATATGCAAGAATAAAAACACAACTATGAATTTTGAAATACCCGGTAATAAGGAGAGGGGGTTGATTTGGAAGTTCGTCGGTCAACCATCAGATGGCACAGAGGTCAGTCTGCAGGATAGGAGGCCGTTGGACATCAGTTGTGAACGTAATACAGCATTGAGAATGTCACAAATGAAGTGAAGACACTCGAGTCTGCTTGGGAGTTAAGAAGTATGAGGTGAGTGAAGAAACTAAACAATATTAATACTGGTACTTACTTTTTCACCAAATGCCAAAGCTACAAATAACTATAGAAAGAAGTAATTACAATATTCAAGATCATTATAAAATTGTTGTTTATGTCTAATTTCTGAATTTAGACAGATAGATCATCGGTTGATTAATGTCTTTGACATCGTCCGATTCCTAATAGCCAATTTTGTCAGTCCATCCAATCTCCTGGTTGTAGATGTTACTCCTTCATGTATAAATATATTCCCTTACTCCAGGAGGTTTTTAGGTCTTCCTCTGCCTTTCTGAATTTAATAACTTTAATATTTTGATTTAAATTTTATTTTATGAGAAATAAAATGCAAGTGTAAATGAATTTATGGCAATTATTGATTGAAAAAAGAGAATAATGCAATTAGTCAAAGTCTGTGTTATGGTATTTTATCATACATGATTAATCACCTAAGATGACATATCAATTCTCAGAGAATCAAAATATTTTTTTACGACCACAGTTAAACTAAGTAACATAGACTATGATATGCTAAGAACTTAAAGAATTGTGTTGAGAAATAAAATTCTGATAAGTAGATTTGATGGTTAAGAAAAGGAATCATTTACAATTTAATTTTTATACATTTTTCACTTACTTCTGCATGTATATCTAATGGAATTACAAAACTGAGTCCGATGGAAAGAGTATTACCATTTTGACAGCACCAACACTTCAACTAATCTAGATGTGAAACAAGGATTCGGAATTATCATAACCTTATGTGAGTACACAGACATTAAAACATCTTGAGAATAAAAGCAGAAACCAGTGATTTGTACATTGGCAACATTGTTGTTTATTTTAATGTTTTCTGATAACTTTGAAATAACTCTCTCCGACGTAGTTGGTGGCCTGTATTTACATTGAGCTCTCGGTGAAAACTGGAACAAGTGCCAACAAATGTATAAATGTAAATAAACAGATCCCATTCTTTCAATGTTAATATTATTCGTTTTTAAACATCTTAATGATGGACAAATTATATTTGAAAAGAAAAATATACGCCTAGACTTGGGTTTGAACCCAGGACCTTTTGACTTTCTATGTCAGTGCTCTTCCATCTGAGATAGAAAGTCAAAAGGTCCTGGGTTCAAACCCCAGTATATTTTTCTTTTCAAATATAAAGATCCCATTCTTGTCTTAGGAGGCCCTAGGTGTAGTAGAAAGCTAAGGATTCCATCTTTTTGGAAAATCAGCATGAATTGTCAGTTCTGCATCATGGCTATTATTACGAGAACATACATCTGGCAATCATTTTCATTAGAGGCTAAATGAATTCCAGGGCCATGATGCCAACAGAAGATTTAGGTGAGCTTACAAACCCTGGCACCATTGGAAATCAAACCTACAACTTTCCAGCTTGTAGCATATTGCCTTAACCAAATATACTATTCCAGCCATGGTGGACTGGGTGTTATGTTCCTTGCCTCTGGTCCCAAAGCTTGCGGGTTTAAACCTGGCCGAGTCGATGAATTTTTTTTTTTTAGGATGGAAAAATCCAAGGAGCAAGTCTTGGGTCCCTAATCCAAAGATTTTCAGGCTCATAAAAGAACCGAAAACCTGAATCAAAAAGGCCTCTGTGCAAAATTTCCTAACATTCTTCATCCAGTAATATCTTAGTTGCCTACTAGATGTCTCTTTGGATCAGTATGTTGACCCGCATACTATATGTGCTATACATGCCGTATACATGTAAACGGATAAATAAATTGACTACTATTGAACTTTTATAGGAAAAAATCACTCTGAGGTTTAATTTAAGATTTAAATTAAAATGTTTTATACCACACCTCATATCCAGTCTTCTAATGATACAGGTTTCAAAGCCTAAGCAGCTTCATCTTCAGTAATTTCTTATCAACTGATGTTATGTCGATAAGATGAACTACTTCATCCCCCCTCTGTTGCTGGACCGATGAACCTCCGGATCAAATCAGAATCCGTGGGAATTTAAAAAAACAAGGAAGAAAAACTTATGAACTTCGAAATTCCGCAGATTCTGATTTGATCCAGAGGTTCATCAGTCAACCAGAAGAAGTTCTCCTGATCAACATAACATCAGTCGACAAGAAATTACTGAAGATGAAGCTGCCTAAGCTTTGAAACCAGTATAATTAGAAGACTTGATATAAAACATTTTAATTTAAGTCTTAAATTGACTACTCCCTGTATGACAACAGAATTCATATTGGACGTAGACTATACCTTTTTGTGTTACTTCATTCATAAATTGTGTTGAACTAAGTTACATAGACTAGATGGTAACAGGCATATAATTCTACCTGTATAAATGTCACCTCCTTTTCTTCGTGTTTACAACTGATCATCCCAAATCCAATATCTTTTGATGTCTTTGAGAAAATTGGTGCAAATAGTTTAAAAAAGTAGTAAAGTGATCCCACTACAGGCCTTAGGAGCTCTTGGGAAGTAGAGGTAGAATCCCATCTTTATTACACAATCCCAAGTTATCAGCCCTGCTTGATGGCTGATTTTAGTCCCAGAACAAACATCTGGTACTCATTTACATTAGAGGCTATATTGGTCCCAGAAGGTTTAAGCCACTTTAAAAATCTTGACCCAATTAAATTTTGTATGGAGGCCTTTTATTGAGGCATGTGATTGTTTTATGAGCCTGAAAATCTACGGATTCAGGACCCATGGCTGAAAGTCCCTCCTGGAAGACTTGTCGCTTGGATTTTTCCATCCTAAAAATCCATCGACCCTGGCCAAGTTTGAACCTACAACTCTAGGGACTAGAGACAAATACTAAATTAAAATTATGTTTTCTATAAAGTTTACTAATATCCTTTTTTTTTTCTTTAGTTTACTACTTTGTTTTCCCAAGCCCTTCAATTTTGTAAAGAATCGGGATTTTTGCAAAGACCACAATTAGTGAACTACAAATACTAATATTTCTATCTTGAACTGAACTTTTATAGGAAAAATCACTATGAGGTTTAATTTAAGATTTAAATTAAAATGCTTTATACTTCACCTCATATCCAGTCTTCCAATTATACTGGTTTCAAAGCTTAGGCAGCTCCATCATCAATAATTCCTTGTAGACCATTACTGAAGATGAAGCTGTCTAAGCTTTGAAACCGGTATAATTAGAAGACTTGATATGAGGTGAGGTTTAAAGCATTTTAATTTAAATCTTAATATTTCTATTGTTATATAATTATTGAAGAGCCATGCATATAGATGGATTTTATTAAGATATTTATGGGTATAACCAGTACCAATTATTTATTTTTTTTCCATCTGAAATTTTATATAGAAATATTGTTTTATGAGATACATTATTTTTTATGAATTATGGATTTACTCTCTTCAGAAATGATAAAATGTAAAGAAAGTATTATTCTTTTTTACTTCATAGAAGTAAATTATAAATAAGATGGAGGCCATTGTTCAGACACAGTGTTAACAAAATTATAATTAATTATTAATATCATAGTAAAAAATGATAATTTTTTTTTTTTTTTTTTTTTTTTTTTTTTTTTTTTTTTATTATTACTAATAATTATTAGTGCAACACTGAAATTTGGACAAGGTAACATTTAGTTTCTTTTAGACATAGAATAGTAAACTTTTCTTTTTCCTGCAACATAAACCTATAGCATATATAGGAAAAATATTTAAATCTGATAAATGTCCAGCCCATGAATGAACAAGCCACAACAATTCCTGCTAATCCAATAAACTTCTTCCCATAGTTGGTCCAATAATCTTACAATACATTTATAATTAAGCATGCATATAATAATTGATTCTAATACACATACTACAACATCTGTATTATAACAAACTACTTGGCTCTGGATTCAATCCGCGTTTCTTCCTTTTTGTCACACTTTCATATGCATCTTTTTCTTATAAAATTTCTTCAAATTTGCTGTGCGTTATCCATATCAAATGTAATAAGTAAGTTAGTTCTATACATTAAATTTTCTTTAAAACAGATTTTCGTTGCAATTGAACCATTTTATCTGAATATTCTTCAGTAATATCTTAAATGCAGGAACTGTGTTTGGGTTTAATAAGTCTCAGCATTAGTATAGTCATTCATAACAAGGTTTTTAACCCTATTTTTATTTTTTCCCCAATTTAAAATTTTTTTACATGGAGAAAAGTTTCACATGGAATTAACCACTTTCCATGTAAAACTCAGCTTGGGGAAAAAATTACCGGTTTACAACTCTTGTTCTGGTCCAGCCTATTCAATAATATCTAAGGACTGAACAATTCTTTTTGTTTTATTTTTCTAATGGCAGAGATTGATCGATATTTTCCTCTCCGGCTCCCAGTACAAACGTAGTTAAGTTGTTAGCACATTATTCTTTAAGCACTGGAGTATGTCAATGTTGGATATCCATGCTGTCCTCTGGAATTGGTTGGCAAAAGCTACATGTTACAATCTTATGAATTGGATTATATTAATTTTTGGAAATAGTTCCTATTCAGATTGCTAATTACATTCATCAAACATGTTTGTTCAGATGATAGCATTTTAAGATTTTATTTGGGACAACTGGAATCCAATACCCTGGACAGGCCTATTTCATTGGGAATTTTTTGTGATATTCTATAATTATCAAAGCAAATACTGGGTTTGAATTTCATTACCATAATCAATTTCACCATTAATATAATTAATTAAAATTAATATCAGTTGTATTAAGACACATGTATAGGCCTACACTACTGTAAAATGTACGAACGAAGGCAGTCGTGTTTATGCGAGTCATGCACATCTGCATCACAATGCTTTCATAGAAATAATCACTTGCATTCAACTACTGTGCATTAAATGTGGCGGAATTTGTACAAATTTTGTGATTATAATAGTAAAAGTTAGTAAATTTATTTGATTAGTGTTGTGTCTAATAACTAAATATGACAGTGCAAAACATGGAAAATGGTATTAGTAAGCATCAAATATTACACAGATTCACTGGTTCAATGTATATGTATTCCTAGTAAGTAATAAGATCGTCGTATTTCCATATCGATCAAAATATTTTGTCTACTTCCAGTGATGCGCCAGACAGGCCTGACCCGCCTTCGTTTGTGCCATTTGCTATAAAAATTGAATACCATGGTTTGATAGGCCTAGAATGGCCTTGGCCTACCGTCTGTATTCTGGTGCCACATCCACATGTGCCATTTACAAAGTTGGACAATCATCCAGCCAATATAGGGTTAACATGTGGTCAGCATGTCAAGTTCCCCAGCCATTATAGGTGGTTTTTAAAACCTTATGGTAGCTATATGAACCCCTCATGATGCTGGGTGGGCACTGGTCCCATACTGTCCAAAATTTTATGAGAATACCTTCCTTCATGGGACTCGAACACTGTAGGCACCATGTCTCAGCTAAGGCGAGTAACACTTATATACACTCAGTAATAGAAATAGATTGGTAAATATAAATCCAAAGCTTCTAGACATGATATGACCAAAGATGTTCAAATGTCTGAAAATAGAACTAAAATAAAAAAAAAGATTTCTTATAGAATAAAAATAATATTATACGCATCCAGCATATTTGTTAAGATGAAAAGTATTCAAGACTTATTAAAAAAAGCCTTAATTAAAACATCTGGGCTAGTCAACCTGAGATTTTTAGTGGTTTTCCATAATCATCAAACACAAATGCCAGGATGGATAAACATTACCATTATTCATGTCATTTATTCATAATAATCTTCATTTCACAATTCTAAAAATAAATTGTGAACATTTATAAAGAAAAAAACATGAGTAAAACTACATCCAAAATCTTAAAAGCAAAAATTTGTAGGGTATTAATATATCCGTAAATTAAAATAAAATTACATGAACAGAAATTATTCAGAACTGAGTTCTAGGGTTGCATTGTCTTTCTACAATAAGACCCTCTCTTAACATGAATAAATTTATTAGCCATTATATTGAAAAGAAAGATCGGGATTTGAACCCAAAATCTCAGCTCTGTATGCTAATTTTTCTTTTCAAAATAATAATTGTCTATCTTGCTCTAACAAACTTTCAATTTTTGCTGGCAAGTCTATTATTATAATAAAGATTAAGGTTATGTCATTATTATTTTGATTCCTTTATAAATAACTTGTGTACATGAATGATAAATTAAAAGTTATGGACTCTTTATTCCCATTCTACCAGAATACTTTGGTGAATATTTACTTGAAGGGCAAGTCTTATTTTGGGTAAAGTAGAGAAAGACTTGATAGGTAAATTTTTTATAAGGAACATGTGGAATGTATCTCTGTGATGCTACAATAATCATGAGATTAATGAATTTCAAATTATGGTAAAAACAATGGTTTGAGTACTCATAAACAGGTTCTTTCTCTTCTCAACTCAATGAAGGCCCTTCTCTTCAATGTTGAGAGTGTAACACACCCATGTAATATCATGGTTAACATTGTTAACAGTATTTTAAAATACCTTTTTGGGATTCTTGGCCGTGTCTTTCAGTGTTGCCTTCATTCATCACCTACTGTGGGTGACATCTTCAGGAGATATTGCTTGCTTAAATTCTCGCAGTAAACTGCTAACTAACTAAATTATTGTAATCAAATGGTAAAGAGAAAAATTTATGCCTGAACTGGGAATTGAACCCCGAACCTTCAGCTTTCCATGCTGATGCTCTTAACCATTGAGCTAATTCAGGCTTACCAATGGTTAAGAGCATCAGCACGGAAAGCTGAAGGTTTGGGGTTCGATTCCCAGTTCAGGCATAAATTTTTCTCTTTACAATTTGATTACAGTAATTTAGTTGTGTACTTTAATATACTTATTTCAATAATAGTAACAGCTTTAGCTTCTTAATATTAATTTAATTAATGCTAACTAGCTGTTGACTTGTGTGATTTGACTGTAACTGTGTATCTGAATAAATAATTTCTAATTATTTATTTTTTAAATAAATATAATAATTTAATTCTAATTAGAAATTATTAACTCAGATATATAGTTACAATCAAATCACACAAGTCAACTAACTGTTAGCAGTTATTACAAGAATTTAAACAAGCAATATCTCCTGAAGATGTCACCCACAGTGGGTGATGAAATGTTGTGAAGACAACACTGTAAGACACGGCCAAAAATCCCAAAAAGGTATTTTAAAATACATAATGGTAGCCCTGAAAATCTTAATCAGTTTATTGTTAACAGTATCTTCATTAACTTTCATGATACCTGTTTCCACAACTGTTGTTCTAATCTGACAAAAATTATATGTGGTGGAATGACATGATGCACTGTAGAGAAACTTCAACATTTTGTGATAAGGAATGAAAGGCCTTTGAATATAAAATTTCACAACGTAATAATTACATTATGAAAATGTTAGTATTGTAATTAATCCTCCATGTGAACTTGATACATATGAGCAGATCCTGGAATGAAGTTCAATATTACTTAGTGAAGAAATGCCTACTTGGTGGGTCTAAAATTTTTGTATCCAGTATGAAACCAGGATGATGTAGTCTTGTAAACACTGGACATGATTTTGTGTGAATTGAACTGCTATAAGTGGCTTGAACACCCATAACAAAATATAATTTTACTAAGTTAAGCTGGTTTTATATTGTGCATGGTACTACATTTTCTAGACTACCAGACCCTAAATGATACATGTCAAGACAGATCACATACACATATTCCTTTTATAATATTATTAGCATCAACATTAAATTTAAGAAAAAAAACCTCAATTTTAAAATTGGACACTCCAGACTGTTAAGTTCCTTATCTCAAAATGTTTATCTGAGATTGCTTATGAATTCTGAGACATTACTGTATATGCATGGTTATTTTATTATACTTTAAGTCAGCCTGTAAGGAACTAATGAAGTGGAAATGGAATAAGTTGGTCGTTATGAGATATTTATTGGCTGGACTATTCCTGATCAAGATTTCCTGAACAAAACTTGTGTGTCATGCATACAGTCCAAACAAAGAAAAGCCAGGTTTATGACAAAATAATATTGTACTGGGACCACTGCATGGCACTGGTACTTGATTTTAAACATTTTTAGAATATTATGTACAGGGTACACTATTTCAATACTCAATGCAATGCACATCAAAATTTAATTAGTGGATAGGAGTCAAAGTGTAAAATATTAATACTCAATACTATTTCAGAATAATTATAAACTAAGATGTGGAGATTGTTCACTTTTTAAAATCTTGTAAACTACTTTATATGTATAAAGTATTTTCTCTACAATAAAACAATTTGTCAATCAATGCACTGTCTCTTCTTATCCTGTTTAATCTCCTCTGTATGTAAAGCTGGCAAAAATTAAAGCAGCCACTGTCTTAAAAATTAATATTCATTTGAATGTTTTTGCTATTACTTGGAGAAGGCGATGCTGCATGTTCTTAAACCTCGGTATGACATGTCCTCATATCTATAGTTGTAATGAAAAACTTCTGTGTTTTACTGTTGTAGCTTAATGGTATGGTTATGGACTAGTATTTATGAGGTCATGTGTTCCAACATAAACTAGTCCTTTTTAAAGAGAGGAAATAAATTTTTTTTCTGTCTCCTTTGTGACTGTTTTAATAATCGACACTATGTTCATGAGTGTATTATGCTACGATTTTATCATTATTTATGTTTAAATTATGGTTGTAAAAAGAAAGAAAGAAAAATTTTATTTTCAGCAAAACTATCCTTCGTAAATTAAAGAAAGAAACTTACTGTTCTCTGCCTTAGAAAACTTAAAATGTCGTTCATTTTATTGAACAATATTAGACTGGTACCTAATGGAAAAGCATTCACTATGATAACTATATATATTTTAGAATTAAAAATTAGTAATATAAATACATTTTACATTCTTATCAATAAAACATATATATAGTTATTCGTATCAAAGATTTAGAAAAGAGCCATAATTTGTAATCTCGATCCCAAAGCTATAATTTGTTTTTTAAAGACCTGCATTAAAAGTAATTGTATCCACAAAATAATTCTTTAATCAATGCTATGATTATAAGTTAAAAATACTATTGCTACTACAACAATAAAACATTAATGACTTATTGTGATAAAATATTTTATAATATCATTAATTAATTTTAATATAACAAACTAATGTTGTCGTGTTTCTACAAATGCTTTGAATTGCATAAGTACAAAGTAAATTACATATAAGTAAGCTGGTAGGGCATTCTCATTTAAATGGCAGCATCTCTGGTTCAAATCTTCATTATATCTTTTTTTTTTATTATAAGATAGTATATATACATATATAATAGTATAAGAACTAAACTAATATTAGTATTGGCTGTATTGTTAAAAAAACAAACATTTGTATTAATTACATCACTAAAGAAAGTAAAAAATAAAAATGAAAACTTGAATACGGCTAGAAATCATAACCTTCGATTCATTAAGCTAGCATTTATCCATTGTACCATGAAAGGTAGTTGTTGAATGATTCCATATTAAATACCATAGTTAAAAAAATACAACTATGCAGTCGACACGTGCATTCATTATGTAAAAGCACATAGAGTATGTTATATTTATTTTTTATAATGAATTTATTACTGAATCTCATTCTTGGTATGACTTACAACAATAATGGAAAAATTGCCAATTTTTATTTAACAAATTTATCCAAATATGGTCTGCCAAAAGGATAATAGAGAAGGAAATCAATAAAAACATTAGATAATACACAGACAATACATTTTTTTTTAATTTGTACAACAGGCATAGAACAAGACGGAACTAGAATGTATGTGAAAGGGTAATTCTGAATGAAGAGGGAAAATGAAGAACCAGGATTTGGAGACTGATAATATATATATATGATTTCTTAAGATGGCGATAGAGCCCTTTAGCGTGGTTACAATTTGTGCTATGAGATGAATGGAATGATTTTTTTTAGGTATTGTGCCTCTAGCACCTACAAGTAAACCTTGGATGGAGATAGTGTTCAGGTGGTATTATTTATCATAAGTAATGCCATGAGTGATTTCCAATTTATCTAGAGGATTTCAAAATCAAGAATAGCATCTGTTAGGACTATTTAACGAATAATATTAAGTTATTTACTCGAAAGTCATTATTTAAATATAATTTTACCAGTATTTTAAAATATTTATATATTTAATGTAAATAGCAATGTTTGAAAACAAATCAGAAATGTGAGGTTATGTATATTCACAGCAACTTGATCATATTATTTATTAATTAGTTAAATAAAAATAAAACTTACAGTTTTATTTAATTAATAAATATGGCTTTTCATCAAGTAAACACCAACTCAATTGATTATATTATTTATTGCCAAATAGGACTGCAATATTGTAAGAATGCACCTTAGTGGAGAAATAATGAAACACATCAAACTGTGTATATTATAATCAACATTATAGGTTATTAATTAATTTTTTTAATAAACAACTCCATAAAATCAAAGAATCCGTTTATTATTTGCTATATCCAATGTATTTGTTAGAGAAAAATAATGCTCTGAGTTGTTCAGAATATTAAAAAGGAGTAGCTTTCTTTATCACAAAAGAAAAATCGACAGAGAGCAAGGTGAAACACGACTATCATTGGTTGCAAATAAAATTTATTGAAACATGATTGGTCATTGGCTACCATTTGGGGCATGAGTTAAAGAGTCATTGTAATAAGGGATAGTAGGCTCATATGTAGCCTTCTTCTCCAAGTTCATCTTATCTGTTTATTTTTAACTTTTATAGGAATTAATCACTATGAGGTTTAATTTATGGTGAAATTAAAAAAAGCCAGTCTAATTAAACAAATAGACAAACAAAAGGAACTCACGGTTTGGGAAAAGATCCACATTCAGAAAAACAAAGGAAAACTTATGAACTTCGAAATTCCCGCAAATTTTGACCTGATCCAGAGGTTCATCGGTCCACCAATAGAGGGAAGAAGAAGAGTTTCTTCTGATCGACATAACACCAGTCGCCAACAAAGTTCTGATGATGAGAGTTATAGTTTCGAAATCGCGATCAACTTAGAAAATTTATATGAGGAGAGGTAAGAAACATTTAATTTCATCATCTTATCTGGTTTATTTAAGACTGGATTCAACATGTATTATAGGGTCAATGATGAGAGCAGAATTGTTGGGAGTAATAATCATATCAATCAGCCACAGTGGACTAGTGGTTATGTTCCTTGCCTCTGGTCCCGAGGGTCACAGGTTCAAACCTGGACGGGGTCGATGGAAACATTCAAGGAGCAAGTCCTCCAGAAGGGATTTTAAGCAGTGGGTCCCGAGTCTGAAGATCTTTAGGCTCATAAAAGAACTGCAAACCTGGATAAAAAAAAGCCTCCATGCAAAATTTGCCAACCTTCTTTATCCTAGATTTTTTTATTGGGTCAATATGTTAACTGCATATCATTCACATCTCTAGGGAAATAAGTGCAACTAAATGAACTTGGTCTAGTACTCCTAACAAAGTAGAAGCTAAGGCTCAACATTGGGTTGCTACGCCAGTAGATAAAGATAGATAGATTTTCATCATATGTAACTATTTCTGACAGATTTTCTTCTCTGGTTATAATATAAAATTGGGTGAGTTCATAGTTATACTGTTTGAGGCATTTTTTAATCTCTTTTAGCTGTTCACTCTGGATTACTATTGTGCTTGCATTTATATAAAAATTGCTTTTTTTTCCATAGATCATAATATTTGTGTTCGATGCTTAGGTCTGGGAACTGAATTTATAGCATCAGCAAGAAATTTACAAAATTATTCTACCTTATCAGAGAAGTCAGTTTCACTAACAAAACTTTGGAAATTCATTTTTCACTTAGCCAGATCACATTTTAATACTACACACAGAATTAAATCTTATGTACAGATCGTGCTTTCATTAACTGTTTTTGGAGTGAAAGATAGTGCATTGTTAGAGATTTGAAGATCTGGTATTTATGAACTTACTAGATTGCTTGGAATTTTTACTTCTCCAACCAGATTGTCTGGCTAATATTGAAGCTGCATGCTTCTCAGCATGATATGGATCAAAATACCATGCGGTCCTTTATAGAATTTCCCATAGAACTGACATGGCTCTAAATATTGATATTTTATTTAAAACTAGGATCTATTGCTGTCACTGCATTTTATTATTATAAAATATTGTAGTGTTCTGAATGATTGAAATTCATTGGAGAACATTTTTGACAACTCACCTCATAGAATTTGTCTTTTTCATGATACTGAAGTTTCAAACTAAGTCTAGATCATCCTCAGCCATAACTCCGACTGATGAAATTCTTCAGCCGTCAGCTCTTCTATTATCATCTTCCATGCTGCCATCTATGGTTCAATTTATGAACTTCAAAATCAAATATTGTTCATTAGGAATATCAAAATTCATTGATCTATATTTATTTTTCTGAATGTATATCTTCTCCCTAACTGTCAATTCTAAAGTTTGTCCACTTGTTTTAAAAGTTTTGCTTCTCTTCCAATTTTACAATGTTCTAATAAACTATGTGCAGCAATTTCAAAATTTTCAATTTCACAATTTTCAATATTTATAAAATGTTCTTTGGTATGAGTTTCCAAATTCCTTTTAGTTTTTCCTACATAAACTTTATTACAATCTTTACAACTTATTTGATAAATTCCAGATTTCTTTCTGTCTGGGATGGATGATGCTGAAATATGAATATAAAGACACTCTGTATAATGACTTTCCAATATGAGGTAGATGCTTCACAGTAATAAAATATTAGTCACTGTATTATTATTATTATAGTGTTCTATATATTGCTCATGTATGAATATAAAAGAAACTGTATAATTATTTTTCAATATGAGATAGATACTTCATAGTAATTTTGAGGTTTTTATTTAAATTAACACTTTCCAATCCTGGATAGAGTTTTATATAAGAAAAAAAAAAACGCTTGAACCGGGTTGAACCTGGGATCTCTGATTAAAGTTCTGGTTTGAGGGTTAATTTTTCTTTCTTAAATAAAACACTACCAGGATTAGAAAGTGTTAATTGAAATAAAAACATCAAAATATGAAGCTTTAAAACTCAAAAGTAATGTATAAATTCTCAATAAAAATACTTTTAAAGAGAAGACATCAGTTGGCGTGTCAGTAGCGATAGCTATCAGCCTTTGGACGAACGAGAATTGTATAAGTGGAAGGAAATGATGTTCATATTGGTGCTCGGATGGTGTAATTGGTATCTTACTGATGTACAGAATCAGAGATCTAGGGTTCAAGTCCTGGTTCGAGCATTAATTTTTCTTTCTTAAATTAACTTTATAGTAATTCGTAGTCAATGTATTTTTTTATTAATAATATATTTATGGCATTCTAATATGTTATTAATAAAGACAAATAAGATTCCAATGTGTTTGTGAGAATTATCTGCTGTTAATTTTTCATTAATAATTATTTAATAATGAATAATTTTTTTCTAACAATGTGCTCTTCTAGACACTTAGTAAATACCAGAAATCCTTTAATTATGCAGTAATTATCCTTACAACTTCCTATTTCAAAATAGTTGAAAGAAATTTAGCTGGGGTCAGAAAAATACCCCAGGTGTAGAGTAATCATGACATCGGGTCCACAACTTTACATCCCTTCTAAAGAAGATTATACTTAGGATGTTTACACCTGAAAAAATCTCCAGAACCTTGTCAGGTTTGAACCGCAGATTCAGGGGCAAGTAACCACTAAAATACTAGATCCCCAACAATTCTAAATTTTTATTCTTTATTTCTATTACGATACATATAATATCTAATTGATAGATAAAGGAACATGTTCTATTTTATTGACCTTAGAAAAGAGTAAACAGAGGTTACAGTGTGTGTAATGTCAATCCACTGCACTAATTGTGCTTCAGGTTTACAGAGCTATACATTCATCCATAATTTCACTCACATTATTCATTCAATTTCAAAAGTTTCCTTCTAAACAATATAATCTAACAAATGGTTATCTTAAATTTTATTTTATAACATGTTTGTGAGATCTAAATACTAATATATCACTTTTCTCCTTTTTTGGAATTTCTTGGTTGCCATCTCAATCAAAAACCACCAAAGTTTCAGTAACATCAAATACATAATGTATAGAATCTATATTTCATTGTTCTAACAAAAAATGGAAAAGTTAGTTAAAAAATAATAATAAAATCCCTGACTACCCAAGAAGCAGAGCTGTTCCTATTTTTAGGACGACTGCAGGACATGACTGTTTGGCAGCATACTTGTATGCATAAAATTAATATTTTTGAATCCCCATCCTGCATACTATGTGAAGATCTAAACTCAATGATGAAGAGAGACCATCTACTCCACTGTAATGCTCTTACAAAGACAACTGGAGAACTGTCATCACAACTAGTTAAGATGTTACTGGTAAGCCAATGGAGATCCTCCCAATTCCAAGAGCATTAGTAACCAACCAACCATATTTCATTGTCTTGCTAGCATTTTTAATTTTAACCTTATTTCTTAATTATAACTCAATAGTGAACAGAATGCTCATGTGGTAGAATTTATGATGTAACACTCCCCTTCCAGATAGTTTTCGCTGGGAAGTGATTTACTTGTAAACCTTGGGAGGAGTTCAAATATATCAGCATCATTGTTGTTAGTTATCACATAGCATCTAGAGTGTTAAAAAAAAACAGAAAATGTTGTGAACATGTCAAAAAGACAGAAAATAAATAATATAAAGATTACTTTCACTTTTGGGTCTAATTTGAATGGTGATACCAGCTCCAGTTCAAGCAATAGCTTATTGATGCCAACTGTTGAAAAAGAAGGGCAAACGAGAAGATCAGTCTGTAAGTGGGAGATGCACAGTCGAGGTAAGAATGTGTTATATTATTTTTGGTCTGGACATCTTACCTCAATATTAATGTTGATTTGTTCTTGGACATGTTTCAAAACAATTCTGTTTTATCATCAGCTTTCCCAGACTGGTTTTATTTATGTTGCATTATGTTGCACCACCTGGATGTCGATGTCAGCTCCATCCTGTGGTTGGCCAAAGAACCTCCAAACAAGGTCACCCTCCATCGGAATATCAAAATTCATAACTCTGTTTCTGTTCTTCTGAATATAAATTTTTTCCCAAATAGTCAGCTCTTTTGTATTTTCTAACTGTTTTAATAATTTAGTGTCTGAATTTATATTATGTTTTTCAGACCAAACATGAGCAGCAACTGCAGATTTTTCAATTTCTCCATTTTTAATATTTCTTATGTGTTCTTTGGTTCTAATTTTTAGGTTTCTTTTTGTTTTCCATATATATCTTTTCACAACCCATGCATTCAATTTGATATATGTGTTACCAATTTTGTTCAGTTGTAAAATTCTTCTGATACTAGAGTGCATGTTCTCTTGACGTCTAGAGCCCAGATCAATCTCCCAATTATCACCCTTGCAAATGTATGTTCCAATGCCACTAATTCCACTACCCATGCTTCAGATTCCAAGTTAGTAAGTTAGATTGCATTAATGTGGCCTATTTTCAATTTACATACCATTTCAGCAAACCACTTTATGTAGGTGATGTATATTGTGTACAGATAGGTGTAAGTTAAGTGTTTGGGAATATAACTATGTTGTATGAGGGATGATGATAAAGGTAAGTGAGAAATCTCAAAATCCAATGTTGGTACGTAGCCAACTCCTGTTGAAGAATGTCAAAGGGAATGCCAGGCTTAACATCCACATTTGATGGATGAATTTCTATGCCTTCTCAACACATGTAATGTGGAGGAATCAGAATTTAATCTACACTTCTGGTACATAATCTAGTGAATAAAAATGTACACTACCATCCATCCATCCTAGATTGAAAAGTTTATAATTAAAATTTCCTATCCATCAGGTATCAAATCCAGATATGCAAGGCAGGTGGCAGGCATGCTCTTTTATTTCAAATTATTTGTAGAGAAGTTGTAAGAAAAATCTTCACAATAAAAAAAAAAGTATTTTATGTCTTTTGGGCTAAATGACCATGGTCTGGTTTTATTAACACTCAAAGTTTCGTCTACTACTGCAGTAGACAAACTCAGGAGATTCTGCGTATTCTATGACGTCCTAACTCTTCAAATATCGACTGCAGACTGGCTGTGCATTGGAAATTGTATCCTTATTTATAGTTGAGTATTGTGTGATGATGTTTTCTATACGGTCCGTTACTTTGGAGCTATTTTTTGATTGGTTGTCACTAGCGTAAGTCATAGTTTTATTCTCATGTTACATAATGCCAGGATCCAAATTTTATTAATCTGCATGGATCCCGGCACTATATAACACGAGAATAAAACCTGTGACTTCTTATACCAGTGACAACCAATCAAAAAATAGCTCCAAAGTAATGGACCATATAGAAAACAACACCACACAATACTTAACTATAAATAAGGACACAATTTCCAATGCACAGCCAGCCTGCAGCCGACATTTGAAGAGTTAGGAGGTCATAGAACATGCAGAATCTCCTGAGGATGTCTACTGCAGTAGTAGACGAAACGTTGAGTGTTAATAAAACCAGACCACGGCCATTTAGCCCGAAAGACATAAAAGACATGAATCAATACATCTACGATGAAAGTCTACAATTTTACATAAAAAATGTGTCTAGCATCTAATGCCAACTTATAGATCGCTGAATAAATCACTTTAACATAGTCTATTTTCAATTCCGACGTCACAGTTGTGACTGACGATGGACAGGATCCCATTTGAAACCAGGGTATCGTGAAAAACATGGAATTTATGAGATGAGATTTTAAAATAAACTTATATAGGAAAAATCACCATGAGGTTTAATTTAAGAATTAGATTAAAGTGTTTAAAACAAAAAACATGACATTTATGAGATGAGTTTTTAAATTGAACTCGTATAGAAAAAAATCACCATGAGATTTAATTTTCCGATTGAGGGTCTTTCCACTTTTCAGCGGTTGCCCTTTTACCAGATTTAATTTAAGAATTAAATTAAAGTGTTTAATGCAAAAACTGGATATGAGGTGAGGCATTAAACACATTAATTTAATTCTTGAGTTTTTTTAAATTCACTTCAAACAATGTTAAATGAATATTACCTCATAATGTTTACTTCTCAACATTAATTTTAAATAGTACCACAAATTATGTTTTTACATCCTTGTGTGGGGTGACTAGAAGAGGTAGTTCAAGAAATGAAGATTTTAAAACTCAATAAGGGAAGCCAGAATTACAGAAAAACTAGAATAATACCAAAATAAATGGAAGGAATACAAGAAATGAAGATTTAAAAACTCAATTAGGGAAGCCAGAATTACAGAAAAACTAGAATAATACCAAAATAAATGGAAGGAATATTTACTTCAGATGCTGCCTTCAAGATATCCACATAAGCATTAGACTATACAGGACAAAAAGACATAGGACAACCACACAGGAGACGGAAGCCCAGTTTAGCTTTGGAACAGTATAGTAGTCTAATCCTTGATGGGCAGAAAAAGGAAAATAAAATAGTAGTAGTAGTTATGGAGTAGAAATAACATGAAAAATAGGGATAATCTGAAAAAGAAGCAGTGAAGACAGGTAAGTGAGTTGGAATACCACTCAGAAAGAAAATAGAAACTAGATAATAAAAAAAATGGACAAAATTCTCATAAATTGATGTATTCAAACTTTAATATTTGAGAAGATGGCAACCAAAATATGGTCATAGTAGACATGGGAATGTCCTTTATAAATTTAAATTAGTTACAAACTTTACATAAATGCCACTTTGGGTTTAGTCTACATTGAGCATAGAACTATATTCAGGTGATATTAAAATGTATCAGTCTGGTCCAACAGTTAATAGGTCTAAAACATAATATATGTTATATTAATATCAGAAAATTCAACAGCCTTAACACATTACAATTACAAGGTACAGACTACAACCCAATTTAAAGTAATTTCAACTATTTCTGAAGCCTTCATATAGTCCACAGAATAAAATTTATGTACAGTCTCAATTATATTTGAACAGAAAAATACATTTATATATTAAATTTGGGAATTTTTAACATTATGAGGTTCAATTAATAATAATTAAATGAATCGTGATTTTTTCTTACCTCATACATCTATGTTTACATGCTCAGACTTAGCTTGAACCCAGGACCTTTCACTTTCTATGCAAATGCTCTACCAATTGAGCTACCTGAGCACTCCAATCTAAAAAAAATGCATTTAGATTAGATTGCTCAGGTAGCTCAGTTGGTAGAGCATTCACATAAAAAGTGAAAGGTCCTGGGTTCAAACCCCAGTCTGAGCATATATTTTTCTCTTCCAATATAATTTATCCTTCACTGAAATGTATTAAATGAATAATAAAAAAACACTGATACAGTTGCCACCACTTGCTCACTTTCTGTTTCAGCTAAATTCAAAGAATTTAAATATTATCAGTACTTAAATATATAATATACTTTGTAACATACAGAAATATACACCCAATTTTTTTATAGGAATAAAATTATTACTTTCTATTAAGTACTAAGATTATGGCACTAAATTTATTTTATGAAGTTAACAGATAAGGCTAGCATTTAAACAAAATCAAATTTAATTTTAAGTTTTACTCAAATTATGAAAATCAGCTGTTTCAAAGATAATTTTTAAAAATATAAATCAATTGCTAAGTTTACACAGTTTTTAATTATGTTTCCTGATGCACTTTTAAGTATGTAGCTTATACCATATTTTTTTTAAAGCATGAATAGAAATGCAGATTATGTTCTAGAACATGATTTGAACTGAAAGTCTGGATTTTTCAACTCAGCAGAAAAACCACAGCAAAACTTAAGAATTTTATATTTACATTAATATTATCAAAATGAGTGTGTTGATTAATAAATGCACACTTGAATGCAGAGTTTTGGAGCAAAACACTAAAACTGACATGTTTGTATCATTGTGTAAATGAGGTTAATCTCAATTGAAGTAATGATGTACTATAGAATGAAGGATTCTTTCAAATTTGAGATACCGTATCATCTTTTCAAATTTCCTCAAACTCTCATAAAATTAATTACACTGGGGAACAGCAATTTCGTTGACTTACATCTGTGACTGGTTTTCAAGTAACGTTTCGCCTCTGGATCCAAAAATAACCGTAGTTTTTGTCTATCACATCAACTTTTTAAGCTACAGGATACCCTCAAAAAACATTCAAATTGTGCATATAAAGGAAAATGCAGTAAAAACTTACCAAATATCCCCTAGTTTTGACTCTCTTCCAACCCCCTAACTAACGGAAGCAACCCGCCTATACTCTATATGCTATGATGTAATACGTCTATTGATTTTCCACAGAGCGGCGTGCGTGTAGCTATCCTACCTCCTTCCTATCCATTTCTTCTAAATCAGGCATGGGGAGTTGCTGAATGAGGGGTAGTATGACATTTTCCTCATTCCACCTTTCATTGAACTCAAGACTATTGCTATTGTCATCTCGGCATACCATGCAGTCTCAGTGGCGGCGCAACATTAAAACCTGAAACATGCACTTAATCCCTTCCATTCGTATGTCCTTTACGTATATATGTGCAAACGTTTGAAGGGCGCGTAGTAGACCGCTGACACTAATGTATCTATGTCAAGCTGGTAGTACTCGTAGAGAGACGTAATATTGAGACAAGGGTGTCATCTTTTAATCTGGAGAGTGTTTTAGATTTCATATGATTTCTCAGCAATCCATTTTGAAATCCAGTAACTAGCACGTACTGAATTCTCTGAAAGTGGTTGTCTGCTATAGTTTTGGAGTGTTTGCTGCTTTAGATTATTTAAAAATTCCATCTTGTCATCCCCTGTGTAAACAAAACATACAATGCCCCCTATGTCTATTATATTTAATTTATGAATTTGAAGTCCATGCATGTTACCTAATGTACTTTAAAAGTATATATCATTAATATGTCCCTCTGAAAATATAGTTATTTCTAATCGTGCCTGTGCCTATCCGTATTGATTTGCATGTGGAGATCTGAAACGTCGTGGGATATTATAGTGTTTCACATGACAGAACTGCGTAGAACACAATAAACAAACAACTTTCGTGCCATTTTCAATGCAAAAATAATAATTTACCCAGTCCGTATTAAAATGATATCGGTGTTTAGAATTTGCCCCGCTCACGCTGGATTGAACGCCACTGACTCTCACTGTGTACTGTCAATCACTGTGTACCTGCGTCTCCAGTGCAGGTACAAATGAGTGGAATGGGTATTGGCGGGGAGGATTTGTTATGAGCTCTCGGAGCCCAAGCTCCCCATGCCTGTTCTAAATAGTAATTGTATTTATACAAAGGATTTAATAGTGTAAATTGTATAATATGTAGTGTAAAGGTTGTGTTCATACAAATAGTTGTTTTTTTTTATCGAATGCCAATTATACATATTAAGGTACAAATTTTTGCTTATAGCTTTGTCGCAAGTGTTTAATGTTACCATTCTTGCTTGATGCTCCAATAATAGTCAGCCATCATATGTACATCACATATATCTCGATACCGTGCCTTCATGACCTTAAAATCTTGGTGGAATCGCTTACCCTGCTCATCTCATCACTGACTGCACCAAAATTTTCTGGAAAGTTAGCAAGATGGCTATATAAAAAAGCAATTTAATGCTCATGTTGCAACCAAGCATTTTGAAGTTCTCCAAGAGTTGCTGGACAATTTTGGTGTAATTTTGTGCATGTGTATTTCCAAGAAAGTCTTTAACAATGTTTTCGAATGCCAACCAAGAATTCTTTTGAATTTCTGACATTGTTCTGATAGTGTTCATCTTTAACAAGCTGCCGAATCTGTGGATCATCAAATATATATCGGCCTTTTTCTTTTCAAATGACAGGCTAGGAAATGCCAAAATGAGATACTTGAAACAGTCTTCTTCAATTGGCAAAGCTTTACCAAATTGTTTCATGAGACCCAATTTGATATGCAGAGGTGAAAATACAATGTTCTTTCTGTCTACAAGTGGCTGATGTACAATGTTTGGTTTACCAGGTTTCCGGTCAGATCTTTGCGGCCACATACACAAAAAAGCAGGGATACTTGATATATCCATATTGCTGCCCAAGAAGGAAATCAACCATTTTAAGGTCAATGCAAATGATCCATTGGTACAGGTGATATTGCAAACAATTCAATGACTTCGTATGCTTTCATATTCCTCTCTCAAACGAACTGAATAGTCTATTAGGACTAAACCAAATACATTTCCATTGTGGAGAAGAACACACTTCAACCTCCACTTTGAGTCGATAAACAGTTACCATTTAGTTGCGTTAAGGCTGAAATTCCCAACTCTTCCATTAAAACATATACGTTATGGCAATGCACAAATCCATCATCACTTTGAAAGTATTGCAGAAATGTACTTTCTCTTTATTTAATTAAATTATTTTTAATCTGATCATCTTACCTCAATATTAATGTTGATTTGTTCTTGAACATGTTTCAAAACAATTCTGTTTTATCATCAGCTTGTCCAGAGAATTGTTTTGAAACATGTTCAAGAACAAATCAACATTAATATTGAGGTAAGATGATCAGACTAAAAATAATATAATTAAAATAACCTCAAAATATTACTTCCTAAAATTAAATATTAGTACTTTCTCTTGTTCGAAAATAGGATACATTAGAGAAGGTTTTGTATTGGCCAATAGGATAGCAATAGTGCTTCTATGATCCATGCTCGAGTCCGCGGAGAGTGATCACATTATCATAAGGTGTAGAGAAAAAACTTAACATGGTAGAAGAAAACTAATGTAAGTTTTGAAATCAGCATACCTAATTAACTACAAAACAGCTCAAAAATCAAACCCAACAGAAATTGTGTTACAAATTGTTCCCCAGTGATATTCACAAAGTCAGATCAACATCAGAGTATAAGAGACTGAAAAACTTGTTTAGTGAAAACTACAAAATATAATTTAAAAAATCAAAAAAGGTGAGAAATGTATACATATTAATATTTTCACAAAATTATCAGTTCAGCAAGATATAATGTTCACCATTCTCAACAAAAATATTCAACTTTATTTCTTAAATTTACTTCAAAAGCAGAATATAACAAATTTACAGTTCATATGGTAAGAGAAGACATAATTTATCAAACTTTTGACTTTATCTCCAAGTGAAATTCTGGACCCTTCAAAGGAGATTTTATGGCCCCTATTGGGAAAATTCTCATCTTAAAATGTATTTTTTGTACATTTTTTTCTCTCTTCCATTTATAATTTTTTTAAAATTAAATATGAAAAATATATTATAACATAGCATTTAGATTTCAGCTCATTACTTTCAGCTAGAGTACTTTAAACTTATTTTATTGAGCATGCATAGTAAAAATGTCCTCAAAATTTATCATTTTATTAAATTCTATTTTTTCAAAAAATTCCTTAGCTCCTTTCTTCTTTTTACACGCTTTATATTAGCTTGACCTGTATCTATCTATCTATCTATGTAACTGAATCTTTCAATGCGTTTTTCACCCACTTAAAATAATTGGATCGACTTGAAATTTTGTATACTTGTAAAGGACCCGTAGCAATACAATAATTTCATATTAATTTTCTAAAATCCTGGCCAGAATCATCAGAAAACAAAAAAAGTGTCTTTGTATTTATGTAACGGAATCTTTGAACATGATTTTCACCCACTTAGAGACATTGGATCGACTTGAAACTTTGTATACTTTTAAAGAACCCGTGACAATACAATAATTTCATATTCATTTTTCTAAAATCCTGGCCAGAATCATCAGAAAATAAAAAAAAAGTCTTTGTATTTATTATATTTAATTTTACAAAAAAACATGATTTTCAAATCTCTTTACACATGGAATATAACACACATAATTGTGAATTAAAATCAAATATATTCTCAATACAAATTTACATTTAAACAAGGTATCAAAATCAACCAATGTAAAGAGGAAGAGAAATATAAACACCAAAATAAAAGTTTAAATTCATTGGAGAAAATTTAAATGATCATTACCTCATAATTAAATTAATGTTGGGAAGTAAACATTATGAAGGTATAATCAATGGATTTCATTAAAAATTACCTCATAATGTTTACATTAGTTTTAATATAACCAAAATATAAGATTGTAAAAATAAGTACTATTTCTAGGAAGAAAAAATTACATCACATATATATGAATTTCTTCTTATCTACTGCAAAAAAAGCTTCCATTTACTACCAGTAACTGAAACAACAATATTGTAAACTAATGGAAATGTTTATCAGTTCAATAATGGGCAGTGTCTTTCTGTTCAAGATATTGCATCTATGATATTTTATTTCCAACTTTAATGACTTACAAAAGTAATAAAATTAAATGAGCCTTATATGTTATTAAAGTAAACAATTCAGATTCCATGTATATTAAAATACATGTTACTTATGTATCGATATACAAAATCCAGATTTCTTGTTAAATTAATAAATGCTAAAATAATTACGACATTATAACATTTATAAAAAATTAAACATATTCAAATTTAATAAATTATTTACAATAAATTTAACGGCACTAAGAATAACTTTTCAATTTAAAAAAAGAACCATTATTAAAAAAAGTCACATGAAATATATAAGCATTCTTGGTTCATACACAGAAACAAATAATTACAAACTAAGCAACAAACAGGAAAAATAAAATTTGGTAGAAATCATATATGCTGGCACCAAACTCAAATTATAAATGTATATGAGTACTATTTCTAATAAAAAAAAAATACCATCTAAAGTTATGATATTGGATGTAGGTCTACTTACCATGTTTTCTGAACTTTTTCAAACTTGATACTATTTTATGTGTGATAGTCACTTCTGTAATTTCTAAAATGATCCTCTTTTCTTCTTGTCATTTAAACCAATCATAAGATAACATAGATACAAAAAACAAAACATCTAGGGAAAGCCATTTTATCACAGACCGTAATAAAGGAAATTAAATTACCTTCAAAATAAATCTGAAACAGCCCATATCTAATTAAATTATTTTTAGTCTGATCATCTTACCTCAATATCAAGGTTGATTTATTCTTGAACATGTTTCGATTATATCATAATCATCATCTGCAACTTGTACATAATCTTGATAAAATCGAAACATATTCCAGAACAAATTAACATTAATATTGAGGTAAGATGATCAGACTAAAAATAATTTAATTAAAAGAACCTCAAAATATCACTTCCTAAAATAAAATATTAAGCCCATATCTACTTCAATAGAAGATAGAATTAGGTTCTTGAAAGCTAACAAATAATATAAAAGTAAAATTACATACCACAATTTTTCTAGAACAGATGAAAGGCAAATCCCATTTTTGGACCTCTACATAAGAAGGAATGAACAACAACAAAGAATTGAATTCAATATATACAGAAAAGATACTCATATTGACAATTACATAAAGTCTTCAGGTTTCAATCATATTGCGCATAAGCATGCAATTTTCAACAGTTTGATATATAGATTATTGAATGTTCCACTAAATGAAGAGGATTTTAAGAAAGAATACAATCACATTTTGGACATAGCTAATTTAAATGGTTTTGGAAAGGAAATAATTATAACTAAATTGAAGAAATTCAGACAACAAAAAAGATTAAAAGAATACACTACCCTGCAATCTGATTCAAAGAAAGGAAAACAATTTAAGAAAATCACTTATCATCCTGGAATACATAACAAATTTCAAAAAATTTTCAAGAAATTCAATATTACATTGGCACCGATAAATAAATTTAGCCTTGGTAACTTATTAATAACCAATAAGAAAATGAAACACCCCAGATAGTAAAAAGTCTGGAATTTATCAAATTGATTGTCGAGATTGCAATAAAGTATACATAGGAAAAACAAAAAGAAATTTGGACACTCGCACAAAGGAACACTTTAGAAATATTAAAAATGGTGAAATTGAAAAATCAGCTATTGCAGCACATAGTTTGTTGGAGGGTCATAGAATTGAAAAAGAAGCTAAACTTCTAAAACATTTGGAAAAACCTTTGGATTTGACAGTTTGGGAGAAAATATTTATACAGAAGAACAAATTTAAATCTATGAATTTCGACATTCCGGATGAACATGACCTCATCTCGAAGTTCATCGAATCAACACCAGATGGCAACGATATCTCGAAGTTCGTCAAATCAACACCAGATGGCAACGTTATAGAGGGAGATTCCAACGAATATCCAGTAGTCATAATGGCGGTTGAAAATGAATGACAAGATCATTTGAAAACAATAGTTACCGTGTTTGAAAAACATGAAATATGAGGTAAGATGTTAAAATGACTCATTAATTTATTAAATTCTTAACTATTTGATTTTGAATTAAGAAAAATAAATTTGTTTGAAATTTGCAAATAACTTTTAGTAATTAATATTTAATTTTAGGAAGTTATATTTTGAGGTTATTTTAATTACATTATTTTTGGTCTGGACATCTTACCTCAATATTATCGTCAGCTTTCCCAGACTGGGAGAGCTGACGATAAAACAGAATTGTTTTGAAACATGTCCAAGAACAAATCAACATTAATATTGAGGTAAGATGTCCAGACCAAAAATAATATAACTTTTAGTACTTTAAACATAATATTCAATAGATTTTCTTTCCTGTTTTTTTTTTCCCCCTATTTTTTTAAATCTAAATTGACTCAATGCATTATTGAATGAGATTTAAACCATAACTATACCTTATCCGTTCTTAGAGTGATCCTAACATAAACAAATGCCAATTGTATCCTTCTGCCATTTGTGCCACAATTACTGTCACATTGAAAGGAAGCACGTGTGAAGTATATAAGACATGTGATCGTTGAATGGGATAGATTACAAGAAAGCTGGTGAGATTTTTCACTGAACTTGTGAAATACATTTAAAATAACTGTGTTTTGACCACTAGTCAAAGATTTGTCAGACTCATGTTTTAAAAATTTAGATGGCAACACAGCAACAGAAGACTCAACACCTTCTGCCATTTTGTTTTGTATCAGAATCGACTGAAGCATGACTCAAATGTATCATCCATATGTAATAAACTATTTTAAGTTGTAATTATTGATTAGGTATATTTTAGAATATTTTTATGTTTTGAACATTATTATTTTCTTTCACAAAGAATAACAAGTACATTCAGAGGACATATTTTTAATTTAATGAAGGAAACTACTTTTTTGCATACTTATTGCTTCTACATTGTATGTCGGTGTCCATAACCAATGAAAAGCAAGCAAGGTCACATGGTTTTGTTTTGATGAGGAACACTTTAAGAGCGGATGGCCTATAGTGTTTTTCAGTGCCATTTAATTTATTTATATAATCATTTTTTAAATTGAAATAAAATCAAATTATAATTCAAGTTTTAATTACACAATTTTTTAAGCAGAAATAAAAATCATTGATGATTACCTTTAATTACTAATTTTTTTTATTTATGTGTAACTCCATATTCTGGTGACAGGACAGAGGAGGGTAGGATAACACTATTTTAAAGTTCATCGTGTTGAATATGTTTCATAACAAAGTCATACATGTCATCCAAACTACGAGATCCTGTATATTCGGCAATCTTTTTACCATCTTTATATAAGAACAAAGTGGGAAATCCATCCACCTGTAAATGTACAAAAACGAATAAACATCACAAAAGTAATTAATTTTGCTGATATGATAAGCTTACCTATAATAATTATTTCTGAAAAAAAAATTAAGGTCTTTGTAATACACTTTTTATATTAATTTTTACAAATGGGCCTACTAACTTTTTACAACCTGCTAGTAAAGTGTAAAACATGAAATAAAATATAAATTCATCAGTGATCATCAAAGAATACATGCACACAAACAAGCTGTACTGTTACAACAGAGAATATAAACAGACATTTAAATTAAGATGTACATTATGAAAATACAATAGGAAGTAACATTATGAGGTACTAAATAAATAAATAAATAAGTTTGGTCTGCCTTCATAATTCGTTATTTCTTGTAAGACATGTTTCAAAGCTTCTTAGCTTCATTGTCATTTGGTACAGACTGATCTTCTTTAAGTTGTCGGCCCTGGATCTTGACTCCTGCTCCCTCTTTTTGTGGTCCAAAGAACTTGCTTTTTAAGTTTCTCTCCAGGGAATTTAAAAATTCAAAATTCTCTCCTTGTTCTTCTGTATGTACATTTTTTTTCCATATGGTGAGTTCATTTGTGTTTTTTGTTTTAATAATTTTGGGTTTGCATCTATTTTATGTTTTCTGACCAAATATGAGCAGCTACTGCAGATTTTTGTACTTCTTCTTCTTCTTTTTACATTTCTTATCACTTCTTTGGTTCTAATGGTTGAATTTCTCTGTTTTCCCTATATGTATCTTATCACAATCTGCATATTATATTTGGTATATTCCTGATTTTTTGCTATCATCATTGCTGGTTTTTAATAGTTTATTTAGGCTATAATCATTCTTTGGTGTTAATCTGAGATTAAATTTTCCAAAAATATTTTGAAATTTTTGTTATATCAACAGGTGTCAAAATGGTAATAATATATATATATATATATATATATATATATTCTGTGGTCACAGCAAGATGTTGGTGAAAAGGAGTTACTAGTGCATTAGTGAAGAAAAATAATAATAACTCAGATAATTTATCGAGTGAGGAGATATGCTTCAATTATTCAATGATAAAACTGGAGCACAGATAGAGTTTTCTCTCAACTTACCAATTATTATAAGTTATAATTTAATAAGATAATCAGGCAGCATAATTTCAATATCTAGGTACTTCATTTATCTACAATCTTACAATCTTTAATTAAAAAACAGGACCATTAATATGGTACAATTGATATGCATATAATATGTACTGGAAGCAATGAACTTCTAAGGGTACAAGACGAACATTGATGAGAGTTGAGTCAATATACATACATATATACATTTTCATTTCGCCTTAGTGGCACAGGCATGTAAAAGTACCTATAAGGCCAGAGGTTAAACTGTGTTAATAGAATGGAATACAGTGGACACTTTTTAATTCAAACTCAAGGGGTAATTTTTTAAAATTCAAATTAACAAAAGAATCTTTATTTTACATAGTACTGTACCCTGAAATAAATTTATTTCATGCAAATACTGCAATTAACATAAAATAAAATAAGCTAAAATACCTTCTTAGATAAAATCCGTCGTCCTCAACTTTTAAAATATGTGATCTTTATGCCTGTAGGCCTTTCAGGACATCCATCCCATCTTCAGCAGTTCATTCTTCGCTACAGCATCAAACATCAACCTGGATGCTGTAGCGAAGAATGAACTGCTGAAGATGGGATGGATGTCCTGAAAGGCCTACAGGCATAAAGATCACATATTTTAAAAGTTGAGGACGACAGATTTTACCTAAGAAGGTATTTTAACTTATTTTATTTTATGACTCTCCACCTCAACGGTTTTAACAATGAATTTTATTAGTATTGACTGCAATTAACATGCTCTTTAATTCACCTTTTAATTTCCATATTTTGTCATAAAATATGTAGTCCTGGTAGTTTGACACAAGTTTAAAGCACTTCAATACAAGACTGCTCCCCCTTAAATGTGAATGTTTTGTTAGGCATAGAATTAAAAAAAAGTCCAGTTTCATCCATATTAAAGATGTCTTTTGATTCACAATTCCTTGTGAATTCAGGAAATCCACTGATTAGTTGTTTCCCAATTAACTAAAGCACACTCACCACACATGTTTTTAAACGGAATGCCATTTCTTTCCTAAAAACCACTGAACTAACCTCACTTGCTTTAAAATATTTAACGCCCAATTTTTCTGCAAATTCTTCAGCCTTGGCACACACTAATGGGTCACTCAATAGTATGTTACGATCATGCGATTGTTCGGTCCATTTGAACACACACTCATCAACTTCAGGAAATTCACCTCCTCTTATGCGTTTCCTACTTCCATCACTTTGTAGGTTCCAACTCTCCATTATTTTTTCTTTATTCTTTATGTAGGTGGATAAAGTGTTCGGCAGTATTACATATTCCTTGGCAATATCACACTTCTTCTTTGTTCCTTTTTCTAATTCCCTGAGCACTTCAACTTTTTTTTTTGCTAATGTTAAACTGGTGTACACTCCGCATTTCGACATTGTGAATCAAGTCACTTAATAGATTCGTACTGACTGAAGTTATTAACTGTACTGTATATGTACATGTATACCTGTAGTGTAAAAGTAAGGGAAGGTTCATGCATTATTCTCAGTTTTTAGGCTATGAGAGAGGGGTGGGTCTATGTACTGTACCCAATGACACAAAGAACTGGACAATACGGTCCAGTTCGCTTGCTATCTAACGGGATTTTAACAATAAGCAACTAGGAATGCGGGTACTAGATGAATTCTTGGAATTTTTCAACCATATTCAAATTTTTATAGAATTCAGATTACTTTTTTCATTATCAATAAATTAAATTGTGGCTTCGAATTATCCAAATGTTGGCTTCAAAACATCAAATTAAACACGGCTTTTTAACATTATTTTAAATAGGAGTTTCAAGGGGATTGTACTTATATTTGAATTACCCAATTATTCAAATTATCAAATGTTGAATTAACCAGTGTCCACTATAGTTTATTTTGGGGATAATAAGTATTTCCATGGATATAATTCCGCATTACACAAGACTTGACCAATGAACTTTAAAAAATAATTTCTTCAATATCATATATTCAATAATTTAAATATATGCAGACAAAAGACTAAGCAAAAAAAAAAAAGGCAGGATGATTATAAAAGTCATTATTAATCTCTAGCGAGGAGAATTTGAATGAGAAATTGCACCCTCTGTTATTATCAAAATTGATAATTTCTTTCTAATTGCTCAAATGTGGAAACCTAGCTTCACTCATGAAATGATTGCAATATCTTCTACTTCTAGAACTGTTTATCATCATTCTAATGTGTTATGTGTCTTAAGAGAGGACTGAGATAAAGATAATGATGATTATACTAACAAAGATTGATTACAAAAAATAATGTCCTAAAATTTAACTAACCTGCATTAATCAAGAAAAACAGACCTTGTGTCCTATCATCTTCAATGTTGCTGTCACTAGCAATTGGTCTTAGAGTAATATTACACACATAATTAGAGTCTATCATGCATAAAATATATACTGCTAGACATGCAATCTTTATATAAACATGGTGTATTGGCACATGAACATGGCCTCATCCAATAAGATGATATTTTCTAAAAATCCTGGTTCATTTCCAAGTCTCTGACAATACCAAATTTAATCTTAAACAAATCTCATCAGCATTCCCTATTGCTCCTAGGCCATAATCATGTGTTTTCCTTAAGTTGAGGACATGTTTTTGGAATGCGAGCAGCTTCTCCTAGTATATACCGGGAAGTTTCTGTGCTATTGATGTAAGCCATTGAATTATAATGGTCGTGATGTGTCATAAATTGCCTTGCCCTGTCGTAACTTGCCTTAAATTCATTGCACGAGATTTCCATATTCTTGGCTATCTTAAGGCCTTCGAACTGTATCATTTCGACGGATACATAAAATCCGTCTGCTCTTGTTTTTCGTAATAATCCAGGAGAACTCTTTCTAACTGTGAATATTTCGCTTTCTTTCCGTGGAAAGATTGTCGATGTTGTGACGTGTTTTCAAGTTCATGTTTTGTTTGGATCCACCATCACACATTTTTCGTCCATATTAAACTTTCTTCCTGCTGTCCTATTTCCATGTTCTGCTGCTTAACACACCACTTGTGGCTTGAATTTGGAGGTATAGCTTGCTCTGCACCGATCCATGTTTACACACAGTGAACAGGAATGACAATGAATACCGTATCTATCAACTGACCGCTCCTTTTACCCTTGTGTTAATGACTGAGTGGCAGCCCAAATGTACCATTACATAGCCGGGAACAAAAGCTTTGTAATTTACAACATTGCCAGATTTAAAAGTGATGTAGGCCTACTTCTGTCTATTGCACTGACTCTTAGCAAAAATATAAGACTATTTTTTCCCTAATTTATTATCACAAAACTTGGATGCAGCCTACACATGCATGCGGCCTATACATACATAAATAAGGTACATTATAAATACATAATTTAAAAGATAAGAATATTCTGATATCTATACCTCTTGCTCGTTACATAAGTCCTTGCTTGTATCTAATGTACAGTCAACTTTAACTATCTTCACAGAAGGATTTCCTATAAATTTCTTTCCCAATTCTTCCCAAGTTGGTGCTAATCTCTTGCAGTGGCCACACCTGCAATCAAATCAAAACAATGTAATTTTTTATTAAAATCTCATAAACCAAGAATCATGGGAAACATTTAATATTGAAGTTTATATCTAGGAATTAAGATATTTTAAAGGAACTCCACATGCAACCTTTAGAAGAAAAGATATCCACCTACAGAGACAGAAGGCTACAACATGTATCTCGAATGTCACCAACTAGGATACCTAATGCAGTTCTTTGGTATCACCCATGAGGATGACGACCTGGATACCCACAAAAACAACTTTTAGATCCTGTCTAGTTAGAATGAAACAGGTCAACATTGGCCTATATTCACGAATGGTGTACGATGATGATGAAGTTTATATCTGAAAAATCTGAGAAGAATAGTGGTAGTAGTCAAAGTGGAAGCAGTATTAGTATATTATTTGATGAAGCTCTTAAAGATCTCAAATCGTAAGCATAACTTCAGTGCTGGATGTAAGAGAGTTAAAACATTTTGCACAGAGGTGTCTTATTTCAGCCTAGAGATTCCATAAATTCTCAACACAGGACCTCTCTTCGAAAGTAAACTATGCTCAGAATTTTTATACCCTAAACAAAATCCAACAATCACCTCAAATTGAATCAGCAAACTTGGAATCGAGCAGCAAATATGGTCGTCACACGACCACTGGAACAGAATTACAAATGAGAGTTTTTTAATGCCACCAAGTTATCTTATGACATCTCTAGTATTCTCTCCTGTCAATCGCAAAATTATAAGTCACTTCTGCAATTGGAGCCCCTGGAAAGTGGAGTTACATTATTCCAATGATATATGGATAAATTATAATGAAGTGCCAAGACGGTCTTTAAACTTAAACTTAACCTAAATTCCAGATCACGGACGACACAGGAATAATTCCCTTTAAAGAAAAATTCCAATGGTCTGAGTATGAATCATACCCAGGAACTCACGATCTGTAGTAAAAAGCTCTGAGGTTTATAGACCATGAGCAATGTCAAAACAGATCTATCTACAATGGCATAGCCCAATGATGAGCCTCAGCCTCTCCTTTGTTAGGAGTTACCAGATCAAGTTCATTTAGTTATGCTTATTGCCCATAGATGTCATAATGATATGCAATCAACATACTGACCCAATGAGACATCTATCAGACAACTAAGGTATTACTAGGATGATGAGGTTGATAAATTTTGCTTAGAGACCTTTTATTCAGGCTTTTACAATTTATAATTCTTCAAAAATACAACAGAAAATGATTCATTCAAAAGAACACCAGATGGCAGTTTGGAGAGTAATTCCTTCAAAAGAACACCAGATGGCAGTTTGGATAATTATCGGCAAAATAAAAAATTGACAGTCGTGAAAACAGCTGACGATGGTGACAATGGGTTGCCGATACTGCAGTGCTATGTTTAAAAAAACATAGAAGTATGAGATAAGAAGTAATCACGATTCATTTAATTCTTATTATAGGCACTTACAAGCCTGAAAATTTTCAGACTCGGGACCCATGGCTTAAAGTTATTCCCGGAGGTCCTGCTCCTAGGATTTTCTATCCTAAAAAAAATTCATTGACCCCGGTCAGGTTTGAACCCACAACCCTCGGGATTAGGGTCAACGAGCATAACCATTAGTACACTGCTGTTAACTCAAAAAAGATCAATAACCTTCAAAACTGATATTAATCATTTTTTTATAATTTGTCTTAAAATGCATTTTATGCAACAAAGACAAAATATATGCATTCCTTTTGTTTTAAATACTGTTTTTCTTCTTTCTCAGTTCATATTTAAAAATAAGATTACATAGCAATAATTCTTATGGGAGGATTTATTAAAAAAAAGTTTAACACCTTCACTAGATCTAATGGAAATACGTGTAAAGAGTAATCACAGAGTGTTGAATGTTTAGGGAAAGTTTTACAATGTTTGAATCATGTCACAATATGTAGTGTTACTGTTAATGTTATTTGATTTAACTATTTTTTTAACAGCTAAGATCTTTAGTATCAAAATTTTAATCTGCTCATAATGTCCAACAAATTTTGTTGAGAGGCCTCTTTTGTAGGATAAGCTTTTTATATCACAAATCTAAGATAAGGAACAGCTTTAGTTTCCTTTTGAAGAAACCCATACTTAGTATTTTAAAGCTCTGAAAAAATCCAAATACCCCAGGCAGGTTTCAACTTGCAAACCTTTAGGCAAACATGTAATCACTAACGATTTTATTATTAATTTAACACTTCTCATTGAAGGATAAATTATATTTGAAGAGAAAAATTTTCGCCTAGATCAGGACTCGAACCCGGGACCCTTGGCTTTCCGGGCCAAGTGCTCTACCAACTGAGCTACCGAGGCGAGTTACGATCTAGATGCAAATTTTTCTCTTATGTACGTTGTAATTCCCTCGTGCCAAATGCTTGAAACCATGGCTTCTATCTTTGCAAATGGTTTCAAGCATTTGGCACGAGGGAATTACAACGTACATAAGAGAAAAATTTGCGTCTAGATCGTAACTCGCCTCGGTAGCTCAGTTGATAGAGCACTTGGCCCGGAAAGCCAAGGGTCCCGGGTTCGAGTCCCGGTCTAGGCGAAAATTTTTCTCTTCAAATATAATGTAACCACTAGTCACTAGAACACAATGGTATGACAATATCATGATAAAATCAAATTCATTCAATGTGAAGATTGTTCATTATAATATATAAAATTATAGAAACTAGTTGATCAATAATTACCATGGAGCAAAAAATTTTATAAATACAACTCCTTTAGAAATTCCATGATCAAAACTGTCGCCTGATAAAACTGCAACAGGACTTGAATTATCTTCTTCTTGCATTTTTTCTTCAGATTCAGTGTCCTCTGAACCCAACATCTGAGTTACAAATGCCTTTAGATCTTCATGTGTCCGCTGTCCTTGGTATTTCTCTACCTGTAAATCAAAACAAGAATGATTATTTCATGAAACATAATTATGAAAAGAATAAACAAAATATAATTTATTATTATATAATCATAATACATCATAAAAATTAATATTTAAAAAAATTATTTCATACCACTGTTTGAGGCTATGAAGTCAAAGTTAGTGATACAAACATACCAGTCTTCCTCAAATAAAAATTTGGCTATTCTATCACAAATGACAATCTTAGAACATCTTACTTTGATTAGCTTTTAAGTTTAAGACTGATGTTGATTTCATTTTTTTTTGCCCAATGTCACTAGATTATCTTGCAACATTTCTGGCATTCTCTCCTGGCTTTGAGAGTATTGCAACCCACTTCTGAGATTGTGGCGCTAGGAAGACAGTGTTACATTACCTCTATGATATGATGGATGAAAAATGACGACAAAATACCAGGAGTCCTTAAACTTAATGTAAGTCCAGACCATGGAGTACCATAGGAATAATTCCCCTTGAGAAAAAAATGTCTGTAGTCTTACCAGGAATTGAAGCCAGGACATCATGAACTGTAGTCAGAAGCTCTAACCACAATACCATGAGGTTGGTCGCATTCCTATATATAGTACCCATAATTCAAAGCTATCCAATGGTATGTATTGTTAATATGGCATGGTTTAGAATATTTCTATATATATTCCCTCAGATTGTTATTCACACTGCTATAAAAATTTCTGCACTTTTTATTTTTTTCCAATTACACTACATTGTCAATTGCACTAGAATCCCTAAAAAATTTTATAAACTTTGGAGGCCTTTCAAACTGTTATCCATCTTAAACATCAAATTTTTTGTTGTTGATAAAATTGAGTTTCTCAGGTAGGATGTTGTCATTTTAACATTATAAAAAATAATTGTATAAAAATAATGCTACATTTTAAAAATACCACAATATGTAATAAAAAAAGTTTTGCTAAACTCCAGAGTAGGAGGCAAATACCAATCAAAATGTGATTGAATATATATATATATATAAGGTTACAATGAGTTAGAATACATTTAAAGAGTAAATGTGGAGTAAAACTCAAATATTATTGTGGCATAAATGTCCACACCTTTGTATTTTACTATCTGTAAATTCACACAATAATGTTCATTTCATTAAACATAAGGTATTCTAGTGCAAATGATAGCCAGCAGTAATACAAAGAGAAATAAAAATTATTATAGCACTATGTGAATAAGGACCTGAAGAATACATATGTATATGTATATATATATATACAAATTAAATGTGAAGAATGTGAGAAATTCTACATAGGAAAAACTAAAAGAAATTTGAAAACTAGAGTAAAAGAACATCTCAGGAATGTCAAGAAAGGGGAAGTAGAAAAATCTGCAGTGGCTGCCCATGCATGGTCTGAAAAACATCTTATCGAGAAAGAAGCAAAATTATTAAAACAAATAGAAAAACCAAAAGAACTTACTGTTTGGGAAAAGATCTACATTCAAAAGAGCGAAAAGAAGAAATTAATGAACTTTGAAATTCCCGGTGAGAATGACCTGGTTTCGAGGTTTTTTAGTCAGCCAATGGAAGGAGAGAAGGACAACTCTTCAAGACGACAGAACAACGGTCGTGATGATACTGAGGATGGAACAGAAACTATGTTCCAAAACTAGTTTATAATCAAATAAGAAGAACAATATGAGGTAAGTGATAAAAATATTCTACCTTAATATACATACTGTAATTGAATTAAATGTGTTCTTTGATTTTCTGTGCATATCTTGGTCCCAATTAACATGGATAATCGGGAGATTGCTATATATATAAAATGTGATTTTTTGTCTGAAGAAAGTATGAGAAATATCTGAAAATTAAATGTGAAGTTGAGATAGAAAAAGCATTAAAAATGCTATATGTGACATTGGAAGATAGCTATGAATTATGGAATAGACAACTAAAAAAACAGTTTTAAACTTAAAAGCTAACTAAAAATAACTCACCCAACCTTATACATGTCCATTTGTATAGCATATGTTATTGTAAAGTGCTATTCCAAGGTTCACAAACTATCAATTGCACTAGAACAGCCAAACATATTTGTGTAAAAGCCATTGTGAAGAAGAATGAACAAATATAAATTAAATATCATAAAAATTGTATATTTTTTATAAATATCACAATCTATAACAAAAAATATTTAATCAATTGAGTTGGTGTTTACTTGATGAAAATCCATATTTATTAATTAAATAAAAATAAAACGTAGTTCTTCAGAAGAAGGTACAGTGTACCGAAACAGCTGTCACTGAATTATATAATAAATATGAAAATCAAATAAAACTACGTTTTATTTTTATTTAATTAATAAAAAAATATTTGGTCAAACTCAAGAATAAGGGGACAATTGAAATGTGACCTAACTAATAACCTGTCCTTGATAAAAAGAACAATATAGGGTTAGGGTGAGAGTAAATTTTGTTAAGTTATGTAGATAGGAAATAACACTATGAGGTGTTTATTTTTTATTTCACTCACCTCATACTTCATAACTCCTCGCAAACCCAGGGTTTCGTCATATCATTTGTGACATTCTCAATGCTGTGTCATGTTCACAACTGACGTCCGGCTGCCTTCTATCCTGCAAACTGACCTCTGCGCCATCTGATGGCTGACCGATGAACTTCCAAAATCAGTCCTCTCTCCTTATAACCGGGCATTTCAAAATTCATAGTTGTATTTTCATTCTTGCATATGTAAATTTTTTCCCAAACTGTGAGTTCCTTCGGTTTTTCCAATTGTTTAAGTAATTTTGTTTTGGTTTCTATTCTACGTTTTTCTGACCAGGCATTTGCAGATATTGCAGATTTTTCGGTTTCTCCATTTTTAACATTTCTGAGGTGTTCCTTTAATCTTGTATTTAGATTCCTTTTTGTTTTTCCTATGTATATATTTTCACAATCTTTACAATTAATTTGATAAATTCCTGATTTTTTGCAGTCTTCAATCTTTTCATTTTTGTTGGTTTTTATTAAATTACCTAAGCTGTAATCATTCAAGAAGTTCACATACCATCCTTTAGTATTTGACAAGTTTCAAAAAATCTTCAACAAATTCAACATTAAATTAGCACCGAAAAATGATTACAGCTTAGGTAATTTAATAAAAACCAACAAAAATGAAAAGATTGAAGACTGCAAAAAATCGAGAATTTATCAAATTAATTGTAAAGATTGTGAAAAGATATACATAGGAAAAACAAAAAGGAATCTAAATACAAGATTAAAGGAACACCTCAGAAATGTTAAAAATGGAGAAACCGAAAAATCTGCAATAGCTGCAAATGCCTGGTCAGAAAAACATAGAATAGAAACCAACAAAATTACTTAAACAATTGGAAAAACCGAAGGAACTCACAGTTTGGGAAAAAATTAACATATGCAAGAATGAAAATACAACCATGAATTTTGAAATGCCCGGTTATAAGGAGAGAGGACTGATTTGGAAGTTCATCGGTCAGCCATCAGATGGCGCAGAGGTCAGTTTGCAGGATAGAAGGCAGCCGGACGTCAGTTGTGAACATGACACAGCATTGAGAATGTCACAAATGATGTGATGAAACCCTGGGTTTGCGAGGAGTTATGAAGTATGAGGTGAGTGAAATAAAAAATAAATTTTGTTAGCTTTTAAATTTAAATTTGATGTCCATGAATGTGGAGTAAAACTCAAATATCATTGTGACATATACGCATAGTGCTCCTATTCTCTAATTGCTCCAAACATTCAAGCAAAATTATTGAAGACATATCTTAATTTTGTTCTTACAGACAATTCTGCAAAATTTTTCTCTACTTCTCAAGTTGATAACTACTTCCCCAAATAAGTAAATAATTACTTTACAAGAAAAATGCTGATTAAATTTTATGACATTATTAATTACTACACAATCAATAAAAAATACAATTTGTAATAAAAAAGAAATCTAAGAATGAAGACAATCAAAGATAATTTATCAATTTGCATAAACACTGCTTCTTAGATCTATTCAAATACAATCAAAATTACAGTATATTTCAAACAATTACCAAACTTTCATAAACACAATATTCATAATTTTCTTGTTTAGTTAAGAGATGTTCTATTTCTTCTTCTTCTACAATGGTATCACAGCCCAATGTCGGGCCTTAGCCTTATTAGAGGTATGTTATATCTGCACAAACTAAAGATTTAATATTTGAAGGATGACTGCTAAAAACAATCAAGAGTCACGTTATGCTAATTTTTCAGCATTTAAGTTTTAAGGTAGTAAATCTATAATCTAATCTTAACAAAGGTAAAAATTAATGATTAAACAGAATGAAAAAAAAAAGGCTTATTTTATTACAGATAAAGTGAAAACAACTAATTTTTATACACAAAGGGAAATGACACCATAAATTATTTTCATATATTGTTTGTCTTGAAATCTTCAATTGCTGTAAAAATGTAAGTATGACTGAAGTGTGATTAAAAAATCCTGATCCATTTTTATGAAACTGACGTGAAACATTTTTTTTCTTCTTCTTCTTCACTTCACGGGCTAGGCAAATTGCCTGTTCCGCCTCACAGTTGTTCTGTCCATCTTTTCACTGGTCTTCCTACATTCCTTGAACCTCTTGGCTTGTAGTTGAATGCTGCTATTGGTAATCTTGATACATTCATTCTTTCCACGTGTGTAAACCATTTCTCTCTATATTCTCTGATTTTCTCATCCAATGGATATATATTTAACTCTGTTCTTATATCTTCATTCCTTATCTGATCCAATCTTGTGCAGCCTTTTGTTCTTCTAAGGAAGTTCATTTCTGTGTTTTGTATTCTACTTTGCAATTTTTTGGTCATTAGGGCCCAAGTTTCGCTCCCATAAAGTAATGCAGGAATTGCCAATGTTTTATAAAACTTCAATCTAGTATCTCTTCTTGTTTTATTCTTTAATGTTTTATGTATAGTTCCGCATATCATTTGAAATTTCGACAGTTTCATATGTATGTCTCTTTCAGTTTTTGTGTTTATAGTAAAATTAATTTTTTCTTTTGCAGGTAATATAAACAGTGGTTCGAGTCTCGGTTCGAGCGTTAATTTTTTCATTCTAAAATAAAGCTATGTCAAATTCTGGAAAGTGTTAGTTTAAATATAACATCAAAATATAAACCATGCTGACTAAAGAAGAGAAAACAGCCATAATATGTGGATGGATGAACAGGTTAATATATTATATTTGAAAAAAAAATATACGCCTAGACTGAGGTTTGAACCCAGGACCTTTGACTCTCTATGTAAATCTCTTCCAAGTGAGCTATCTAGGCCTCCAATCTAAACACGTATTTTTCTCTTCTACATAGTTAATTCTCTAACCCCAAATGCTACGAGCCGTTGCTATGATTTTTTAAAATGGCAGCTTCTTTATTAAGAAGACTTTTTATTGGGAATTTAAATATTACTTATAAAGCCAGTCTAGTCGTGTATTTTTCTTTTCAAATATAATTAGTACATCATTAAGATGTTTAAAAACGAATAATAAAAAAATGGTTAATATATTTTTAAAATAAAATAGGAAGTAACATTAAGAGGTTTACTTTAATAATTAAGTTATTTGGTCTGTCTATTCTTACCTCTTATGGTTGTTTTTGTTGAACATATGTTTCAAGGCTTGTTAGCCCCATCTTCAGCTAATACTGAGTCTGTATTGGGGCTAACAAGCCTTGAAACATATGTCCAACAAAAAAAAAACCATAAGAGGAAAGAATAGACAGACCAAATATCTTAATTATTAAGTTAATATATGCTGAAGTCCAGGTAATGTTTGTGTAGAAATTTCACAAAACTGCTCCATCAAGGGCAAATATCCATATATTAATGAACAAGTTTCTCAAAACTTAGTCTGTGGTGGATGAAATTCATTCAGGAAGACCAAGGACATTGTCAGAAATCATACAAAATTTACAGAATGCAAGTGAACAAAGCCCAAAATCCTCAATATGCAGATTCAACCGTATCGAGAATCCTACACTTCATGCTTATGAATCATGTCTACCATATACAGATGACGGTATGAAGTTATCTTCTCTTCATCTAGTCTCATGTCCCCATTTCGGGAGTAGAGTTGAGGTGAGCGATATATTGCTTTTTTTTTTAATAATCCTCACCATGGCCAAGCAGTCTGAAGTATCATGATTTACCATAGAGCTATGGGATATGCTGAGTCCCCACAGGAGAAGAAATTTTCTCATGAAATTTTGACCAGGTTCCAGTGGACAACAAGGAATTAGGATAACTACATTCTAAGTAGAGCCCCACATTGAGAAAACTAGTAATAATCCTTTGGGACCCATGACATTTTGACCACATGTCACCCCTTACTGGCAGGATGATTGCTACATGTGGATGTGAGACCAGCAGCTGGTTGCATAGGCTAAGAACTTTCTAGGCCTGTTGTGCTACAGAATTTTAATTTTAATAGGAAATAACAATAATTATATTTGAAGAGAAAAATTTTCGCCTAGACCGGGACTCGAACCCGGGACCCTTGGCTTTCCGGGCCAAGTGCTCTACCAACTAAGCTACCGAGGCGAGTTACGATCTAGACGCAAATTTTTCTCTTATGTACGTTGTAATTCCCTCGCGCCAAATGCTTGAAACCATAGCTTCTATCTTTGCAAATGGCGCCTTCTTAGTTAAGAAGACATTTATTGGGAATTTAACACTACTTTATAGCCAGTAGGGCTTCTATTGATGATTTTTATTATTAATTTAACACTTCTCATAGAAGGATAAATTATATTTGAAGAGAAAAATTTTCGCCTAGACCAGGACTTGAACCCGGGACCCTTGGCTTTCCGGGCCAAGTGCTCTACCAACTGAGCTACCGAGGCGAGTTACAAGTTTCTCTTCAAATATAATTTATCCTTCTATGAGAAGTGTTAAATTAATAATAAAAATCGTCAATAACAATAATATTTAAAAATAATAATAACAGTGATAACAGTAATAATAGCAATCATAACAGAAAATAAATTCTGGTTATGAACTATTACAATTGACATAAATCTTTTTCATTCATTAACAGGTGTTTTCAGATTCCTATGTTTAGAATAATTTTCATTCAGTTTTCAGCCAAGTTTCAGCTTCATATCAATTCAAAATTACTCTTCATCTGTACACTTTAAGTTTCTTCTTTGTTTTTTAAATCAGTTAATCTACAATCAGTTTTACATACACAAACATCAAGATCTCTTTGCTGTGCTGACTCCGGTAGTAGCATGCCTGTTTTCTGGCTGGCAGGTCTGAGTTTGATACCCAGCAGGGTTAAAAGTTTTTTATTGTAAAAGTATTTAAATTAAATGAATTACATTGTAAAATGTTCAATCTTGGGCCCAGGAAGGGGGTTGATGGTGGTGTACAATTTTTAATCGCTAGATTATACATCACATTCTTACATTAAATTGCAAATCCCTCCACAGTACATATGTTGAGAAGGCATGTGGTACTGATGAGTGATTCGTCCATTAGATGGGGACATTAAGGGTCGTATGCAAATACATTACTCTCTACTCAAATTACTTCCAATCACTGGTGAGCTGAGATCGAATTAACGGCCGCCTTAACCGGTCATTCATGAATCTTGACGTTTTCGTAATATTGGCAACGAATTACCCAGAATTCTCAGCGATAAAACCACTTCTGTTATTTTCGTCTGCTATAGAGAAATGCATTTATGCTTGCATCCCGCAAATAATACCGTATACAAACACGTCTGCGATGCGCAATATTACGCCGATTCTCCTGTTCTTCCAGTTGAATTCTTTGGTAGACTCTATCAAATTCCTCTTCTCCGCGTATACCGAAAACATGATCGAAGTCTTCAAGGTCCGACATCTTGGATAAGTTTCAAACTACATCGGTTCCCTTCGGGATTTTCACATAAGTTTATATCTTGAGCTACGATCTTAAGGTACCTTGTCAGGTAGCTTTACAATTATTACCGCGTGAATAGATTTCTGAGTAAGAAAAATGTGTTGAATAAAACTTTATCAGCAGAGAACGCCTTTCACTGTCTAATGCGTTCAAACATTCGACCCTAAGTCTGGTGGCACCCTTGGTGCTTTTTGACAGAAGGTTACATGCCAGAACTGGATTTTACCTTCTCCTTTCTCTTCATCATCTTCCCTCATACAACACAATTTACACTACACAAACACATAATCATCATTCATCCTACGCTCCTCTCTGTACACAATACAAGAACACACCATCTACTTAACCCTTTGTAGGCCATGCCCGGCATGCGCTGGTGAAAGTGTGTATACAGCGGTATGCCACACCCGGCAAACTCCGGTTTTCAATCTTATTATTTAAATTTTTTTTCCCCGAAGTTTTTACTTCAATTTATTGAAATTATTTTTCGTTCTGTGTTTATACATCCTTTCTTAGCAATACTTTGCACATCCCTTAAAGAATAACGGTACAGGCTGGTGGTAAATGGGTTTTCTAAAGGAGGGTGTACATTTGTGTTTCAAGGTCTTTTTTTGGCTATGGAATATTGCAATTTCAGGATTCTTTCTTTATTTATTTTATTTTTAATTGAAAAGATACTTGGCCAAGGGGTAGGTCGTGCGATGAAACACAGTGATTCATGTCTCGAAGATGACAAAAATACAATATGCGAGTTTATTTTGTCAGTTTTATCAGATGATGATAGTAACAATTCATCAAATCATTATTCGTTTGACGAATGTGATAGTACTCCTCTTTCTAAGAAAATATTGTTACAATCTAAGCCTGTAAATAGTAAAGTAAGTGATGAAGACCTAAATGAACAGGGTGTGAGTGACAGTGGTGGGCGTGTCACGCCAGACGAAACACGTTGCAAAGAACAGCTGTTTGACTGGAATTGATTCGAATCCAGGACAATAAAAATGTTCAACAATATTTAATATTATAAGTGTTTAGTGATAATGCCATCATATATACAGTTTTATATTATATAGCATGGTGTAGTACTTTACATTTAAAAAACCTGGCACCCACAGCCCAGCTGGCAAACGAAAATTCGGCGGTCAAAAGGTTAAAGTAGTCTGTCAAATTGTTTTTAAATTAAAAAATATACCACATTAATGCCATTAAGCAGTGTGAAATCCACAGTAGGAAAAAATGCAGTGGATGGTAATAGAACACACATACACACATCAAAATTTAACAAATCTTTATTGTGAAGAATGAGGACTAATGACCAAAGTCAATATCAAGCTGATATTTTATGTAAAATAACATACATACAGAAGAAAAGACATACCTTTTTCCCATCTTCAATCCATAGTAAAGTAGGATAACCTTTAATGTCAAAATTATTACAAACTGTTCTGTGTACCGTACAATCAACCTTTGCAATTGTTACTGTTGTGTCATACTCCAGAGATTTCGCAAGAGCATCCCATGTAGGAGCAAGTTTCTGCAAAAATAAAAGCAATGTTATTCTTTACTTTTTATTTCAATTTTATTCTTTAACATTTTAACATATCTGGGGTCCAATCACATTTAGAATTCCTGGAAATTTATCAGTAATGCTAAAGTGATTCTACAACAGGTCTTAGGACGCCCTTAGAGTAATAAGAGGTTAGGGCATCCAACTTTGCAGACAATCAGCATCAGAAGTAATCCAGGTTATCTGCCCTGTATGACAGCTATCTGGACATGCATCTGGTACCCATTTCTATTAGAGGCTGAGTCAATCCCAGATCCATGGTATAACCAGAATTTTTAGGCAGGATTAAAAATTCTGACCCTAATGGGAATAAAACCTGTGACTTTTTTACAGCTTGTAGTCATAATCAACTGCATTATGGCATCCTCATACACACACACACACCACACACACACACACACACACACACACACACACACACATATATATATATATATATATATATATATTGTATATGTGTACATATGTGTATATATACATACATACATACATACACACACACACAAGCATTACTGCTATAAAGTAAATGTTCTCTTTAAATATGCTTACTTGTTATAGTGGCCACTAGATGGCAGTTGGAATGACATTCTGCTACCTAAGTAACTCACTGGCACTATCGAACCTGTAGGTTCATGGCCGCACAGACATAAGCTCTCCATACATCCTCATCCTGAGCTAATGTTTTCCAATCATTCCCTGTATAATCTACTTCCTTCAAATCATGGTTAATGTTTTCTCCCACCCCATTCTTGGGTCTACCAATTTGGCGTTTTCCCTCTTGCTTTCCTACAAGAAGCTTCCATGCACGTCTTTCATTCCCCATTCGTGCAACATGTCCTGCCATCACAGTCTACGAGACTTCTGTTCTGATATTCCGCTACCTCTCATGTAAATTGAGAATACTATATATATATATATATATAAAAACCCCAAGCACAACAGGCCTAGAAGGCCCTTGGCTGACCATCCGGCTGCTGGCCTCACATCCACATGTATTAATCATAGAGGTAGACGATCATCTAGCCAGTGTAGGGGGTGACATGTGGTCAGCATGTCGGGTCTCCCAGCCATTATAGCTGGTATTCTCAACCTGGAGTCGCTACTTATTGTAGCTACCCAAATGCCTCACAATGCTGGGTGGGCACCGGTCCCATACTGGCCGAAATTCCATGAGAAAAATTTCTTCCCCCATGGAGACTCGAACCAGCGCAAGTCCCATAGCTCTGCGCCAAGGCTTCTTGCCTTAACCACTCGATTACGGCACGGGACATATATATATATATATATATATATATATATAAGAAAAATAAATGTTTGTGTTAGGATTCCTGAGTAGCTCAGGTGGTTAGAGCACTAAACATACAAAGTTTAGAAACTCAGGTTCAAATCTCGACTCAGGCATTTATTTTTCTTTTCATGTCATTCATATATATATATATATATATATGTATATATATATATATATATACAAACACATACATACATGTACACATACCAATAAAATGTATATTTCTATTGAGTGCAGCTAAATTCTTTGAATATATTCACTGACTCACAGTTTTATTACCCATCTGAAGGAAGCCATATTCAGGATTTTTACTATGATACTTTAAAAATCCTAGCTAGTTTGAACTCGTGAACCTCAGAATCAGAGGCGAGCATTCTAACCACTAGTCCACTGGGACTGACTCACCTTATAGAATACATACTCAAGATTTCTCACTTTTAAAATAATACTTGATTGGATTAGAATAAACTCACCTTAGATACAGGTAAAATGAAGACCAAAGGTGAAAAACAAAGAATATCACAAAATAATGGAAATATAACTCTGATACATCTGGTGCAAATTATTTTAATCTTTCAATTAGCAGTGATAAAATATTGGAAAAACATTAAACATCTCATGTAAAATCAATGGTTCAAGTTTTGCCATACTAGGAAAAAAACAATAAAATTAAGTTTTTTTAAGAACAATTGTTTTATTAAGTTATGTAGAAAAAAAATAAAGAACAATTGTTTTACCTCATTGTGTTAATTTTAAAAAGTCAAAATTAAGTTTTCCCAATTCTTGATTTTTGTGACATTCCTTGTTTTTCTCTTGAGATCTTCAAATGTGTTGACCTCTATAAAAAATTACTATTGATATTTTATTGTTCATACTGTACTAAAAGTCTGTCCATTTCATACACTTCATTTAATTATGGCCACATTACATCTGAGATCACACACTGTCACCATCCTCAGATGAATGAAAATAATGCAGGATTTTTATAGTGAAAAATGATACCCAATGTCAAATTTGGTCTGAATATCCTGATATTTGTTGAGGGAAAATTCTAAGCAAGGAATCTGAACATTTCAGATTTGAATCCATGATAACTAATGTTACTATCCACAATCCATAGTAAAGATTACAGCATGTTTTAATCATATTATACCAGAAGCAAAGCAAGTTCATAGAAAAGGAGTATATTAAAATCAATTGATCACTTAGAAATGTCAAGGCCACATAGAAATATTCAGTGGGAAACAGTAAATTTTACATGATATTTGATCTTCATTGATTTCTCATCTTCATACAGTATCTAATGTAAGTCTTATACCTGAATATAACACTATGCAATATGCAATAACTAAAAAAAATAGAAATTAATAAAGATTAACTTTACTGAATAAATCACCAAAGGAAATCCAATAAATGTGTATTTTTCCTTATTGGAAATAAAAATGTAAATTATGAAATGACTTAAATTTGAAGAGAAAAATTTTCGCCTAGACCGGCATTTGGCGATAGGGGATTACAACATATATAAGAGAAAAATTTCCGTCTAGATCGTAACTCGCCTCGGTAGCTCAGTTGGTAGAGCACTTGGCCCGGAAAGCCAAGGGTCCCGGGTTCGAGTCCCGGTCTAGGCGAAAATTTTTCTCTTCAAATTTAATTTATCTTTCATTGAGAAATGTTAAATCAATAATAAAAACATCATATGAAATGACTATTTATAATAAATCTATAATTTAATAACTTCAAGGATGAAGACGACAATAATAATATAAAAAAGGGGTCAAAAAATTAAATCAGGATATTGGCATATTCAAAATATTTATAATTAAAAGTGCATATCTAAATGTAAAAAATTAAAACAGTACAATGCTGTTACCAGAAAGTCTCAATGGACAAGAAATACTAATTTTGAAGAAAAAAGTAGTTATTGGAAATATAATGAAAAGAGAATGCAAGAAAAATATTAGATCCACATGTCGCAGGTGAAAAATACAGACTCAAAAGTAAAAATTACATTAAAAATATACAGATATTTATAGAGGTATTAAAAAAATGAAGATTAAAATTGCATAGATATATTAAACGAATTAATTCTAACAAACTCACCTGACAATCAATTTTTACAAAAAATAGAAGCATAAATGATACTATAAAATGGAATAATGAGGTAAAAAATTATTTTAAGTTGGCAGGAATTACTTATGATGATACCCTAAAAATGGAAATCTTTAGAATCAAGGTTCATAAATAGTAAGTTGACTAAGGGTCGAATTTATAAACGCATTAGACAGTAAAAGGCGTTCTCTGCTGAGAAAGTTTTATCCTAATACATTTTGCTTACTCAGAAATCTATTCATGCGATAATAATTGTAAGCTACCTGACGAAGTACCTTAAGATCATAGCTCAAGATAGAAACTTATCGTGAAAATCCCGAAGGGAACCGATGTAGTTTGAAACCTTTGCAGCTTTATCCAAGATGTCAGACCTTGAAGACTTCAATCATGTTTTCGGTATACGCGGAGAAGAGAAATTTGATAGAGTCTACCAAAGAATTCAACTGGAAGAACAGGAGAATCGGCGTAATATTGCGCGACGCAGACGTCGTTGTATACGGTATTATTTGCGGAATGCAAGCGTAAATGCGTTCCTCTATAGCAGACAAAAATAACGGAAGTGGTTTTACCGCTGAGAATTCTGGGTAATTTGTTGCCAATATTACAAAAACGTCAACTTTCATGCATGACCGGTAAGTCGGCCGTTAATTCAATCTCAGCAATTGCTCACGGTGAGTCAGCTCACCAGTGATTGGAAGTAATTTGAGTAGAGACTAATGTATTTGCATGCGGCCCTAAGATGGCAAACCATAGAAAAGAACAGACACAACATAAACAGAAGAGAGAAAAGAAGCCTACAGACAAAGAATGAGAGAATTGTAGGTTCAAATGAAAACAAAGAAACAATTCTAAGTACTTTGCATAGTCTTATTTAGACTCATATGCAATTAAAAAATGTAATAATAATAATCAAGCCCCTAAAGGGAACACGAGGAAAGATGAACAACAATGATTTAAATTATATTATTTTTGGTCTGGACATCTTACCTCAATATCAATGTTGATTTGTTCTTGAACATGTTTCAAAACAATTCTGTTTTATCTTCAGCTTTCCCAGACTGGTTTTATTTATGTTGCACCACCTGGATGTCGATGTCAGCTCCATCCTGTGGTTGGCCAAAGAACCTCCAAACAAGGTCACCCTCCATCGGAATATCAAAATTCATAACTCTGTTTCTGTTCTTCTGAATATAAATTTTTTCCCAAATAGTCAGCTCGTTTGTATTTTCTAACTGTTTTAATAATTTAGTGTCTGAATTGATATTATGTTTTTCAGACCAAACATGAGCAGCAACTGCAGATTTTTCAATTTCTCCATTTTTAATATTTCTTATGTGTTCTTTGGTTCTAATTTTTAGGTTTCTTTTTGTTTTCCCTATATATATATCTTTTCACAACCCATGCATTCAATTTGATATATTCCTGAATATATTCCTGAATATATCAAATTGAATGCATGGGTTGTGAAAAGATATATATAGGGAAAACAAAAAGAAACCTAAAAATTAGAACCAAAGAACACATAAGAAATATTAAAAATGGAGAAATTGAAAAATCTGCAGTTGCTGCTCATGTTTGGTCTGAAAAACATAATATCAATTCAGACACTAAATTATTAAAACAGTTAGAAAATACAAACGAGCTGACTATTTGGGAAAAAATTTATATTCAGAAGAACAGAAACAGAGTTATGAATTTTTGATATTCCGATGGAGGGTGACCTTGTTTGGAGGTTCTTTGGCCAACCACAGGATGGAGCTGACATCGACATCCAGGTGGTGCAACATAATGCAACATAAATAAAACCAGTCTGGGAAAGCTGAAGATAAAACAGAATTGTTTTGAAACATGTTCAAGAACAAATCAACATTAATATTGAGGTAAGATGTCCAGACCAAAAATAATATAATTAAAATAACCTCAAAATATAACTTCCTAAAATTAAATATTAACAATGATTTAATATTAAAAATAAGAGAATAATAATAATAATAATAATAAAGAGTATTATTATTAACAGCAATAACAATAACCATAATAAAGTATTAAAAGGCAATAGTATATTATTTAATCTAGCAGAGTTAAGGCCTAAATGCTTTTGTGTACTACTCAAGGTTAGATAAATTTTCATGTAGGTGTAAATATTCAAGAGGGTTACAGTACTACCAAAGCTTGTTTTTTGCTTCTTCATTCTTCAACATAAGCCAATATCTTTCTATGAAATAAATTATGCACATGCATAGCTAGAGAGGGGGAAACATAGTAGGCTCCCTTAAGAGGATTTTTTTTATAATTGTTCATCTATAATACCAATCAATTAAACTAAATATGATACTTAAAATATCTCATCAAGTTTAAAATTAAAATAGTATTTTATATTTTACCTGACAATGTCCACACCAAGGTGCATAAAATTTCACAAAATGTCTCCCACTTGCAACATGTTTTGAGAAGGTTTCGTCTGTTAATTCCACCAGACCATTAACTGGTTCAGGAGCTGTGGGCTCACTTTCAGAGTCCTTCAATACAAACAAAACTTTGCAATAAACATAATAAACAAATCACATAATTTTTAAAAGAAAAATTAAAGTTTCAACCAGGACTTGAACCCCGGACCTCTGATTCTTTGTATCAATATGCTGTTCGTTACACCATTCAAGACCCGATACAACTTCAGAGGTCCAGGATTTGAGTCCTGGTTCAAACATTAATTTTTCATTTCAAAAAATAAAATTGTCCATGACAGGAATATAAATTATTTATTATTTTACATTTTAGAGTAAAATTCATTCTTTATGATAATTTCTGTACATATTTTTAATTAATGTGTTAGTTATTTAAAGCTAAATATGGGAAATAACATTATGACGTTCTTAATTCATAAATTGATGAGTCATTTTTACATCTTACCTCATAGCTTAGGCTTCCTTAAACATCAAAACTGCAGTCTTTTAAAGGTCAATCCCTTTCATTTTCAACTGCCATTATATAATGGTCCACCGCTGTCGTCTCAAGGTAGTGTGCTGCCTTGTCACGCAGTGGGCCCAGGTTCGATCCCCGATCGGGACAGTTTTTCTGGGTTAGGTTTTTATCGGGGTTTTTCCTCACCTGTAAGACAAATGTCAGGAAAACTTTAAGGCCCAAACGGTCCCTGAAATCATATGACCATCATCATCATTATCCTTATTATCATCATCCTTCACCGGTGTGGAAAGCAATGGAAAGCTACCACATCTACAATTCCCTAGTAAAGCTGCAAAGCATAGCATGAAAATGCTATAATTGCAGTGAAATACATGCCCTGGGCAGAATTACTATGGATGGATTATACAATGGTGGTTGAAAATGAAAGGGATTGACCTTTTGAAAACTGCAGTTCCCATGTTTAAGAAAACATAAACTATGAAGTAAGATGTAAAAATGACTCATTAATTTATCAATATGTTAGTCGTTAAAAAGTATAGCTGAAAACTACAAATTTTTTAGTGAAATTTAAAATAACTGGATAAAAACTTTTATCTAAGACCTTCTTATAGCTGTATAGCTGTAAATTATGATAAGAATAGGATTGTTCTTATCTACTTCAGTTTTTTTTTACATATGAATTGACGTTAGGAAATTATTGGGTGTTTTCTATGTTGATGTAGGTTTTCTCAGGTTTGTAGTCTCTTGATTGTAATAGCCAATATTGCTATCACCTGCCACAGAACTAAAGATTCTCTTCAGGGGAGTGAAGGAAAATTTTATTTTATTAATAATGATTTATGAGAAAAATAAATATTAGTTTATTTAAGTTTTTCACTGATAAGTTGTTGAACCTTGTATAGTGTTATTTAAATATTTACCAATGGATAACTGACATTAATAAGGCGTCAGTTACTAAAAAAAATTACTTTGAAGAAAAATCTCAATATTATATTTAATATATTGAGAGGTCAATAACTTCGACAATCATGGCTTAGATCATCATCATCATCCATGCAAGTATTAGGCCATGTGGTTTGTTATGGTCTCAAAGAGGAATTTTCCATCCAGTGCTTTTTTGGACGTCCCAGCTATCTTTTGCCTTGGGGGTAGTAGCGAAGTATGGCTTTTGGAATTCTATGAGACGGCATTCGTTGAAGATGGGCTTTCCAGTTGTTCTCATGGCTTAGATAACTCACTAAATTCACCTTGATGTGAAAGCAATCACTTTTTTATTTAATGGAGGATGGTTACTAATGGTCGTTTCATATACTGAAGACTTTTTCTTCTTTTATATATATATATATATATATATATATATATATATATATATATATAATTATTTACTTAGTGATGAAGATTTATACTCCTATATCATTCTTTTAAAATTTAACACTGTTTTTAAATTTATTTAAGCTTAAATAATAAATAACCCTTATTATTTTTTAATTAAAATTATCCTTATTATTAAGTTGGGGTAAATATCCAGTTTTAGAATATAGATTTTTCACCCTGATTACAGTAGTTGAATTTTACAGGTTCAGAAGCAGCTCTAACGACCATAGCTAATTTACTCACTCATGTGCTTGCTCTTTGGCTTACATGGAATCTGCAGTTCCAATATCACATTAACTAGGGTCCTCCACTGGTCCTTATCCCAACTACATCACCAATATCCAGGTCTCTACTATGAACATTATTCTACCATCTACACCTAGGTCTTCCTAATGATCTTTTCCTTAAATATTTCCCAATTTTAAAAAGCATTTCTACTGTCACCCATTCAACCTAAATGACCAGACCATGTAAATTTTCTAGACTTAATTAACCTCACAATATTAGGATACTGATATATAGCCAGTACACAAAATAATGGAAACACCTTCTAAATAATTAAAACATTTTGTCTGTTCATTCTTACCTCTTAGAGTTGTTTTTGTCAAAAATATGTTTCAGAGCTTTTAGCCCCATCGTCAGCAATTACAGACTCAGTCCATAATCACTGACGATGGGGCTAAGAAGCTCTGAAACATATGTTCGACAAAAACAACTCTAAGAGGTAAGAATGAACAGAAAAAATGTTTTAATTATTAAACAAACCTCTTAATGTTACTTCCTATTGTATTTTAAAACACCTTCTAAATATTCATTAATATAGTGTAAGATTGCCATTATTCTTTAAAACAGGTGCAATTCTTCTTAGAATTGATTCATACAACTTATCAATGTATTCTATGAGCATTTTGTACCATTCTTCATGGACAATTTCTTCTATGAGAGGAAGGAGGTGAAAATCTTGTCCTTGCTCTTAGTTTCCAATTCATATTGCCTCAATTATATTTAGATCTGGAGATCGACCTGGCCATAATAGAAGTCAGACTTCTCCTTCATGTTCCTCAAACCAGCTTTCAACACAACCAGCAGTGCAGTCACCTTCAAAATACCACTAACTGAGGAAGCAATGTCTATACCATTGAGTTCACATAGTCTCTAGAAAACCCTCATACACTTTAGAAATCTCTTGTCATTCACTATGACAAGAGGATCTACAAAAAAAACTAGGAGATTGTTGCCCAAATCGTTGTATTAATTCTCCACTAAGTTTACTGTAGCCGCTAAGCAGTCTGAGTTTTAAGCTCATTATAGTGTTCTCCAGACATATATCCTACCAATAGTAGGAAAATGTGTAACATTGGCTCATCAGGGCATATTTCATTTTCATTTTTTCCAATCAGTAGTAGTCCAGGATTTATGTTCTTAACACCATTGTATTCGTTTTAATGAATTCTTGTTTGCAATCAATGGTTTACTAATTGTTGCTCTGGCATAAATATCTGATTTTTGTGGCTCTCTCCTCACCGTTCTGGTAGAAACTGGTTCCCTTAAATATGTAGTCACTTTATCTGCAGTAGCTTAATGACTTTGTGATGAAATCCTCCTCAGAACTCTGTCTCTTACATTTAGTTTCTGTTTGTGATCACTGTTTCCTTTGCAGAAGATGTTTTACTTAAAGACAAAACCTTAGAAAATGTAATACTTGAAAACCCTAACAATCTGACAGTTTCAGTTATTGTAGCTCCGGCTACTGGGCACCATCAATTTGTCCTTTCTGAAAGTTACTCAGGTCAGACATGATAAGCCAAGTTCCACAGCTACAATTATAAGGAAAGAAATGTTTGTGCAGTTAGTGCAGTACTAGGATCAAAGCAAATTGTCTGAAAAAAAAAATTGCATTTATTACTACATGCAGGTTAACCAAGCTCATGAAAATGTGGTGTTTCCACAATTTTGTGTAAAACTAACCATCCTGCAAAGTTCTCAATGTGAAACTTATCCCATTCTCATTCCTTATGGAACCAAACATTCACCCCAGGATTCTATTTTTGAATATTTTTACCTTTTCTTCCCTTAATGAAAATGAACATTTTTACTCCTAAAAGAGCACCAGTCAGAATTACTGTTTTATGAAATTTAATCTTTAGATTTTTAGACAAAAGTAAAGAAGACAGATTTAAAATCAATAAAATTAACCTCACATCATATTTTGTCTTCTTTTATGGCAAATTTCAGAGCCCACATACCATACATCTAAATGATTAAAGTGCTCAATTTAATAAGTGCAGGGATTTGTAAACTTATCAATAGACAGTTATACCAATTGGCACAAAAATTAAAAAAAGGTACATCTAAACCCAGTAGACAGATCTTCAGCTCTATTCATTGGTGCTCTACCACTTGAGCTAACCAGATATACCTTCCCATCCAAGCACAAACCTTCCTCTTAAAAAGAGGACTGCAAATGAAATGAAAAGATTATGGAAGAACTGAAAGTGAAGCGTGTATTGGAACATATTTGATCATATCAAGAAAACAGAAAAAAAAATCTCATTAACAGAAAGAGCAATAGCAGGTTTTCAAAAGTAATCTTAACATAGAGACTACATAGAAAATGGACAGAAAACAAGACCACAACAGACTAATCTGTCTAATACTTGGCAGGACGACAATGACTTACTTTAAAACTTAAAACACCAATAAATAATCGGTATGTAATAAATAAAGTTCAATACACGGAAAAGCTTCTATAAATTACTAAATATTCACCTGGCTAGAATTTCAAGAAATTATTTTATGTTCACTGTCCTGTGCCATAGCCAAGTGGTCTAAGGTATCATACCTTGGCACAAACCTACGGGACATATCTTTGAGTCCTTATGAAGGAAGAAATGTTTTCATACATCGTGAAGAATTTTGGTAGCTGCAATAAGTAGTGGAATCTGCAGTTTGAGAAAACCAGTTACAATGGCTGGGACATTCAACAAGCTGGCCACATGTTACCCCTATACTGGTTAGATGATCATCCAACATCTGTTAATAGCACAAGTGGATATAAGGCCAGCAGTCGACTGGTAGGCCAAGGGCCTTCTAGGCCTGTCGCACCATGGAGAGAGAGAGAGGCATGAATCTTATATAATAACATAACAATATAGAGCAGAGTGCACTCTTATTTCTCCTATATGTGGGAAAATGTGCTTTTTTTATAATTAGGCTCAGTGATCTGTCAATCTTAATGCAAAAAGAGACGTGACTTATGTAAAATTCTGTCAGTGTTATGTTAAAGAAGATAAATTGCACATGTCAAGGAACACGTGTATTAAGTTTCTAATTTTACTATGCTAAATATAAGTGGTGTTGATTTATTTAACTTCAACGGACAAAAATATTTATAGCCACTGTTCCTTACTTCTTTTTTTCATTAGACTACTTTAAGAAGGGCAAGAATAACTTTATTTTTGTATATAAGGAGAAAAAATGAATATATGAAAGGTGTACAGGGAGAGAACCCGATAAGTCACTTTTTTTGTCAAAATGGAGTTTGAGCTTTCATTAGATTCTCCATGCAAATCACTATCATTTAGAAGTGTGAAACAGTAAAAGATACAATTTAGTCATGGGTCTATTTACCTCCAAAATTTGGCAAACAGGTAGAGATGTATGGATGTTGTACAACTAAAAGTATGTTTTATAGGTTTCAAGGAAAAAGTGACTGACCTGGTTCTTTCCCTCTAGCTTTCACATGAGCCTGCAATTACTTACAATCTACAGGCATATAATATCAGTTGTTGGTGATCTATTTGGTTCTAGAGGAACCATTACAAAATTTTCCGTTAATGTTTTCGAAGACTAGATATCCTGTTTCAGTTTTAAAAGTTTTTTTTTTCAATCACCATTATTAACTATTCCATTTAAAGTGTTTGAAACATTTATATAAATTAATATTTTTCAATGGAAGAACAAGCAAATATCCAGAGATAATGAGTAATTCTATAAATTAATGCGATTTTCCAACATTTTATACATAATAGCATCCATCCATCCATAGTAATTCTGCCCGAAGGCAGGTCCTTCACTGCAATCATAGCATTTTTATGCTATGCTTGCAGCTTTATTAGGGAATTGTAGGTGTGGTAGCTTCCCGTTGCTTTCCACACTGGTGAAGGATGATGATGATGATGATAATAATGGTAAGGATGATGATGATGATGATGGCATATGATTTCAGGGACCGTTTGGGCCTTAAAGTTTTCCTGACATTTGTCTTACAGGTGAGGAAAAACCCCGATAAAAACCTCACCCAGAAAAACTGCCCCGGCCAGGGATCGAACCCGGGCCTGCTGCATGACAAGGCAGCACGCTATCTCGAGACCACAGTGGTGGACATAATAGCATAGGGAAAAAATATCACTATTCGTTATGTCTTTTTGACAACCCTTTCTGAATCCTACAAAAGACACCTTTTAGTGTTAATAAATAAGAACGTGAATTTTGAAGGCACACCAATCCCTTTTAAACTTTGCAAAACAATGCTACATATTTGATTATATATATAGAATAGAGCATTGGCCTAGAAAGCCAAAGGTCGTGAGTTCAAACCCCAGTCTGAGCATATAATTTTTCTCTTCAAATATAATTTATCCTTCAGTGAGAAATGTTAAATTAATAATAATATTATTTCAAATGTCATTATATTCATGATGAATGATAATGAAATGGCAAATGATCAAGGAGAAACCAGCATGAAACAAATATGCAGATTTAATCTTGGAAGCACAATGTTATTAGAACTAAAAAAATGCTTCTGATTACGACACGGACCAGATCGTCTGAGTAGGAATAAGCGCTTCAGTAAATTAAAAGATTCAGAAAATATCTATTTTTGCTTCCTTTAATAATATGTACAACATATGTACAAGACATTATCTTATGTACTAATTACATGTATTGCTACACAACACTCAAGAAAAGGACATTAGATGATACAACATGTAAAGCAAAGAACTGTACATTAATTTACACAAGAGTTGAATCAAATTAACGTAAAAAGCAATTTATTTGACTTATCTTCTTTTCCACAATTTTTGGTCCACATGAGTAGTTCCTGCCATTTTTCATTTTCTCCATATTTTATGTAGGAAAAACTAAAATAAATCTGAACTGAATAAAGAAACATCTTAGAAATCCAAATATGGAGAATTAGAAAATTGACAGTAGCTGTTCACGTATGGACCAAAAATTGTATAATTGAAAAGAAGTCAAAATTAATTAAACAAACTGGAAAACCAACATCACAGCATGGAAAAAATAAACTACACCCAGAAAAATAGAGACAAAATGAGTTGAAGATCCTGGGGAAAAAGGAATTAATCCTAAGATTCGTTTGCCCATCAGCAGAGAAAAAGAATATCAGACATCGAACGGTCAACATGACAATAGGAATATAGTTGAGAATGGCAAAGGAGGTTCATTGTAATATGTCTGGGTGAGAGGTAAGATGTATATTTCCGATACAAATCTTTTAAAAGGAATAAAATTGTAATAAGGAAAGAGCAAACAGAAAATAAACCAAATTGAGAATCAAATCCAGAATGTTATATGAAAGATGTAAAACATTATTTCTATAGCACCTTAATGATCTTCAATGAAAATAAACTAAACTCCATGGCCTGACACACACAGAAAATCCTTAGTCTACCAGCCAGCTGCCAGCCTCGCATCCACATATGCCATTCACAGGGGTGTATGATCATCCAGTCAGTATAGGTGTGATATATGGTCAGCATGTAATGTCAAGCCATTATAACAGGTTTTCTTAACCTGGAGCCAGTACTTATTGTCACTACCCAAATTCCTCATGATATGGGTGCCACCGACCCTACACTGGCTGAAATGTCATGAGAAAAATTTCTTCCCACTTGGGAACTCGAACCAGCGCATATCCCTCTGCACTGCTCCAAGTTAGAATGGCTTAAACCACTTGGCTACAAATTGGGACATTAATTAAAATACAATAAATTAACAAAAATTAAATTATATTAAAGAGAAATCACCTCTTGAACTTTTCCTAGTTGTTCATTTATAAATGCAGTAAGAGATGCCAAATCTCGTGTTCCACGAAATTTCACTGAATCTGATTCCCCAGTTTTAAAAAATTTCAACCTGAAAAAAATTGGGGAGAAGATACAAAAATCAGTTTGCAATTTTATATAACAGTCATATTTAAATATTTAAAATATTTAAAATGAGATAAACTCACGTGGGATATCCTGTCACATCCTGATCTGAGCAAAGTGATGTGTCTGTTGTGCAGTCAACTTTTGCTATTGTTATCTCACTTTCGTCTTTATTAAATGTTTCTGCTAATTCTTCCCATGTTGGTGCTAGACGATTACAGTGTCCACACCTGCAATGAAAACCATATTTGTTATTGATCTCTCTTATGATTCTATGAAAATAGAAATAAATTCAACATACATGATAGTTAAATAAAAATAAAACTTAGTTTTATTTTTATTTAATTAATAAATATGGATTTTCATCGAGTAAACACCAACTCAATTGATTATACATGATAGTGATTAAAAATCATAATGCTAAATAAGTGAAAGGTAATGTTGGGAAAAATTGTGATATAGCAAACTGGAAATCTTCAGTAACAACTTTCAGACTGCTTACAGGTCACAATTATTTCTGTAATCATATAAATAAAATTGATATATCTACTTTCCCTTAAAGTAATTTTAATAAAAATGTGGAACAAAATTTCTTAGGAAAATTTTTGGACCAAAGAGAGATGAACAGACAGGTTAATGGAGAAGACTACTAAACAGTGAACTACATAGAAAGCCAGATATAATAAGAACAGTTAAGTCTCGTAGACCGTGATGGGCATGGCATGTGGCATGAATGGGGAATGAAAGACGTGCATGAAAGCTTTTTGTAGGAAAACCAGAAGAAAAACGCTCAGTTGGTAGACCAAGAATGAGGTGGGAGAATAACATTAATTATGATTTGAGGGAAGTAGATTATACAGGGAATGATTTAGGGATGTATGGAGAGCACCCCAGTAGTACAAAACATTATACAAAATCGTCAAAAACAAATCAGTTGCTACTAAAGACACTTTGAGTATACAATGTCGTAAACAACAACAACTAGTAACAGATACTCAACCTGCTAATGATGGAAGTTAATTTCCGAAAGGCCTCCAGATAACATTTCAAATGTATTATTTTAACACAGTTGAGGACAACGGCACCTACCACAAGGTATATATTTTAAGTTTTTATCTTATACTTATTACAACTAGAGCCCAGATTTGATAGCATGTCAAATTTTAATTGAGGCATCTTGATATGTACATAAATCCTGTCAATAGTCTTCAGAGTGTAGAAATGAATATATTAGATATTTTTTTATCATTTTAGATTTTTTTTATTTTTAGGTTATTTTTGTAATTTTTACATCATTATATTCTAATTGTCCACCACTAGTCTCAAGGTAGCGTGCTGCCTTGTCATGCAGCGGGCCCAGGTTCGATCCCCGGTCAGGGCAGTTTTTCTGGGTGAGGTTTTTATCGGGGTTTTTCCTCACCTGTAAGACAAATGTTAGGAAAACTTTAAGGCCCAAATGTCCCCAAAATCATATGGCCATCAACATCATCCTTATCATTATCATCATCATCCTTAACTGGTGTGGAAAGCAACGGGAAGCTACCACACCTACAATTCCCTAGTAAAGCTGCAAGCATAGCATGAAAATGCTATGATTGCAGTGAAGGACCTGCCTTCAGGCAGAATTACTATGGATGGATGTTCTAATTTTAATTCAGTCAACCCTGACTCTTTGTAGCCTTATAAGTAACTTTTTATCGTTCACTGTTTCATTATTCCCTAAAAACAGAATTATATGCATACAGTTTGTGCTAAATAAAACATCTAATATGATTTTGGGCTTACCAAAGAAAAAAATAGCTTAAAAAACTTTAAAATATATGAGATAAAATATAAGAGTACATTATTTCATAAATAAAAAAATTATACTTCATTGTTAAAAAATATTAAATGAGGAGCTCCAATACACAACCTATTAAGTCACAATAAAAAATTTTCAAAAAATAATGATAAACGTCTACAGCCTAATTTTGTGGATACAAAAATTAAAATAAAACATTGTTGTAAAAAATGATTTTATGGTAAAACAACTAGCACAAATAACCAGTTGTATCTATATTATAAATAATCAAAATTAAAGAGAAAAAAATGTGTATTGTTCCACAAGAGTGGACAAAATGGATTTTCAAACAGTAATGAAATACAAGTAATATTCTTTAGGAAATCAAGTTTACTAAACTAAAATTAACTCATAAATGTTATACTTACTTACTTACTTACTCACTGGCACTATCGAACCCGTAGGTTCATGGCCGCGCGGACATAAGCTCTCCATACATCCCTATCCTGAGCTAATGCTTTCCAATCATTCCCTGTATAATCTACTTCCCTCAAATCATAGTTAATGTTGTTCTCCCACCTCATTCTTGGTCTACCAACTGGGCGTTTTCCCTCTGGCTTTCCTACAAGAAGCTTCCATGCACGTCTTTCATTCCCCATACGTGCAACATGTCCTGCCCATCGCAGTCTACGAGACTTAACTGTTCTTATTATATCTGGCTTCCTATAAAGACCATGTAGTTCATTGTTATGTAGTCTTCTCCATTCACCTGTCTGTTCATCTCTCTTTGGTCCAAAAATTTTCCTAAGAACTTTATTCTCAAATACTCGTAATCTCCTTTCCTCCCTTAAAGTAAGAGTCCATGTTTCGCACCCATATAATATAACTGGTAGAATAATAGTTTTATATATTTTCAGCTTAACGTTTTTTGAAAGGAGTTGGGACATCAAAAGTCTCTGCAATGCATAATAGCATGCATTTCCAGAATTGAGCCTATGTTTAATTTCTTTGTGCGTCTCATTCCTATTTGTGATTATTGTTCCTAGGTATTTGAATTCAGCCACTTCCTCAAAATTTCCCTCATTTGTCATTAGCTGTCCATTTCCCAATATATACTGAATTTCTACCTGTGACCATATATTTAGTTTTACTGATATTTTACTTCCAGTCCTAATTTCTTAGTGTTACTCAATAGTGTGTGCGTGTTGGCCTTTAGTATCTCCTCGCTATCGGCCAATAGTACTACATCATCAGCATAAACTAACAGCTTATTAATACCATTCAGTTGTAAGCCTTCCTCATTCTCTAAAGATTTAATGGCATGCTCTAGTACAAAATTAAATAGTAGAGGAGATAGTGCATCTCCTTGCTTCAACCCATTCTGGATTTCAAAAGTGTCTGAAAACTGTTTGCCTACACGCACCCTACTATTTGAGCCATTTAGACACATTCGTATAAGTCTAACTAACTTTTTAGGAATTCCGAACTCCAGCAGGATACTATATAACTTCTCCCTCTTAATTGAATCATATGCTTTTTTGAAGTCTACATATAGTTGATGTACAGTGCCATTATATTCCCATTTCTTTTCTAAAATCTGTCTTATACTAAAAATCTGATCTGTTGTAGACCTGTTTCTTCTAAATGCAACATTGATGATCTCCTAGAATGTCATCAATGTAGGGAGTAAGTCTGCTTACTAATATATTTGTAAGAATTTTGTATGAAGTTGAAAGTAATGAGATGCCCCTGTAGTTGTTGCAATCAGTTTTATCTCCTTTCTTATAAATTGGTACAATTATTGATTCCTTCCATTCATCTGGAAGAGCTTCTTTTTCCCAAATCATACTAAGCAACCAGCGTATTTTGTCCATCAATTTTTCTCCTCCTGATTTTATGAGTTCTGCTGGGATCTCATCTGAACCTGATGCTTTATACATCTTCAATTTTTCAATCGCCATTTCGACCTCTAATGCACTAGGCTCTGCGACTAGCATTTCTGCTGTCTGTAACTTATCCTCCTCAATGTCCTGTTCTGTATGTACATTTAATAGCTGATTAAAGTAACTTTTCCATCTATTTAATATACTCCTAGAATCTGCAATCATATCCCCATTTTCATTTCGAATTATGTTTGTTCTAGCCTGAAAACCTTTCTTCTCTATACTAATTCCCTGATATAATTCTCTAATGTTCCTATTTTTTGCATTCATTTCAAGATCATTAATCTTCTCTCTCAAATATTCCCTCTTTTTACTCTTTAGTAACTTAGTGGTTTTCCCGTCTAATACTACCCAATTGCACTAATTTACCTCATTTGGCTCGTGTAACCATTTAATTTTGGCTAGTTTTCTTTTCTTTACAATGTCGGCACATTCCTCATCAAACCATTTCTTGTTTTGCCTCTTTTTTAAACAACCAATGCTTTCTGATGCTGACAATTTAATAGTATCTCTTATAGCCTCCCATTCTTTATTTATATCAGGTTCTTCTTCGTTTGCCACATTGTCATCTGAAGATTCCAGTACTTCAAATCTATTAGCAATTTTGATTTGGTATTCTCGCCGCATTTCATCATTTCTCAAGTATTTTAATTCATATTTTACAGAATCATCTTTAGCATTCGTTCCTCTCATAAGCGATAGCCTTTGTCTGATTTTCACTCTGACCAGATGATGATCCGAATTGCAGTCTGTCCCTCTAACTGATCTAACATCAATGATGCTACTGTGCCAGCGTTTATCCACTAATACATGATCTATCTGGTTCCGAGTTTCTCCATCTGGGGACGTCCAGGTGTATTTATGAATATCCTTATGCTGAAATGTTGTGCTCTTAAGAATGAGATTCTTTGATGTGGCAAATGTGACTAATCTAATCCCGTTGTCGTTACTATCTTCATGAAGACTGAATTTGCCTATTGTTGGTTTGAATATATCTTCCCGCCCCACTTTTGCATTAAAATCTCCTAAGACAATTTTCATATGATATCGTGAAAGGCTATCAAATAAGCATTCTAATTCTTCATAGAACTCATCCTTGATCTTGTCATCTTTATCTTCTGTGGGGGCATGTACATTTACAATTATAAAATCATGTTGTTTACCCTTTAGAATTATGTATGATATCCTATCATTAACAAACTTAATATCTCGGATAGCGGATAGGATCCTCCTTCTGACTAAAAAACCCGTTCCAAATGCAGGTCTTTCTGCACCCCCATAGAATAATGCAAAGGTTCCTGATTCCTGACTACCTTCTCCTGGCCACCTAATTTCCTGTAAAGCGACTATATCCAAGGGCGATTTATTGTTAATGAATATTAATGATCCAAAATTTATGACTATTGTGCCTAGTTGACCTTCATAAGCAAATTAAGACAAAAGGAAAAAGCTATATAATTCCAAAATGTTTTTCTTTATGAAGACAATCATATCTTCTATTTCCTCTAGTTATGTATGTCATTTCCCTGATAATCAACAATGTTTATGTAAAACTAGAGTTCTCGCATGTTCCTCCATTTATTTCCAAATCTTTTATTTCAACCAACAGTTCACATCAACCTTCTTTGATATATATTTGAGGAGAAAAATTACATGCTCAGACTTGGGTTTAAATCGAGGACTTTTCGTACACTAGGTGAATACTCTACCAAGTGAGCTCTCTGGCAACTCCAATCTTTCTCTTATATATGCTGTTAATGTGTGTATATATATACACACACACATACACACACACTGTTAATGATTAATAAAAACTTATTTGAAGTTTCACTATACCTAGGCATAATAGCATTTTAAAGGGCTGAGTTACATCTTCCACATGACAATCTCTCTTAAACAACATATCTCAAACATCTAAAATGGTCACAAAGTCAATCTGACATCTCCATTGCTATATTTACATTCTTTTTTTTTTCATATCTTTATTTTCTTCAACAGACATACTATTTGCATGATAAAAATAAAACTTACAGTTTTATTTGATTTTCATATTTATTAAGATATAATTCAGTTACAGCTGTTTCGGTACACTGTACCTTCTTCAGACATTCTCTTAATAAATATGAAAATCAAATAAAACTGTAAGTTTTATTTTTATTTAATTAATAGGTATGGATTTTCATCAAGTAAACACCAACTCAATTGATTATTTTCATGATACTGATCCCTTCCAGCTTATGAAGTTTGAAGGTAAATATCTTCAAGGCTTGAACTTTCTAATATATCCCAAGAATGGACACTTAGCCCATATTACAGAACAGATTGTAACAGTCTTCAGTTCCTAATATTTCAGAGTGTCTCAGTAATTCTTTTTCTATTATGCCAAACATACTATCGTTTGGAAAATATGAATGGCTTTAAACAGAGAAAAACATATATATCTCTTTGACAGTATGTGGTAAATTTGCAGAAGCCACCAATAGAAAGTATAAGAATGGAATTTTGGTTCCCAACACCTAACTGAAAATAGCCTTATAGTGGAGACTTTTTCATAAAATTTTTCTCTGCTAAGAAAACTTCTAAGATTTGAAGGTATTACTTTTGCTCCTTGGGCTGCCTGATTTTCAGTCCAGTAGTTTAAAGTTAGAGGAGTTGTTCTCAACATCTGTAATGCAGAATATGTAAAAACTAAATTACCTAGCAAAAAAAGCTTCACCTATTCGGCAATGGAGTCAGTCTCAGTGGACTAGTGGTTATGCTCCTTGCGTCTGGTCCTGAGAGTCATGGGTTCAAATCCAGGCAGGGCCAATAGATTTTTTTAGGATGGAAAAATCCAAGGAGCAAGTCCTCCGGGAGGGACTTTAACCTTTAATTGGCAATGTATTGTATAGGGTACATCAATTGGTTTGATCTATTTAGTATTATTAATGAAATAGAAGAAAATGAACGAGTAGTAATAACTTAAATATGTGTCGAACCATACAATAAACCTTAGAACAACAGTCACATGTTATTTTGTTTTTAGTATGGTCTGCCACATTTAAGTAACTGGCATGAGAAATTAAGAGTTTTACCAATTAAAGGATTAAGCCATGGGTCCTGAGTCTGAAGATTTTGAAGCCTGAATAAAAGGCAAAATTTACCAACCCATTATCCTAGTAATACCCTAGTTGTCAGATGGCTGCATACCAATCATGACATTTGTGGGAACAAAGGAGAAGCTAAGGCTCAACATTGGGCTATGCCATTGTAGATAAATCTGGCCTAGGATGAACCCGTTGTAAATCAAAACAAATGAGGCAGATGTAAAAGTACCACCATTTTACTTTCAGCAAATCTGACACTCTGTAACTGTAAGTTTTGTGTAGTTTGCCTACATGGTACTGAGAACTGAAGGGAGCTAAAATGTCCTATGGGAGAATACCGTAGAATGGTTGATTAAGGCTGCAAGTCTGAAGGTTATAGATACAAGTCTCAATGGGGTCAGGATTTTAAGCTGACCTATGGTTCTGAGGCCGACTCAGTTTCCAATGGAAGTGAATACCAGATTTATGTTCCTAGCATATTGGCAGCTGTCATGCAGGACTGATAATCAAACTGTCATCTTATACCTACTGTGCAGAAAATTGAGAGCCTTAACCCACTACTACCCAAGGACTCCTAAGACCCCTAGCGGGATCACTTTTTCTTTATAATCTCAATATTTTTCGAAGAGTGTAGTGGCTTTCTAGAGTTTCAAGTTTGATATAAATGTGATAACACTATTGTTGTTCTAATGTGCATAAACATATTTTTTTGGACTTTACAAGGCCACATGCTGCAATCAAACAGCATTTAAAGTGCAAACCCCATGAGATCAGGATATTTACCATATGTAGAATAAAATAGGGGAGCTTCAAATCCCATCAGATAATTATCATTATCTAGAATAAAATAGAGGAATTGTTTATGTTTCATGTCTTTTTACAAACACTTTAACTCAAGACCACATTATTTTCAATTAATTTATAATGGGCAATTAATTATATATTGTACATCACTTCATATTCTTTCTTTTGCTTAGTTTCCATTTTCCTTTTCCTCTTTCCGGAGATCCCTATAAGACTAAAACTTCTCTCCACTATTACTAGAACACTATCATTGCAAGACTGACTTATTTTCTATGAACTCAATTTTACTCTCCTGCTTAATTATTAAAAATGTGTGTTTAATACACCAATAATAATGCTATTACAGTAACATTAATATGCTTCTAGCTGCAGATGTTGTTGTAACAATAAACTAATGAAATTTAATGTTATGTGGATTCAGAATAAACAGAAGTCTGAAGTCTGTTGACTCAATGTGCTTTGTTTTGACTGGACCTGTGGACTGAATGGAATATGAAATAAATGCTCAATTTCGACCACATTTTAACATGAAAGCAACGAAGTTAGATATGAATAGAGAATAGTTTGATGTGGGGAATTTCATACATTAGGAATCCATTTAAAAACCAGTTTTGATTAAACTGAACTTAAAGGATTTTGTTTTGGAGCTTCTAAAATATTGTTTAATTTAGACTGGAATCTATTTACAGACTTTTAAACTGGATGTAGTAATATAAATCTCATTAGTAACATGAACCTACATGGCTAATTCAAGTTTTTACTCTTATTTACATAACATAGAATTGTACATAAAATTTAATGAGCCATGGAAACTGAAAATGATGCTAGTAATGTCATCTTTATACCAAGAAAAAACTTTTCAAACTAAAAAAAATTGCAATTTTAAAAATTGGTATAAAGCTCAAGGTTATAGAGTTCTATTTATTATTGACATAAATAGTTGGTTGGTAATATATTTAACGACACTCTTTAACAACCCAAATCATTAACATCATAATGCAAACCTCGGCATAGAAGGGCTAACAAATTTTGCTCAGAGGCATTTATTCCAATCTTGAGGTTCTTTCACGTCATAAATCTATGAGACACGACCCACAGTTTTGCTTCCTTTCTGAAGGAAGCCTTGTTCAGAATATTTCAATCAATCAAATTTCCTGTTGATTCTTTTTTGGAACACAGAATTTTCTGAAGGCTCCTCTGACGTTATTCTTTACAGGCTTCTTAATATCTCCCAATATTTTGCCATAACTGTACGTTGCTGAAATTGCTAATTCCATGACTACTTTGAAGATTCCAATCTAGATCAGTAAAGTCCCAGCCAGTCCCCAATTTTTCTACCAAATTTCCAGTTCTATTGATCTTAGTTTTGATTACAACCACAGATTTTCATTTCAGGATTTTTACACATTTAAAAATTCATTGACTCCAGCCAGGTTTGAACCTATAAACCTCAGAACCAGAGGAAAGAATGGTAATTACTAATCCACCAGGACCAACCATCAATAGTTAATGGCTCAATTAAGATAACTTAATTAAAGATCCTAACCTAAGGTTGTAGGTAAATAAATTACCTAGAAATTGTAATTACATTGTCTGATTATGTTATAAATGATCTATATCTATAATGACGTAGCCCATTATTGAGTCATAGTCTCTCCTTTATAAGGAGTTACTAGACCATGTTAATTTTTAGTTACCTTATTTACTCATAGATGTCATGTGGTCAACACACCGACCGAATGAGACATCTAACAGGCAACTAAGGTATTACTAGGACATTGGTGATTGTAAATTTTGCTTTGAGGCCTCTTTATTCAGGCTTAAGGATCTTTTATGAGCCTGAAAATCTTCAGACTCGGGACCCCGGTTTAAAGTCCCTCCCAGAGAATTTACTCCTTGGATTTTTCTGTCCTAAATAAATCCATTGACCGAGGCCAGGTTTGAACCCGTGACTTTCAGAACCCGAGGCAAGGAGCATAATCACTAGTCCATCGCGATTATAACTTGTAATAATTAGTAAGTTGAGAGAAAAATTGCATCTGTGCTCCAATTTTACCATTGAACAACTGAAGCATGTCGCTTCACTCAAAATTACTCTCTCCATGTTCTAGTATGAGTGAAATCTATGTGCACACGTTTAGTGCAGTGTTCCAACTGTGCGGATACAATATTATGGAGATTCACTAATCGTAATAATAATAAACATAAAAATTTCCATTGCAGTACGCCATCTAATCACAAAGTGTTTTTTTTTAATTAGTTGAGTCCTTCAACAAAAACAGCATTATGTTAAATTTTCACTATTTAAGAAAACTGCAGTTTCAATGATTTATTAACTTATGTAACATTATGTCTACTGCTGTGGTCTCAAGGTAGCATGCTGCCTTCTCATGCAGTGGGGCCTGGTTAGATTCCTGGTCGGGACAGGGTTTTTGTTCACCTGTAAGACAAATATCGAATGGGGAATGAAGGAGAGCCATGGGAATTCTATGCCAACGGTCCACCTATATTAGTCACTGTTTAAACAGACTAGCCAACTTTTCAATATGATGTGCCAGATTATCCAATAAATTGTAAACTAATCTAGTGTACATTAACTTGTCCATTTTCTACCCTAACAAAATAAAATGGCTATATGTGGACTCATGACATTAGAAGAGCCAGGTCATGAAAACTTGTGAAGAAACCAGTGAAGAAAGCACCCAGTAGTTAGGCCACAAATGAAGTGGGGAGTAACATAAACTATGATGTGAGAGGGGTAAATTACACAGGGGATTATTGGAAAACATTGAAAAAAGTCTAGTATTTGTCACTCACAAATTTTTGTAAGTTCTACAGAATCGCAGTGTGCATGCATGAGATGCACAAATGCTTAACATAGCTTCTGCTAAGTGGAGTGAAATTGGTGTTACCAACTTTTGCAATAAAGTCACAAATGTTTAAAAGAAATGGATGTACATCAACTTCCATCTTCCTAACTTAACATGATAAATTACATGCATATTATTTAATCTAATATATAAAAATTAATGTTTGTTCATTTTTTATACGCTGCCATCCCATTCATCTGATTGTGATGTGGGTTTTTGCAAAATGTTCAGGAATCTTCCAGGAAGGTTATAGGCTATAAGAGAGTTTATCCTTAAAAATTACCCGTTGTAGTGAACATTAGTTCAGGACAGGGATGTACGAAGAGTTGAGTCCATGAACCTTCGGGTTCGATATTACCAGAAAGTTCATTATATATCAATCTAACGCGAGTGAAAGAAAATAATAACCTAAAGTTACTCCAAATATTACACAAAATTATAAAAATGCTTTACATAAGTAATTCTTATATTACTTATTCGCTTACCATGGAGCAAAGAACATGACAAAATGATTATTTTTTGGCATTTCAGATGAAAATGACTGGCTGTTATATTGAATTGTATGAATGTCATTATCATGCTCTGAACTGTAATGAACACATATTGACAAACAAAACAAAATAAACCACATTTTGTAATATACGTTGATAATATTATAATAATGAAACTGCAATGACGAATCGCGTTTTAAGACGTTTACGCCGGTATTCACATAACCTAAAACCACTTATAAGATGAAAGTACAAAGTAGAACATCCCACTTCAGCTCGTTTCTCCTTTCTACGATGCGTTCGCTTCGGTTCGTTCTTCGTTCGCTTTTCACCAATCGTATTTTGAGCTATTTTTACGTCATGCCATATTCGTGAAAAATCGGCAATTATCGACTCCCAACCGAAGCCACATAACATAATCATCAACCTTGTATACATACAGAGTGGTCATATAGTCTCAATCCATTTCCAAGAAATAATGAACTCAGTTTGATTATTTTTATATATGTATATTGTCAAGGTATATATACATGTTCATCGTATTTCAACATGGCCTTCGTCCATTTCGAAGCATTGTTTCCCATTGTAAGAGAGTAGTCCAAAAGACGTTTTGAAGCATAGTTGGTAAAATAGCCGTCACTGCATTGCGGATTTGAGTCCTAAGAACTGGAGATCCCGTACATTTGTCTCTTGTACACCTTCCCCTTTATGAATCCCCAAGCAAAGAAGTCAAAGGGTGTCAAATCAGGTGAACGCGATGGTCACAGTCTTGCTGAACCTCTGCCTATCCATCTGGTCCATACACTGTGATCTTCGTTATTCCAAGCCATACATTCACTTTCGGTGTGTTTCTTTCCAATACTATGAGAGTGTGAGGTGGTTCGGTACCCCATATTCGGGTGGTATGTTTATTAACTTTGCCACAGATGTGGGACGTGGCCTCATCACTGAACAGGATGTGATCCATAAGGTCCTCATTGTGTTCAGCTGCTATTAAATCTTAACACACAGTCTGACGAGCTGCGTAATCTTCTGCGTCTAATTTTTGGAGCACCTGAACGTGGAACGCCTTTTTTTCAACGTAAAATGTAAAACTTTCCACATCGTTGATTTTGGCACATCTAACTCATTGCTTAGATGGCGACTTGATGCTCTCGGGCTTTTTTCGATTGCTTCTCTGATTTGCTGCACAGAGATCGGAGCGTGGTTCATGTGCAACGTTCCCAGTTCTTTGAAACTTATTGTAAAGTAACCGGATGTTTGCTCATGTTGGTACTGGTTTGTGAAATTTCCAAGAGAACGCCTGTCGCACCTGTATATAAGATAGGGTAATCGGCGCAGTCGCGCACTAACAACATACACATGTTCTTCTATCGTCATCATGCTTCTTGATTATCCTAAAACAAGAAAATAATTACGTTAACACAGAAATGGATCGAGACTTTATGACCATATATATATATATATATATATATATATATGCGATGTCTATTGTAAAGAAAAGTTTCAATTTTTTATTTGTAGTGGTTTAACTTAAAATTGTCATATGCGACATTTCCATAGATTAATAAGGTTACCGTTTTTCCCTTTTATTTTGCGACGTTTCTAGCATTAATGGCCTTCCAAAGCCGGCATTAGGTCTATATATTAAATTCTTTATTAAATGATGTTATCACATACATTGGGGGCACGCCGTAGCGTAGTGGTTAAGGCAGTGCGCTACAAACCGGAAGGTCGAGGGTTCAAGTCCCGGCAGGGTCAGGATTTTTAAACTGACCCAAACTTTCTGGTGGCACCATGGCCCTGGGTTCGACTCAGTCTCTAACTGAAATGAGTGCCAGATGTTTGTTCTGGGATAAAGGCGGCCGTCACGCAGGGCTGAAAACCCGGCTGACATCAAGTGCCGATTGTCTAGAAAAAGTGGGAGCCTTAACATCCTACCACCCCAAGGGCCTCTTGAGGCCTGTAGCGGGAACACTTTACTATCACATCTATTATGATATACCGGTAATGTAAATGTGTTTTTGGTAAAAGGGTCCTGGTAATGAAATTCTAACACAGAGCCAGGAAAACCCTTTGCAGTTTGATGGATACCAGAGTTTGAACTCGGGGCCTCCGAATCATGTGTCACACGCTTACCGCTTGGGTCAACTCGTTAGGTAAGACCAAGTGGCATGCATTCTACTATACTACCGCTACCTCAGTAGAGCTGGGATATGTTGGATTAAAATAAAATAATAATTGTGCCGAATTTCATTCAAATCCATTTCGTGTGATCGTTAAAATTCAAATTTCTCGCCGCGCCATCGCATATTTCTGTTGAACAACTTCAGCCATTGGAACGGGGTCGCATTATAAGCCTGCGGGAAGCAAGATGGTCATATCGACGGATTATGCTCATGTTGGAACAATGGTGGTGTATAGCTTATTTCAGCAGTGGTTTTAGGAATATTCCCACGACCACATATCAGGTTCTGGACGGCCGCGTAGTACACAGCCACGTCAGGATCGATGCATTATGCGAGCAGCGAGCGTTGGCGGTTCGAACAGCATCCAGGGACGAAATCCAGACACGTGTTGGACCTGCCTGTGTCACCAAGGACCATTGTAAACGTCTACTTGCTGCAGGAGAAGATCACGCGTGCCTCTGATCAGGCTACCACTTATACCAAGACAATGCAAAGCACAGCTACTAGTGAAAGAGTCGACTGGAGAGTGGAATGGCGCTCTATTGTCTTCAATGATGAGAGAATGTTCTGTCTGTATGCGAGTGATGGACGTACACGTGTACAACGTAGTCATCTTCCGGAATGCATTCGCCCACGACACACAGGCCCCATCCCAGGGTTCATGATGTAGGGGCCATCGGTTACAACTCGCGGTCACATTTGGTGTTTCTGCAGGGTAGAGTAAACGCTAAACAGGTTGTTAACTCTGTGCTACTGGCATATCTGTGATGTGCTTTTCAGCATGTCACATTCGGCTGCTGCGATGCAACGTGATCTTCGTTGTGTACCAACTGCATCGGCCAGCAAGAACCCGAGATCTCGCTGATTGAACACGTATGGGACACCACTACTCGGTGTGGGACACGATGAAATGGAAACTTCCTCTTTTTCCAAAGCCTGCAACAACTATTGCCGAAATGCGACAACAGGTGCAAGATGCTTGGAACAATCTATCGCAGCATACGAGAACCATTCGGCACCATTATAATTGTTTGCAGAGGGATACACTGTGCATTGATTCGACTATTTGGACATCCCTTACTGTGATATGTTTTTTTTTATTTGGTCTGAATTTGTTATCTTATACTCCTACAATGATAAACTACCTGTCACACCACTTTACAATAAAATTAACTTGTCCTTTAGGGTCTGCATTTTTTCCGACAGTGTATTTACGGTACATATAAGAACCTCAAATCTGAAAAAAGAGGCGGCAACTGAGCAAAATTTGCTAACCCTTTCACGTCCACATTTGAATTGGAATACTAATGAGTGCAATATCCTAAATTGATAAATAGTGTCGTTAAATAATATAATAGCAATATGAGTTGTAAAATGTAAGACGCATTTTCGTCGTACAGCTGGGGTAAGTGCTGTGACCACCACAGGTAAGACTTACTGTTAAAGTTCGGAGTTTTCTCCTTGACGTAAACATATCTGACGACCCAATCTCAGTACCACGATATACGGTGTAATGAACGGGTTATTTAACTTCAGTATGGTGCTAAACTCTTCAACGTTCGGGAAAAAAAATTGTGCATCTAAATTCGGTATTTCAATTCTCAATTACAGATGCAAACCCATGGAAGATCATGGAATTGCGATCTGGTTCCATTGTTATGGATTAGATCATCGTTTCCCAACCTGTGGTTCGCGAACCTCCAGGGAGTTCGCAAAACATTTCAAGAGGTTCGCCAAAACTTTACCGTAGTGGTGGGTTTCGAGATTAGGACTATTATTGTTTCATTCATGTCTGCGGCATTGTCATAATATAATAATAATAATAATAATAATAATAATAATAATAATAATAATAGTTATTATTATTATTATTATTATTATTATTATTATTATTTCAAAATTAAATTATCCCTATAATGCCCCTTGTTACATATGTGTAAAATCGGGAATTTATCACATTATTTCCGCAATAAATTAATATTTACCGCGAATGCCTGATTTACACTTATGTAACATTATTAGGAATGCATTTCATTTCGCTACAACTAGGCCTACACGTTGTGTAACTTTTAAGCCGTAACTAGAGTAACTGTAGGTTTTAACAGTTAAGGGTTAAGTTAATTTAAGGTTATTAAATATTTTCCTTGTAATTAAATTTTATGCATGTCTACTGTACACATATTTAAAAGCCTGGTTCACTCAACTCAGATCGTTGTGGAAGGGGTTCGCGAGTCGAAAAAGGCTGGGAATCGCTGGATTAGATGATCCTTCATTTAATTTCATATTAATTTAATTGGCGATAATTACCAAATAATTGCACTATAATTACGAGGTCGGTTATTTTTTCACATGAAATGTGGCTTCAATTTCTTACAGTTGAGAAAAAGCCGCGAAACCCCCTTGTATGAAATTTACTCGAACATGAATAGAATTCCTGCTGTTTGTATGTTAGTCGAAACCATAGTTTACTCTATACCACAGCAATCTATCAAATTTTGCTGTTATTATTATTATTATTATTATTATTGTTATTGTTGTTATTATTATTATTATTATTATTATTATTATTATTACTACAAATCAATTAAATTTGCTATTATATTTAACATGTTCAAGTGGCAAAGAAAACCTATAAAATTAATGTTCGCAATTTAGGACATTTGCATTATGCTAACATTTTAATGCACAATATCCATCTATGTATAATGTTATAAAAATTAACAATGCATTGAAAATACACAAAATATTTCGTTCAGTTATTTTCTACCCCTATAAAATCCATTTTCATTCTTACGTCAGTAAGCTGAACTAATATGACTGCAATCCGTGTTTCAATTCCTGATACGGGAGGAATGATTCTTGTAAAGGACAAGAATGAAATGTTTAGTTTTTTCCCAAATATGTAGACTAATTCCTTCAGATTAATTCACGATTACATCCGCATGTAAGTCTAGAATTCTAATCCAATGATACATTACTGAACTGACTTCAATTCTGTGATTTCGGCTATTAATGAGTGCATAATTGAACGAATTCCTGTGGGGTTGTTGGTCAGGACCTATTGCACCAAATGATAAAGGAACTTATTGTACCAAAGGATACATCCATCATTTCGTACAATTGAGGGCGCAGTGAATTGCAGTTAAAAAAAAATATCGTGGCACCATTGTTGGGCCGGCTTTTGGAATTCCCAGGCAACGCCGACGGCGAGAATCAGGTCTCAACTTATATGGCAGAAGAGGATTCATGACCTGGCAATTCACGCGTCGGTGGGGCCCGCTGGGGACTTCCAGATGCGTCTCTGATTCGCATTCTGGAAGGATCAGCCTCTCGAGCCTTCCATTCGAGACTGTATCTATCATCTCTGGGACCCGAGTTCGTAAATCGATCATTCCGTGTGGAGTTCGCGATGGACGAATCGGAGGCAGGACAAGATTCTCTCGGGATTTGTCCCATTTTGCTATGCCTAATACTTTATTTAATCGCTTCTCCATACTCATGCCATCTATTTGGTTCTATAAACTTTCACCTCTCCTTTGATTGTGCGACAGGCCCAGTCAGTCGGGACCTTGTATATCATAGCCTTCAATAATAGAGGCTTTATTACATCTGACACCCTCGATCTGGCATTACGCTGGACACTAGTAGAATGTTTATTATATATATATGGATGCAGGTGTATGTATAATGTATGTTCCAACCTTACTCTGAAATATCAAGAGCAATTTAAACCGAACTTGGTACAATCTAAAGATACTGTGGGAAGCACTCTTAAGTGGCGGGTAAAAATAATCGTAAACGACCAATATTAGTGTCGGGGTCTGTAAGCTAATTGGTGACAAGACGATTGAGATAAATAATAACCGAGCAACTCCGGGTAACCATCTAGTACTCATTAATAATACGTTGAAAATACGAGACTGTTGGTACAGGCAGCTGTTTGAGATTATATATGTTATCAAGTTGGAGGCGGATCATGGGTTGAGATTATTTTATCACATTCCATCCTCCATTCTCATCCTGTGAATCGTTATCGTAAATTTATAAAATCGATGGTTCTCAGTTTTAAAACTGGCTACACGTCAAGAATTTGAAAAGATTCCAATATCCAATTCCTATTTAATTTTAGAATAGGGATTTCGAAATCATAAAAAAAAATACAGTTGATTTAATAGCATAGAAAATTATACGTCAAACCAGAAGTAATTGCTTATAAGTATGGCTCAGAAGTTGAAAACCTATAAAATGCATATAAAAGACCTTTAAAAAGATCTAAATATATCCCAAAAATACCTAAAAACTGGGGAAAGGAGGTAAAAAGTGTTGCAGTTGCTAACGAGCGTATAAAGACAATCTCGTTGCCTTCACCCTTTGTTCGAGGTAATTTTCACGAAGTGGGAACTTCTTACACAGTTTGAGGTTGATATACAATAATTAAGGCGGTCGGTAGGCTGGTGGTTAAAAATAACTGGATATTTTGTGAAGGTTCAATAGTTTCTCGCGAAACTAAAGTATTTGGAATGTGAAAAGTCTTTAGAAAGTAAAATAAGATAGCGTTTAAAAAAAGTTAGAATTGTGACTAGACTCTGCTATAAATGTAGTCAAAAGAAAGTAAATTTGAAAAAATAAAAAACATTAAGACCTAAAAAGGCTGTAAAGAAAGGGTCAATGCGTGAAAAAAAAGTAAAAAAAAGGACAAAGTTATGGATTAGATCATCGTTTCCCAACCTGTGGTTCGCGAACCTCCAGGGAGTTCGCAAAACATTTCAAGAGGTTCGCCAAAACTTTACCGTAGTGGTGGGTTTCGAGATTAGGACTATTATTGTTTCATTCATGTCTGCGGCATTGTCATAATAATAATAATAATAATAATAATAATAATAATAATAATAATAATAATAGTTATTATTATTATTATTATTATTATTATTATTATTATTTCAAAATTAAATTATCCCTATAATGCCCCTTGTTACATATGTGTAAAATCGGGAATTTATCACATTATTTCCGCAATAAATTAATATTTACCGCGAATGCCTGATTTACACTTATGTAACATTATTAGGAATGCATTTCATTTCGCTACAACTAGGCCTACACGTTGTGTAACTTTTAAGCCGTAACTAGAGTAACTGTAGGTTTTAACAGTTAAGGGTTAAGTTAATTTAAGGTTATTAAATATTTTCCTTGTAATTAAATTTTATGCATGTCTACTGTACACATATTTAAAAGCCTGGTTCACTCAACTCAGATCGTTGTGGAAGGGGTTCGCGAGTCGAAAAAGGCTGGGAATCGCTGGATTAGATGATCCTTCATTTAATTTCATATTAATTTAATTGGCGATAATTACCAAATAATTGCACTATAATTACGAGGTCGGTTATTTTTTCACATGAAATGTGGCTTCAATTTCTTACAGTTGAGAAAAAGCCGCGAAACCCCCTTGTATGAAATTTACTCGAACATGAATAGAATTCCTGCTGTTTGTATGTTAGTCGAAACCATAGTTTACTCTATACCACAGCAATCTATCAAATTTTGCTGTTATTATTATTATTATTATTATTATTATTATTATTATTATTATTATTGTTGTTATTGTTGTTATTATTATTATTATTATTATTATTATTACTACAAATCAATTAAATTTGCTATTATATTTAACATGTTCAAGTGGCAAAGAAAACCTATAAAATTAATGTTCGCAATTTAGGACATTTGCATTATGCTAACATTTTAATGCACAATATCCATCTATGTATAATGTTATAAAAATTAACAATGCATTGAAAATACACAAAATATTTCGTTCAGTTATTTTCTACCCCTATAAAATCCATTTTCATTCTTACGTCAGTAAGCTGAACTAATATGACTGCAATCCGTGTTTCAATTCCTGATACGGGAGGAATGATTCTTGTAAAGGACAAGAATGAAATGTTTAGTTTTTCCCAAAATATGTAGACTAATTCCTTCAGATTAATTCACGATTACATCCGCAGTAAGTCTAGAATTCTAATCCAAGAATACATTACTGAACTGACTTCAATTCTGTGATTTCGGCTATTAATGAGTGCATAATTGAACGAATTCCTGTGGGGTTGTTGGTCAGGACCTATTGCACCAAATGATAAAGGAACTTATTGTACCAAAGGATACATCCATCATTTCGTACAATTGAGGGCGCAGTGAATTGCAGTTAAAAAAAAATATCGTGGCACATTGTTGGGCCGGCTTTTGGAATTCCCAGGCAACGCCGACGGCGAGAATCAGGTCTCAACTTATATGGCAGAAGAGGATTCATGACCTGGCAATTCACGCGTCGGTGGGGCCCGCTGGGGACTTCCAGATGCGTCTCTGATTCGCATTCTGGAAGGATCAGCCTCTCGAGCCTTCCATTCGAGACTGTATCCATCTCTGGGACCCGAGTTCGTAAATCGATCATTCCGTGTGGAGTTCGCGATGGACGAATCGGAGGCAGGACAAGATTCTCTCGGGATTTGTCCCATTTTGCTATGCCTAATACTTTATTTAATCGCTTCTCCATACTCATGCCATCTATTTGGTTCTATAAACTTTCACCTCTCCTTTGATTGTGCGACAGGCCCAGTCAGTCGGGACCTTGTATATCATAGCCTTCAATAATAGAGGCTTTATTACATCTGACACCCTCGATCTGGCATTACGCTGGACACTAGTAGAATGTTTATTATATATATATGGATGCAGGTGTATGTATAATGTATGTTCCAACCTTACTCTGAAATATCAAGAGCAATTTAAACCGAACTTGGTACAATCTAAAGATACTGTGGGAAGCACTCTTAAGTGGCGGGTAAAAATAATCGTAAACGACCAATATTAGTGTCGGGGTCTGTAAGCTAATTGGTGACAAGACGATTGAGATAAATAATAACCGAGCAACTCCGGGTAACCATCTAGTACTCATTAATAATACGTTGAAAATACGAGACTGTTGGTACAGGCAGCTGTTTGAGATTATATATGTTATCAAGTTGGAGGCGGATCATGGGTTGAGATTATTTATCACATTCCATCCTCCATTCTCATCCTGTGAATCGTTATCGTAAATTTATAAAATCGATGGTTCTCAGTTTTAAAACTGGCTACACGTCAAGAATTTGAAAAGATTCCAATATCCAATTCCTATTTAATTTTAGAATAGGGATTTCGAAATCATAAAAAAAAAATACAGTTGATTTAATAGCATAGAAAATTATACGTCAAACCAGAAGTAATTGCTTATAAGTATGGCTCAGAAGTTGAAAACCTATAAAATGCATATAAAAGACCTTTAAAAAGATCTAAATATATCCCAAAAATACCTAAAAACTGGGGAAAGGAGGTAAAAAGTGTTGCAGTTGCTAACGAGCGTATAAAGACAATCTCGTTGCCTTCACCCTTTGTTCGAGGTAATTTTTCACGAAGTGGGAACTTCTTACACAGTTTGAGGTTGATATACAATAATTAAGGCGGGTCGGTAGGCTGGTGGTTAAAAATAACTGGATATTTTGTGAAGGTTCAATAGTTTCTCGCGAAACTAAAGTATTTGGAATGTGAAAAGTCTTTAGAAAGTAAAATAAGATAGCGTTTAAAAAAAGTTAGAATTGTGACTAGACTCTGCTATAAATGTAGTCAAAAGAAAGTAAATTTGAAAAAATAAAAAACATTAAGACCTAAAAAGGCTGTAAAGAAAGGGTCAATGCGTGAAAAAAAAGTAAAAAAAAGGACAAAGTAGACGGATAAAACCCACCATTTTCTGGCCTACAATGACCCAATATATATATATATATATATATATATATATATATATATATACTATGTTGGGCCTCGTCTTCAGACATAAAAAAAAGGGGATTTTTCCTCAACTTCCGAGTCCTACTAATGAGATATGAAATAAATTGAATAAGTAATTTGAAAAAGAGTAATTTCCAATTTTTTTTTCACAAAATTACTTTTTACGGTTTTGCAGTCGTTGTATACCTATTGACCCATGTAATTTATTTAATTTATTCCATGAAAACGGGCCACATTTCATCTGTTAAAGCACTTCTACATAGGGCATGATTCAAACATTCCTTTGGAAAACGGATAAATCTCTCCTGCTGTCGATTTAAGGCTTGGCTATCAAAAATTCACTGGTAAAAATGGAACTCATAATAGTTGTCGACAGCAAATAACATTAATTTCTGAAAACAGAAACAGTTCTTCCACAACTTTTAAAGGTTTTCCAGTGTTATTTATTTTATCCTATTTTAAAAATACAAATTTTGGTAATTAAATTGGACTTAATCTTAAACAAATACAGATTCATTTTGAAAACGGTTCATTAACACTGGAAAAACAATTTTCCTGGGACCTTAAATTGTTATGTAGACTTTGTTTTTATACAATGTATAATGATAAAAACATTGTTTCAATTTATCTGTAAATATAATGGAATGCAATGGGTTTTTTGCTTCTCCTGTAAAATATGCAAAAGTAGAAATGACTAATTTTCAAAATTGCCGATTAAATTGTTGTGTTCATTATAAAAGAATCATTTACTACCGAATAGGTCATTCGCCTTCCCTCTTAAAAATAGTAATTCTATTGTGAGAAAGAAATCTTAAATCCTGCCAGTAACAATTTAGTTAGTGCCAGAAATGAATAGAATTCCTGATACGCATTTTTAAGAAATTGTTCTTTTCAGGATAATTAAATCAAATCGTATTTTAGCGATAGGAGGACATGAGTATAGATGAAGAAAAATATTTTAGCGTGATCTCGTTAACATATATTGCAACTTACACTGTCTAAATGCGTAAATTAAGTGCTTATGACATTCTCGTGAATTTTTCAGAAATAGACTACCCAGTACTTTTATCATTCTGGCATTGACGAGCATAAATATAGCTATGAATAAAACAAGTGTAAGATGTACAAGTATTTATTACTATTAAATATACACTTTTTAATAAGTTCAAAAATACTTTTGAAGCTCAGTTCAAATCAATGAACTTCATGTTTCTAAAATAATTGAAAATATACAGTTTAATTTATTTAAAAGTGAAATAAATCAAGACATAATCATTTCAATTAAAGATATTCTAATATTCACACATAGGCCTATGCAGTGTATAAATTAACTTATCGCTTCCTACTGACAAAAATACTGTTACTTCGTAACATATTCAATTAAGAACAAAGATAAATAATTTGAATATGACTAAAAAAGGAAATGACATAGGAATTTTTATGTCAATTTTTAATCGAAGCAAACCTAATATTATATCTTTACGCATTAACTGTGATACTTGCTTTTATAAATAAAATTAACTTCGCGGTACAGTATGTAGCCTATACATACAGTTTTGAAGGTTCAAAGGAGTTTATGGTAAAAAAAAAAGGGTTTCATAATTCGAAAAAAGGGGATTTTAACAAGTTTCTTAGGTAGTAAATACGAACTCAGACATTTTAGAAAACAATAAATAAAATACCACTTTGTAATTAAATAGGGTTTGGTTATTGATTTTTTAAATTGAATTCAACGTTAGACGCAAGATCATATACATCCGTAGTTATAGCAACCCAAATAAACAATATGGTAATTTGCTTTACGGTATAAGAAAAGTCGTGTGATTCTTAAACATACAGGTTCTCGTAAACATGACAGAAAGAGTAGTACCAGCAACTACTTCTTTAGTTAAATACGATAATCCGATTTTAGTGTCAAAACATACCGAAAAAGTATCTCCTATCAAGGTAATACTTAAATTTAATAATTTTGGTGTCTGCGGTTTGTATTCTCAAATAAAGATTTTTTTATATAATTAATAGGCTAATGTCAGATCAGTATACATTTACTTTAGAAAATATATTTAAATTTTCTATCATAGTTGATTTTACGTAACCATTCATAAGACGTACATAAAAAAAAACTTTCTAGGAGCCTCCAATTTGTAAATTAATTTGTGACTTTTTTACGCTTTTATGAACTACCGTATATCCATTCGTCACAGTAGATGTTAAACTCTACAAGTTGATAGGTAATGTGAATAATGGATAGATCCTTCATATGTTTCTAGTTTAAATTAATTAACTACACATTAAATTTAAAAATGCTAACCAAAAACAATTCACAATAACTATGTAGATATTATTTCGGTTAGTTTTAAATTTTGGTTGGTCAGTTTAAATTCTGGATAGTTACATACTAGGGCCTACTTCCTATTTATCTATGGCTACTACTATTAGTTCAAAGTAAAAACAGCTGGACGGTACATTATTCACATTATCCCAAATTGATTTTGCATAAACTAATTTCGAAAATGTCTCTGATTTCATTGGTTCAATTGATAATTTGTCCAAACCTTTTGATTAGATCCTCCTACACAAATGTTATTTATATCGTTAGCATACATAATATTACAGTGTCGTTTCCTATTATTTTGCATTTCATTAATTTCTTCTCGCCAGGTTTGTTTTCGTTCTCCTATTTTCTTGTTTCCCCACGAGTATTCTAAGTCAAATTATTTCCAATTGATTCATTGGTATTTCTTTAACATATTTGTTTATAAATTAATTATTTTCTAAAAATAATATTAATGAAAATCGTCGGCATACATTTTTTCTTTTCTTTCTAACCTACTTATAGATTACATTTCTTAATGGCAAGTTAACAATTTGCTCTTTATTTATTTTTTATGTACATCTTTAAGAATTCAATGCATGAAAAAATATTATTACAAGAAATGCATGCTACATAAGGTGTAATTTAGTTACTTAAACTCACTTATTTTTATATTTCTGTGAACAAGAGGAAAATTTGGAGTTTCTTCTTCTTGCTCTGTTTTTTCTTCTTTTAATGCTGCCATAGCGTGATACTGGATCTAGACGTCCCAGATATGGGATTGCTAGACCACATACATCAGCTGGACAATATGTGGACCAATTTGGTTCCGAGGCCAACAAAACGCAAGGTCTCTATCTTAGACAACCGAAGGAAACAACAGCAGAACAAGGAAAAAAGGAAAGTTTTTTGAAAACACTTCCCCCAGTCAGGACTCGATCCCGCACTGCTGAGTACGAGGCTATGGTTAGTATAAAATAAATACATGTATACAGAAAATATTATAAAAAGCTATAAAATTTTGAATTTACTTATAAACAATTAATTCCAATTCCAAAGCTAATTTAGGATTTAGGCCTATATATATAATCACCATCAAAGCACTAAGGTCCAAAGTGAACCTTAGCTTCTCTCACAACAGCTCTCCATCTCACTCCTTCCCCTGCCATACTCCTCCAACTCTTCATACCCTTTCTTCTAACATCTTGTAATACATCGTCCATGTATCGTTTCTTCGGTCTTCCTCCCTCCATCTTTGCATCTATAATTACTTTAGGAATCTTTCTCTCCTCCATTCTCACATGTACCAATCATCTTAGCCTAATACTTTGATAAAGCTCACTATGTTCTCTCCTTCCAATCTCCTTATTAGTTATTTTCCTCCAGATTCCATCATCGTATATTGGACCATAAATCAACCGCACTATATTCCTTTTAAAAATATACAAGTTATTTTCGTCTTCAAGTTTCATTGATCAGATGTCTTGCTTGTATACATTTTATTATTAGTTTTAGTCTTAATTTTAACTAATATTAACTGGTTGTATTATAGATCGTAATATGTATATTAGATATTATCTTTTGATCAAATTTTTACTTAGTGTTTAATATTAGAGTTAATTAAGATTGTTATATTCTTATGTAATATATGTTTGTCCTGGTGAGTGGAAGAGAAGGCCACATGGCCTTAACTCCACCAGGCTAAATAAATAAATCTAAAAAATTCCGCTCCATAAGTGACTATTGGACGAATGAGAGTTTTATATAGCTTTAACTTTGTTCTTTTGGATAATATACTTGATGTGAACATGTGTGTGAACGAGAAATAATTTCCACAAACTATTCTATATTATATTAAAAATTCATTCATGCTTATAAAGCTTCGTTTGTATGATTTTTGTATTTATAAACCTAATGGTGAGCATTTAAAATTGCCATTTTTGCAAATTCCGAAGGAATGTACACTGCCACTCAGAAAAATGAGCGCTTGAAATATTGTCTCATGTCTTCGGCACTGCGCATGCAAAGCTATGTTCATATTACTACGTGTAACTAAGTAGATACATTTCGCTTACTTGGTTTAGTAGTTTGAAATATTTTACAGATCAGCCCAGATAATGGTGCTGAGGCTCTAAAGAATTTTAATATGAATTGAATAGAGATACTTTTTTTTATCAATGGTTGTCTTTATGACATTCTCTCCTGGCATGGTGAAATTGTAACCCACTTATTTTGTTGGGGCGCCTAGAAGGCGGAGTTACGTTACCTCGATAATAATGATGGGTGATGAAGTGCCAGGAGTATCCTTAAACCTAAACTTAACTAAAATGCAGACCGTGGACGATCATAGGAATAATTCCCTTTAAGAAAAAAATGACTGTGGTGTGACCGGGAATCGAATCCGGAACCCAATGAACTGTAGACAAAAGCTCTGACTGGTCCCACTTCAAAGTGTTCAATACTTTATTTGTCCTGACTAGGGAGATAGATGACAATATGTAGTCTATTTGTAACGCCAGTTTAAAATCTTGCGCGAAATTTGTATATGCATAGGAAGGTAAAAAATACATACTGAAGTATCAAAATTTCGATAGGGTAGATGGCTAATGCAAGAACCGCAATATACGCTACACTATATTGGTATCCAATTCGAATTCCTGCTGAACTATTTTTTAATAAACAGATTTCTCGTCATAGATCTAGAACATCATATCCTTCTAGAAAAGGATACTTTTAAAATTCATGACGAATCACCGTTAAGGTCACTTGTAAAATTTAAAATAGATAATATAAAAAAATATATTTTTATATTTTAAATCTACAAAAGGCTGTTCGTCTACACATTATATTTAGCATAATATAGGGAATGAATACAAAGACAGCACACATGAAACACGAAAATTTCACTATAAGACAATAGCATGAAAGTGCTATGATTGCAGTGAAGGACCTGCCTTCGGGCAGAATTACTATGGATGGATATGTAGAGAAAAGGTAGAACTTTGGCCTATAGGCCGAATGCCATCCCTATATGTAGGGCCATACCGTACCAGGGTGAATTGTAGAATTGAGTTGTTCATACATGGAAAGATATGGCATTGGAAAGTTAAACTCTCTTAAAAAAAAAGCTATAAAATTCGTCTCTGCCTACCGATTTTAAAAGTAAATAAAATTTGTTTCACCAGCATATAAAAGAATGATTTCTCTTTCTAATGGCGTTTATTTCATTAAGATATAAGAAATTACGCCCCCTTTTCAAACAATTGTAATTTTAAATCAGTCTCTGAATTTAAATATCCATTGGGTATCATGTGGGAAGCTCTGGCCAGTGAATGGGTTAAAGAACTTTTCCAGAATCTCGTCGACTCCGGAGAATGCGTGCTGTAGCAGACGCGGCGGTATGTGGATGAGATATTATTAGATCCACAGTCTTCTTATTTATGTATTTATTTTATCCATATTCGAGTTCCACTACAAATATGACATTTATCTTAATACCCCCTACATTTCAAGCAATAAATTCCACATAACTAAAAGAGCGTTTTTGTTTTTAAAATGTATTAACAAAATAGAAAAATAAAATGACCGCGGATCGAACCCTAGACGTCATGTATGGGACATTCCATATGAAATCGGCAAAAAAATTGTCAAAATTGAACTCACGTCTTTAAAAGTTTACATTTCTTTTACAGTGAAACTTTATGATATACTGAATATCTGAACCGAATTTCAGGTCTTTGTTTTATGTAATTAAAGAGTAACAAGTAAAGTGATCCCACAACAGGCCCGGAGGCCCTTGGGGTAGTAGGACGTTAGGGCTCCCACTGTAATAGACCTGTCAATTTATCTTACTGTTTTAAACAGTCTATTTTATAAAATTAATTTCTCGAAGTATAACTACTCCCTCAACTTGAGAAGATAGTCACATGATAGATGATTTTATGCTCTATCGCTTGAAAATTAGTATGTTAATATTTACGATTTTCTGAAGGGCCTAAATGCAATTAATATGCAATTCACCTTTCTCGCCAAAAAAATTATAAAATAAAATACCACATTATTACCTAATGACCAGTTAATTATTTGTAATTAATATTAAAGTGGTAGGATGAAAGGAAACTACCAAAAATAATAATAATAATAATAATAATAATAATAATAATAGGTATAATTGCAGCCAATGGCCATGTAGAAAGAACTGTTTTCATGTCTTACAAAAGTCTGTTATCGATGTTCCTATGTTTTTACACTGTAACAGGTGATATCGGTCGCAGTGCGACCCACATAGTTTGCACTTGCACTTTTCTTCTGGGTTATGGCGCTTCACTGTTGCGCATATCCTGTGGTGGAAACCATGGACTGCGACTCTCGTCACGGTGTGTCTGAGGTCGTATCTGGCTGCTGTCCATTCCCTGTAGATCATCGCGTCCGTTGCGTAGAACTCAGGCCATATCTGTTCTCTCTTCTCGTTGAGTTCCCACAGCAGTTCTTTGTAGGCATCTGTTGCCGGCACGAGAAGGTCCAGGTGGAGCTCTTCAATGAAGAATGGTTCCTTTGTCAGTATGTAACCAAAAATAATTAATTTCCCTAAAATCTCCTATGTGTAGACTGCCCGCAATACCTTTCGCGTGAGTAAAGATGGCTTGCTCGTACAAACAATGACGGAGTTACTTGGGTAGTAGTCCTTTGTGCACTTCCAAACATTTTTATTGTTATTATCATTACATTATTTTTATTGTCATTATTACTATTATTACATCATCATCATCATCGTGGACTATGCCGCCTCCGATTCCGAGGTTCGCGGGTTCAAACTAGATAGGAATCAATGGAATTTTAAAGGCGTAACAGTTCTGAACGTAGCTTTCTACAGAGGGATGGAAATCCGTGAGTCTCGTGTCGTAGATTTACGGTACGTACGAGAAATTCGCGCTTGAAATAAATTGCTACATAATGACATCAGTGAGCGACATTAAATGTAACAACCTTTATTGATATCTCCAATTGGCGGTTAATTTTGTGCTGATTTTATCTAATGCATAGTTTAATTTAAATTACCAAGCACCTACGAATTCAAGCTTGTAGGCCTATTAAAAATTATTTTCTAGAGAGTACTTTTGTAATGTTTTAAATTCTGTACTTGTAAACTACACCATGTTGAATATTGCAAATTTTTGCCGAAAGCCAGTGTTCTTGGGGTACCCCGAATTCCTCACAAATCCATGGAGGGACAGATCTGAAATTGTTTAAACCATTGTTATGGCGTCGTCCGAATGGATTGAAACACTATCCATTCACTTAACACCATTAGGCTTATTTATAATATACAGTATAATTACACTGAGCAATAAAACTTTTTTTTTTTCCTCTCAGAAAGAAAAATATGTGATTCTGATAGTAATTTTTCTTCTGAATTCAAATATGATATCGGGTTTTCTACATCACGCAAGGTTTCCGAGAGACAGGCATTTATAATTTCAAACACTTTAATGTTTTCTACATGCGTAACTACACAATTTTCGAACATTCGGACTCACCTAGAAAGTAAGAAATGACGATTTTCTGCTATATTTCGCCTGTGAAGCATCCCTCTTCATGGTCTAACAATAATCGGTCAGCATATTAGGATTTCATTTGCCTTGATAACTCTTTTCCATAGCTGAAATAATTTTAGTTAGCTCATTTTGTTTTATTTTACAATGGACAAATGGACGGAAAAAGTTTATTAAAAAATAATTATTTAAATCCAATAACTGAAATTGAAATAAAAAAAATGTGGGTGATCGAGAAATTCCGAATACATATTTGAAAACACGATACAAAAACTGTATTAAGTACAACTATTGGTACTCATAAGACAAAAATCATTGTGGCCAGTGTTATATGTACACTAATAAAATAAAACACGTAGCTCTGCAAACTTGTTAGTTAAAAACAATAAAAGATTATTTTAAATTTGACTGGTGACACTTATAAATGACAAGGTACACTAAACACACGCACTGATTTAAATAAACAATCTATTAAGTAACCTGAACTTGAAAATTGTCGATGCGGACAGATGTTTTAGGAAGAAGCGCTGATTCAGCTTTATTATCGTTTGTTAGGAAGTGTTACGAGTATTAAAATATTCGGTTTTATTTGAAAGTGGTATTTTATTACAACACTATTTCGTCATAGTTTTCAGGGTACAATACAGTACACTCAATAAAAAGTTATTTTAAGATTGAAATTAGTAATTATAACAACAAAAATCTATACCAGTTTATTCAATTAATGATGTAAGAGTTTTTATTATAATATTACATTTAAATTGTAATGAAAAATTTGTAACAAAATAAATAATTAATCAATTGAGTTGGTGTTTACTTGATGAAAATCCATATTTATTAATTAAATAAAAATAAAACGTAGTTTTATTTGATTTTCATATTTATTATATAATTCAGTGACAACTGTTTCGGTACACTGAATTATATAATTATATAAAACTACATTTTATTTTTATTTAATAAATAAATAATTTGTTTTAAGGGAGGAAAGAAGATTACGAGTATTTGAGAATAAAGTTCTTAGGAAAAATTTTGGATAAAAAAGAGATGAACAGACAGGTGAACGGAGAAAACTACATAATAATGAGCTACATGATATTTATAGAAAGCCAGATATAATAAGAACAGTTAAGTCTCGTAGGCTGCGATGGGCAGGACATGTGGCACGTAAGGGGGATGAAAGAGGTGCTTGGAAACTTCTGGTAGGAAAACCGGGGGACGACGACGCCCAGTTGGAAGACCAAGAATGATGTGGGAGAATAACATTATACATGATTTGAGGGAAGTAGATTATACAGGGGATAATTGGAAAACGTTAGCTCGGGATAGGAATGTATAGAGAGCTTATGTCTGCGCGGCCATGAATCTACAGGTTCGACAGAGCCAGTGAGTTAGTTATAAATAATTTGTTTAATAATTCACAGTAAACATAAGTAACAGAGCTCGTTACTTCTCGCTTCAGCAATTAAATTCCATAAATAAACATCTACTGCGTAAGAATTAAAATATCGCCACTTTTATAAATTAACGGTACTGTTCCATTAAGCAGAACATATAAATAATCAATATAATTTAATGACACTTAAAAAAAAAGTCACTGATGAAGCAGGGTTAGCTGTTTGAATTAACTACGCGCGCGACCTTGGTCGTGAAATGAACCAGCTGCGTTGTGGATCCGCCAGTTTTTAACGAAAATAGAATAAAAACATTTATATTTTCTGAACTATTCACCCCACCAAAAGGCAATTGCTGGAAATTAATCCTTATTACATGAATAATATCCTGTATTTTTTTTTTCGTTTTCGGTTTTTGATATGTACTGCAGTAAACCGTCATAAAATAGAAAATTGGCACAGAAAATAAAAATATCCTAATTAAGAAAAACACCCTTAAACTACATATCACCTATATAAATACGTTTGAAACACATTTTTGCTGTTTCGGAAATATTAATTAGTAAACGTTTTAGTGTATCATATTTACGATAATTTTAGATCGTCATAACTATGAGCCTATAAATGATAAAAATTAAATTTCGATATTAATACGTTTATAAATGTATTCACTATATTTAGGGAAACATAAAATTAAAAACATAAATTGCAAGATTTTTTGCTGTCCGATTTGATATGGATTATCCCGTATACGAAGCAAGCACCTTATGCTGACGTAGCGTGTTTCGCTGAAAAACAGCAACAGAACGTTACGACGTTTTGTCGTGTCATATACACAAAATTAAAGAATAGCCTACGTACTCTTGTGAACCGCACAATAAATCCTGTGTATTTTAACGACCAAGAAACCGCTCAATCTTTTTGAGAGGCAGTGTACCTACTGATGTTGTTCTTATGAAAATATTTGTGAAAAAAATACAAATTTTCATCAATCCTTTTTTATAGACGCCGAAAATTACGAAGACATGTGTGTATGTGTGTGTTAATGCTCTAGCGATCGCAATTTTTTTCGGAACCAACTCGGCATATAGGCAATCAGTTAAGAAAAGTAATGTCAAATCTGTAAACCAGCAAAACCTGAACATTACGCACGGGGATTCACCTGAAATAAAAATTAAAAAATCGCTCTAATGGTCACATTTTTTGTTTTCCGAAACGAAACTCGGTAATTGGGTAAAATGAGAAAGATATCCTCCAAAAATCAGCTAAATCCGACCTGAAAGCCATAATTTTAAAATCTCACTAATAACAGCCAAGTTTTTCTTGCAACGTAACTGGATATGTACAATTTAATTACTGTAACAAAAAATACACATTACATACACCAGCAAAATAGGACCATAAATTTGACTTCCCAAGGAATTCGTCTAGTTTACGCAGTTCTTGCGTGACAGACTTTTATACTAGCAAAATGTTTTTATTATTATCCTGGTATAATGCATTTTTTCAAGTTTCAGGTTGCACACCCATGAGTTCTAGGCTAGTTGGGCCAGATTAAAAATAAATTTGTATCTTATACCGTATATCTCTATAGGAGCATTCCCATATGCCATTAATTGGCCCGAAAATAAGCCGTCCTCGGCTAGGCCTATATGGCACACCCTTAAAATTAAGAGGGTAAAAAAAAAGCACGAAAATTGAAGGAAGAAAAATTACCATAAATATGTAACCTAAATTCATGCATTATGGAATTTAAAGTTTAATACAACACTATGGACAGAACTGGAGTAAAATCTCAATTTGGAATTTCCAAAACAACGGTACCATCGGTATGTGCATTTGTATAAAGTTGCCAATTCACATCCACACTGCTGGAATACGTTTTTAGACATGGAAGTGTGGCAACAGAAAGGTAAAAAACCAATATACCACTTGAAGGCCTAACCCTCCTAATTCAAAACCATAGCACGTAAAGGATTTTTTTCAGTTGTCATGATCAATATCCCTACATGATTCTGCACGTTTGGTAATAGTATAAGTGACCTTTGGGGCGGCTTGAGAGGGAGCATTTTCATGCTATGATTTTAAGTGGGTTTGATATCCAGACCCACTAACCAGAAAATAAGTATGAAACCACCTGAAGTAATTATAAATAAGTTTAAAACATATAATAAGGTAGACCGAGGGAAATAGGGCCACATTTTATAAAATAATCTTCATTTTGATGTAAAATTATATTTTTAAACAAACTACACAATCAATTTAACTTTTATAGTTATTAATCACTATGAGGTTTAATTTATGGTGAAATTTATGGTCCACCAATAGAGGGAAGAAGAAGAGTTTTTTCCAATTAACATAACATCAGTAGCCAAAGAAGTACTGAAGATGAGACAGTTATAGTCTCGAAATCGCGATCAACTTAGAAAATTTATATGAGGAGAGGTAAGAAACATTTAATTTCACCATACACAATCAATACTAAATATACACACTTATATTCTAAATTCTTCTTTCCTTTTAAACCAAGACATAACATTCCAAGTAGCAATTCTTAATATGTTTTTCTTTTTTCAAATCGTAGACCTTTTCCTAGCATTTGTCGTAGCGTTTATTATAGATAGACGAAAATATTGGGTCATATAGAAAGTATGGAAGAAAACCGGCTTGCAAAAAGAGCTAAAGAAGATAGACCAATGGACGGGAAAAGAACAAGAACAAGACCAGCCAAGAGATGGATAGACAGTGAATGCACATCCAATATGTCTTCCTCCAAGGAGTGATTTTGGAAATAAACAGGATGAAAATCCTACAAATTAAGTTTAAGAAGAAGAAGAAGAAGAAATTCTAAATGATATTTAATAGACTACTTAATCAATTTCTAGTCTTTCATCCAGGGCAGATGGTCTTCCAATTGCTTTTACATTCTCTAGCATGGATCGCGGTATCTGAAAATACTTCTGTGGTTTTTCTATAACATTTTCCTTGATTTAATTGCTTTCACTGTTTCAGAAACTGTAATTTCTATAAGTTACAATATATGGCTTCCAATTTTCTTTAATACAAAATTAAGTTGTTTGAATTTACCCCAGGGTTGAACAGATTTGCAAATAAATATGCATGAATTTTAACTATGCACTCGAACAATCCTAGTTACAGTCATACATAACTGGACGAATTGTAGTCAATAATTAGCTGCAATTGGATTCTGATTAGATTAGATGTGTGTAATAAGTTTTATTAGCAGTAATGAAAGCTAAAATGAAATAGACAATAATGACCGCTGCTAGCGCATGCTTTTCATCATAAATACAATAATAGCATGTCAAACTAGGCATGAAAATTTGTCTAAATACAAATATTACTAGTGCAGAAATTCTACTGCGTTTGATTCAGAATTAACACTTACAGAAAAAAGAAGATATTTTGTCCAAATTTACTCCCTGTGTCCGAAATTACCCCACATGATGGCACACATTGAGGGGTTCCATTGAGTCACAGCCCGCATATTAAGATATTTTCAGGATTCAAGGAAAAGTGATAATACTAATATATAATAATATACTACTAATGTAACATATGACCCACTTTACTCCAATAAATGACCCAAATTACCCAAAATTATACTATTTGATAAAATGACTCATTAGGACCTACTATCTGATGGCACACAAAAGCGGTAATATTGAACAATAATCATACTTATTGTTATTCATATACGTATTAAGATAAAATATCATTGCACTTTGAAAAATACTGTAACAATTGCATTAAAATGCTTAAAATAGAACACACAATAATTACAGTGAATGATTTTTACAAGCAACTGGAAAATAGTTGTAATGAAGAAGGAAGTCAGCTCTTGATGAAGTTCTTTTTGGGTTCATAGCATATAGTGGTCTATCTTAATGACAAGAGGCAGCACACTCTTCAAATTGGAATTACTTATTTCCATTTATCTGGCAGAAATGAGCACGTAATTAAAAACAACCTGATTTCCCCCAGTCTACCCTACTGTTTTGTAACATTTAATGTTATTTATTTGTCCATCGCTGTGGTCTCGGGGTAGCGTGCTGCCTTGTCACGCAGCAGGTCCGGGTTCGATCCCTGGTCGGGATAGTTTTTCTGGGTGAGGTTTTTATCGGGGTTTTTCCTCACCTGTAAGACAAATGTCAGGAAAACTTTAAAGCCCAAACCGTCCCCGAAATCATATGGCCATCGCAATCATCATCATTCATATTCATCAGAGGTTAAGTTTAGGATTAGGGACTCTCCTGGTGCATCACTATCATCATCATCACCCATCATATCATCGGGGCAACGTAACCCAGCCTTCCAGGCGCCCCAACCTCAGAAGTGGGTTACAATTACGCCATGCCAGGAGAGAAACCAGGAATGTCGAAAGACAAACCTGGGGCATTTGAAAAAAAAAAATTATTTTTAGTAATTGTCAGGAAAAAAAAATCAATATTTTTTAAATATAAATTTATTTTAAATAATTTACGTATATGGAAATCTTTTTTTTTTAAAGCCACAAGCAGTGACTGCATTAGAATCAGCACAATGTTCTTCACTTCTAAACACCATCTTCTGCTGCTGAAGATCGCAAACTATTTGAAGAAATTTTAAATTCTATTTTACCCCCTAGAGAATGGGAAGAAGATGGCCAGTTATGGAGACAACAGGTATGATGGCAATGTAATCATATGCAATACGAATAAAAGTTTTCTTTCAACCAATTAATAGAGCATTCTTTTTTATAAAATAACCTCAACTGTAGTTCAGAATGAATTTTAAAAGTATTAATATATATAAGACAATGAAATAACATTTAGGTATCAAGCACGCCAGCGACACGACTTGATGTCATCAACTTGCAAGAAGAACTTGACATGAGGTTACTGCAGAAACAAGCTCGTGAGACAGGGATTTGTCCTATGAGACGTGAACTTTACACACAGTGCTTTGGTTAGTATTGTCTACTGAAAATTATTATTTTAAAAATTGATAAGAAATAACACTATGAGGTATTTTATTAATATATTGAATCAGATTTGATTCAATCTCTCTGTAATTATTATATAAAGTACTGGTACTGTATTTTTATAAGGATATATAAAATTAAATATGCATACAACAATGAATTCTTCATTTTTATGTATAAAAAATCTTTCTCGGCAGACATGGTATATGTAGTCTTATAGCAACTGTAAGCTATGATTTTAAATGTTTAAAATAAAGTTGTGTGAAGTCTTCAAGAAGAATATATTTTTCTTAATTCTAATTCATTTTTTTATTCTTATTAGATCTCACATATTTTTAATCAATATTTGCATTGTCTATTTTTAAAATGTATCATACAGCTTTATTATAATGATACTCAAGACATTTATTAAGAATTGATGGAAAATAACACTTCTGTAGCTGTTACAAGATTTTGAAAGTGTTTTTGACACTGTTCCTCACAAATTCACATGATAATGACGCATGATGCTTGGAATCAAAGGCAGAATTTTAAAATTCATAAACTCTTAGTGAAAGAACTATCCAAACTTCAGTAAAACATCATTATTTATCTTCCTGCAAAATAACTATCAAAAGTATACCTCAAGGCCCTGAGTTTAGTCCAATCTGGTCCTACATATTGAACTACATAGGAAAAATCACTATGAGGTTTAATTTAAGATTTCAATTAAATTACTGTCCTGCGCCGTAGCCGAGCGGTTAAGGTAGGAAGCCTTGGCGCAGAGCTATGGGACTTGCGCTGGTTCGAGTCTCTATGGGGGAAGAAATTTTCTCATGGTATTTCGGCCAGTATGGGACCAGTGCCCACCCAGTGAGGCAATTGGGTAGCTACAATAAGTAGCGGCTCCAGGTTGAGGAACCAGCTATAACGGCTGGGGGACTCGACATGCTAACCACATGTCACCCCTACACTGGCTGTTGATCATCCACCTCTGTGTTTGACACATGTGGATGTGAAGGGCCAGCAGCCGGCTGGTAAAAGGGCAACCGCTGAAAAGTGGAAAGACCCTCAATCGGAATTAAATTACTGAATATGAGGTGAAGTATAAAGAATTTTAATGTTACTTAACTTATCTGATGTTACTATATGGTCTACTAACAAAGATATGCGAAGTGCATTGCATGCTATAAATAACATTAATACTTTGGAATGTAAATGGAATTTTATTGTAGTCCAAAACTAAACATCGATGAGTCAAAAAGTAAGTAAAGCTGGGAAAAATGGAAGTATTTTATAAAACTAAGGTTTATTACGAGTGTTCTTGCTACTACTTGGAGAAGACAATATTATACATTGTTGGAGATCGCTCTGAAGTGTCTTGATATCTGTAGTTTTACTATAAGAGTACTGCATATTATAGTATTTTAATTTAGTGGTAACACTGCATCTGATATTTATGAGGTTGTGAGTTCGAACCCGACCAAGTGATTTTTATTTTATAAGAGAGAGAAAATATAATTTCTTCTGTCTCCATTATGACCGTTTTAGTAATTAATACCAGATAAATTATATTTGAAGAGAAATGTTAAATCAATAATAAAAACATAATTAATACCAGGTTTATGAATGTATTATGCCATGACCTTACCATCATGGATGCAAATAGAAGGAAATATTTTTATTCTCAGAAAAAATATCTTTCATGGTATAAACCAAAGAACATACTGGCATCTGGCTCAGAAAATTAAAACAATTAAATTAAAAAAGTTATGATTCAATATTTAGTCCATAATCATCATCCTCTCAACTAGATTTCTTCTTGCAATTGACTATTATTTTCAAATAACGAGTGTTCTCAGCCACAACATCCCAGTCATGTAACTTAATAATCCTGAGCATGACTTTCTTCAGAAGAGAAGTTAAGTTGTAATGGGTTCTGTGCTTGTAGACTTACAGGGGCTGGGACAAATAGTTACAGAAATTTGGACACAGAGCCAATTCATCTTATAATTAAAATTTGTCATAAAATAATCCATTATCAATAATTAAATAAATCGTGATTTCTTCTTACCTCATACTTCTATGTTTTTTAAACACAGCACTGCAGTATTGGCGACACATTGTCGTCATCATCAGCTGTTTTCACGACTGTCAATTTTTTTCTTTTGCCGGTAATTATCCAGACTGCCATCTGGTGTTCTTTTGAAGGAATTACTCTCCAAACTGCCATCTGGTGTTATTTTGAATGAATCATTTTCTAAACTGCTCTCTGTTGTATTTTTGAAGAACTTTGTAATCAAGCTCGGTTCGTCCGGAATCTCTAAGTTCATAGTTCTAGTATGGTTTTTTTGAATATATATTTTTTCCCAAACTGTTAAATCCAAAGGTAAAAAAAAAAATAAATAAATAAATAATCCATTATAATTAAAATCGATCACAGAGGCAATTGATTATAAACATAATTCTTCATATGTTTAAAATACTGATAGAGATGATTCATTATATTTAAAATTGGTATGAAAATAGTAATTCATTTTTTTACGTGGAGCCTATTCATAAATTAACTAGATTTTTTCTTTTTTGGTCAAGAAATGATTCATCATATAAATAAAATTAACCACAGAGATAATTTGTCATAGCATTAAAATTAGTCACAGAGACAATTTGTTATATTTAAGAAATAATTCATCATATAACTAAAATTGATACAGGGATAATTTGTCATATAAATAAAATTGGTTCACCAATGTGATCTCGAGGTAGCATGCTGCCTTGTCATGCAGCAGGCCCGGGTTCAATTCCCGGTTGGGACAGGCTCTTGGGTGAGCTTTTTTTTGGGATTTTTCCTCACCTGTAAGACAAATGTCAGGAAGCTTTGGGCCCAACGGTCCCCGAAAATCATCCGGCCATCATCATCATCCTTCACGCCTTGGAAATATACAAGGCTATTAACCCGGCCCAACTCCTATAAGGGGCGAATGCTGTAACTATATGCAGTTGGGTAACTCTTGACAGGCGCGTTCTCGTCGTGGGGTTGAACACTATTTACTAGTGACAAAGTTTTGACAAGGACCCAGTCTCTCAGGGTATAACAATAGCCCCTGCCCAGGGATATGGGTGAAAACTTCAACGGATAGCACAACTATGCAGAAGAGGCACCTATTCTTCAGGGGACAAATGTGAAGACCCATCTCCGGGGTAACAAGGAGAAAATCCTCAACGGTCAGCAGAACGGAAGAGGCATCCCTTATGTTGGGGTTAATACAACAGACGGCTTGATATCGAGTTGTAGATGGCAGCCCCATCAGATATCTTACCCTGCGAGATGCCAGTAACGTCTTCAGGGGACATCAATATTTATACTTTCAAGTCTCATGGTAAGACCAATTCTAACATGAAATCGGAACAGACCAGCAGGTCTAATCCTTGATGCTGCTGATGATGATCATCATCCTTCACCAGTGTGGAAAGCAACAGGAAGCTACCACACCTATAATTTCCTAGTAAAACTGCAAAGCATAGCATGAAAATGTTATGATTGCAGTGAAAGACCTGCCCTCGGGCAGAATTACTATGGATGGAAATAAAATTGGTATGAGATAATTCATCTCACAATTAAAATTGGACAGATATAATTCATCATATAAAAAATTTGTCAGAGGTAGTTCATCTTACAATATTAAAATTGATCATCATATAAATATTCATATAATTAAAATTAGTCACAGACAATTTGTTATAATTAAAACTGGTTGAAAAATAATTAGTTGTATAATTAAAATTAGTCAGAGGTAATTTGTCATATAATTAAAACTGGTCAAGAAATAATTAATATTATAATTAAAACTGGTTGAGATATATCATGTTATAATTAAAATTGGCCAAGAAATACAGTAAATTAAAAATTAAAAAAAAAAAAATTAAAATTTGAACTTGGCTTGAACTCACAACCTTCAAATTAAAAAGCAAGCACATTACTGGCGTTCCATGAGAGGTAGATATTGAATGATTTCTTAAATATTACAGTTCAAAAACTACTTCAACTCCATGCATCTACAATAAACGCTTGCATTGTGTAACAGTACCTTGATCCAAGGAACTAAGAATATATTCACTGTTCAAGAGTGCAGCCACTTTCATTTTTGCCAGCTGTACATAGTATCAATCAATCACTAGCATGGAAATATACCAAATTGTATTCAAACAGGTGATTATAAATTTGAAGTGATTAGCACATTGAACTATTTAGGCTCTCTGAAAATTAACATCTTAGAAATAAGTAACTGACGTCTGCTAACAAAGCATATTTTGCATTAAGGAGTCATTTTAAATTAAAGTCGAAAAAAACAAAAATATTTATTTACAAAACAATGGCCCATCTTAACCTATGCTTCTGTAACCTGGACCCTCACTAAAGATGAAGAAGAAGATTGCTTGTCCTATAAAGGAAAATCCTTCAAAGAATATCTGGTCCCATTTCTGAAAGTGGAGTTTGGAGGAGAAGGTTTAACAATTAACTATATGAAATTTTGGAAGATTTCGATATAATCACTTTCATTAAAATTAATAGATTGAGATGGGCACGACACATAGTGCAGATGGATGACAAAGAATGTCCCAAAAGGGTTTTAAATTTTCAACTAACATCCAAGTAGAAGCAATCTAACTTCCGAAAGCAGTTCTCAAGAATCATCGAAAAATGAGGTGAGGTGTGAATTCTGACTCCTTTTAATTATATTGAATAAAACTCATTGTGTTACTTCCTAAAAATATAAATAATAAACAATACAATTTTAAGTTATGAAGTGGTTAATCTCTTAGCTGCAAGGAATGGTAAATTTGATGGTTTCTCCACAATAAATTCCACTCGATACAAATATTTTAAAAGAAGAGATTGAGATATCCACAATTTAAAATTATTACCTAAGGATCTACATTATGCAGCAAAAGAAATTAAATGAAATTTATTTTACTTAATTGCTAGGAAAAATGGAAAGATGATCAATAATATGAATATTAAGATTTAAATTAGAACTCATAGTGATTTTTCCTATAAAAATTCAATATGAATATTGTTTGTTTTTTTGATTTCCTGCATAAGATACTAGATCTAGTTTTATTTATGCTAAATCAATTTTATTTTTTACTGTAATATAAAATTCTACAAATCATTGATTTTAAATATGTATTATATTATTGTTTTTTTTTTTTTTTTTTATCATTTCACTCACCTCATACTTCATAATTTATAGCAGACCCAGGGTTTCTTCACGTAATTCGTGACATTGTCAATGCTGCGTCATGTTCACAACTGACGTCCAACGGCCTTCTATCCTGCAGACTGACCTCCGCGCCATCTGGTGGCCGACCGAAGAATTTCCAAATCAGGCCTCTTTCTTTATAACCGGGTATTTCAAAATTCATAGTTGTATTTTCATTCTTGCATATGTAAATTTTTTCCCAAATTGTGAGTTCCTTCGGTTTTTCCAATTGTTTAAGTAATTTTGTTTTGGTTTCTATTCTATGTTTTTCTGACCAGGCATGTGCAGCTATTGCAGATTTTTCGGTTTCTCCATTTTTAACATTTCTGAGGTGTTCTTTTAATCTTGTATTTAGATTCCTTTTTGTTTTTCCTATGTATATCTTTTCACAATCTTTACAATTAATTTGATAAATTCCCGATTTTTTGCAGTCTTCAATTTTTTCATTTTATATGCAAGAATGAAAATACAACTATGAATTTTGAAATACCCGGTTATAAAGAAAGAGGCCTGATTTGGAAATTCTTCGGTCGGCCACCAGATGGCGCGGAGGTCAGTCTGCAGGATAGAAGGCCGTTGGACGTCAGTTGTGAACATGACGCAGCATTGACAATGTCACGAATTACGTGAAGAAACCCTGGGTCTGCTATAAATTATGAAGTATGAGGTGAGTGAAATGATAAAAAAAAAAAACAAACAATATTAAAGAACCTCATAGTGTTATTTCCTATCTACATAACTTAATGTATTATATTATTTGACTTATGTTAAAAAACATAATAATCAGCCTTCATATGGATTTTTTCTTTGTTTTTTCCATAAGATGAACTGATTCGCCAAGTAACAATCAATTGTGCTGAGCGAGGTTTACTGTTTCTTCGTGTAAGAGATGAAATACGGAAGACCATTTCTTGTTATGAACTTCTGTTTCAAAGCAGTATTGGATTTGGTATTAGGAAAGGACTATTGGTAATTAATTTAATACAAACATGAGAAGTAATAGATTATATTTAAGCTATTAGAATTTAATAGAATAAAATTAAAATATACGAATTATCAGTTTCTGCAATTTTCATAAAAAAATGGTTAGATGTTAATAAGAGGTTGGTAGGTATGTATCCAAAGATCTTGGTATAACAACAGAGTTCTTTTCTCTCTTGCTTTCCGATATTTAGATGAAATGTCTTTATTTAGATGAATTGTTTCTCAGTGGATTAGATGATCTATGTTCAATTCTTCTTCTTGAGAACAGATAAAACAATTCAGAGTAGATAAGATCCCAATTATATTATATTATTTTTGGTCTGGACATCTTACCTCAATATTAATGTTGATTTGTTCTTGGACATGTTTCAAAACAATTCTCTGTTTTATCTTCAGCTTTCCCAGTCTGGGAAAGCTGAAGATAAAACAGAGAATTGTTTTGAAACATGTCCAAGAACAAATCAACATTAATATTGAGGTAAGATGTCCAGACCAAAAATAATATAATTAAAATAACCTCAAAATATAACTTCCTAAAATTAAATATTAATTACAAATCCCAATTATATATATATATATATATATATATATATATATATGTGTATGTTTACCCGAACAATCATGGCCAGTAAGCAGTTGGAACATAGCTGTAGCAAAATTATGGGGTATATCAAGAATTAAATGAGGACTGTCTAGTATATTTTTCCAATGAGAATTTTCTGAATGATTTAGAATATGGACATTGTATATATTTTTTAATAACTTGTTTATTCAATAATATGTTTGTTTATTAATGCTGATCACTTGGCAACATAGCCATCAGCTCTTATGATCTTCAATATTTCCCAGATAATGTAGATTTGGATAAAAGGGCTGGACATTTCTGTAAGTAACCTGATCCATATTTTCTTGTAGATAACTCAAGGGCAAAGTGGGGAAGAGATAATTCCAATTCTGAGCAAATTATTTGACAAACAATCATGACCCATCATTAGAGAACCGTGAAAGTGGTTTTATTTTTAGGGTAAATTCATTTTAAAATTTCAAGATTTCAATGTTATTGGGAATTAGGTAGTGTTATTAAAAAAATGTAAATTTGAGTCTTTTTAATCCTAGTTTAGTATATCAAACCCAATAAGAATGATATATCCAGTATTTTAAGGTCAATTTTAGCTTTTACAATTGATATTGAATTTAATACAATAAAATGCATGAAATTTTAATCATAGTCACTAATTTGTAAGCAAAATTTACCTTTTAAGAAAAAGCAACCATGGTGAGATCTCGGCATTCTCAGGTTTCAATCTCCGCCTTCAATCACTCACCACAACACCATACTGAGAAATAGGTATTTCTTGGAATTCATATTGGCCATAGAACTTAATATCTATGGAGAGACCATATTTGAGCATGAGGACAGAAAAATATTACGTCTATGTTGTGAACTGTGTTGCAACCATTTCCCTTTGCAAGAGTGCATGGAGGAAGCAGATATGGCAATTAAAAAGAAGATGGAATCCGTTTAAAATGCATTATGAAAATTTTGCGAATATAACAAAAAATCTCTGGAATTCGTTGAAAATTTTAAATTTTGGTGTTATTTCGTGTTATCATAGGATTTTGTGTTATTTCACGATTCATAAATGCTTTTTTTGAGGTTATGGGAAGTGGAGTTAAGTAATAGTACAAGAAAATTATAAAATTAGAGCATTTTGTGTTATCGCGACTCGCGAATTTCACGGATCTCTACCCATCATCAATCTAACAGATGGAGTACTTTTCCTTACATGCTCAGGGATTTTAAATAATTGCATGTTGAGCAATTCTCATCTTTAAATTCTGAAACTTCATTAAAATAATTGGACACTATAATTTTAAATTCTGAAATAATTAATCTCTATTAGCTGTTAGGAATAGCAAATCTGCTGAAGGTTTCTGCATAATACTTCATCCTATTTCTGTTAGATAAACAGCATTTCATTTCCAAATAACCCACAGTGTCCTGGAACCCACTGAAAAACTAACTTCTTATAAAGCTTTTCCAACAATCTATTATTTTATTAAATTTAGATTACAATTATTCAATAATATGAAAAATTACAAACAACTGTGGAATTCTAATGCCTTTCTTTGCAAGAATATTAACTATGTCATTTTCACTGATGCCACAATTTCCAGGAATCCACTGGAAAACTATGTTTTTATTTAAATTTTGGATTTGTTTAATCATTGGATGAATTTATTTTATTTCCTAATTTTAGGATGATTTTATGAGATTATAAGTTACATTGCGGTTCTTGAGTCAGATAGTAAGACTATATTATTACAATAATGGTTCCAAAGAAATAAATTTTGTAGGAATGTATAAGTAGCATCAAGTTTTCCATCAAATTTGGTGATATTTTTACTCACATTCATTCTTATAAGAAGTGTCCTGTACTGTAGTAGTCGAGTGATCTAAGATACCATGCATTGGCGAAGAGCTACAGTATATGTGCTGGTTCGAGTCTCCATGAGAGAAAAACTTTTTGGTGTCCACCCACTATCAAGGAATTTGGGTAACTACAATAAGTAGAGAATGCCATAGCATAGTTAGTAAGGCAATATTCTAGAAGCCAAAAGATAGGGGGTTCAAGTCCCTCAAGGACTTTAAACTAGTCTATACCTTCTGGGAACAACTTAGCCCTGGGTTGACCAAATAGAAATGAGTGCCAGATACTTGTTCTGGGAATAAAGGAGGGCTGATATCTTGTGCCTGTTGTTTAGACTCCTACTATCTCAAGGACCTCATAGGCCTATAGTGCGATCACTTTACTTTAAAATGAGTAGAATGGCTGGGGCACTATTCTGGCTCGATGATTATTTACCTCCATAAACAATACATGGATATGAGACTAGCAGCCAGTTGGTATGCAAAGAGCCTTTCAGGACTATCATGTCATGGAGTTTTTTTTTGTTTTTCCTCCCTTATAGACCACTGCTGTGGTCTTGAGGTAGCATGCTGCCTTGTCACGCAGCGGGCCCGGATTTATTCCCAGTCAGGACAGGTTCCTGGGCGAGTTTTTTTTCGGGGTTTTTCCTCACCTGTAGGACAAATGTCAGGAAGCTTAGGGCTCAACAGTCCCTGAAAATCATCTGGCCATCATCATCATCATTCACCAGTGTGGAAAGCAACGGGAAGCTACCGTACCTATAATTCCCTGGTAAAGCTGCAAAGCAAAGCATGAAAATGCTATGATTGCAATGAAAGACTGTCCTCGGGCAGAATTACTATGGATGGATGGACCTTATAGAAGAAAAAAGAATTTGCAAGTATTACCTGTTCCACCTCCCATCTGAAGGTCGATGAGTGGGCAGTGTGTGTATGTGTATATATGGTGTGTGGTGGCTCCGTGGTGGAAGCGGTTAAACGCTCGCCTTTCACCGCTGGGGTCCCAAGATCGAGTCTCGGTCACTCCATGTGGGTTTCATGGTGGACGGAATGGAGCTTGGGCAGGTTTTCTCCCATTTTCCCCTGCCACAAATTTTATTCCACCATTTCTCCATAATCACCTCATCCATTTTGTTTCATTTCATTCATCTGCCCCTGTGATGGTACGTCAGGGATGGTTGACCGGCACCCTTGTAGTTCACAGACCTCTATAAATATAGGGGGCTTCATCTCATCTCATTCCTCAACCCAACCATGAGTTGGACACGAGTTGAGGGATATTTATTATTTTATATATATATACTTAGGGAGAGAAGTGTATAAGACATCAAGGGGTAAGATGATGTTTTCTAATGGCGAGATTTGACGCTTAAGTCATTTTCTATTTCGCTTCCCAGTACAAGCGAACAAGGTCCTTAGAGTGTTGTGCAGTTGGATTTAAAGGGTAAGAATAAGACAGTTTATATTTGGATCATGTCCACCACTGTGGTCTCGAGGTAGCATGCTGCCTTGTCATGGAGCAGGCCCAGATTTGATCCCCAGTCAGGGCAAGTTTCCTGGGTAAGGTTTTTTTGGGGTTTTTCCTCACCTGTAAGACAAACATCAGGAAAATTTCAGATCCAAACTATCCCCAAACATCATATGCCCATCATAATCATCATCATCATCATCATCATCCATATTTACCTTAGATTAAGGACTCTCGTGGTGCACCACTATCATCACCCATCATATTATTGGGGTAGCATAACCCCACCTTTCAGGCACCCCAACCTCAGAAGTGTGCCAATGCCAGGAGAGAACACCAGAAAATGTCAAAACGACGAACCTGAGGTATTGTATAAAAACAAAATATTAGGATCATTGTTTTTTAATTACTAACATTCTTTCATCTTTATACTATGAAGGACGATTAATCAAATTTATTACAAAATCTTTCGATTCAAAGTTGGCAGATCAAGTACACTACGAGTACTACTCCTTCACAGACATCCTGGCTAAGGAATCACTGTTAAGACCAGGGAGTGAGCATCAGAGAATAAAGATAACTGAATTGCAATTTTAAATTGAATGGAATATAATCACTTCTACAATTCACAGGCAGAACAAGGCAAAGCAGATCTAGAAGAGAAAGTGAAAGAACTAATAGAAGAGAAATCTGAAATAGAAAAGCAAATTGTGGAACTTAGAGGTCGTGCTGAACTAATAGAACGGCGTTCAAATGAACAGAGATTGGCTGAGGAAAAGAAGCATGCAGAAGAAATTTTATTCCTCAAAAGAACTAATCAGCAGCTCAAAGTATGTATAACAATATAATCAGTTAAAAAATTAAATTAACAATTTCTTAAAACAGAACAGAAAATTATATCTTTATGGATTAAATTTCAAAATTTTCTAAAAAATGTATCCCTTAAAAAAATTGAGTTACATTATTTTATAGTCATTAAAAGCTGTCAAATTATTAAATGACCATTTAATTTTGAAATACTCAGTATATAACTTCATTTAAATAAAATCTTTCATTGTAAAAAAAAAATTATATTATTTTTTTAATAATCGGCCGCGGTGGACTAGTGGTTATGCTCCTTGCCTCTGGTCCCGAGGGTAGCGGGTTCAAACCCGGCCGGGGTTGATGGATTTTTTTAGGATGTAAAAATCCAAGGAGCAAGTCCTCTGGGAGGAACTTTAAGCCGTGGGTCCTGAGTCTGAAGATTTTCAGGCTCGTAAAAGATCTTAAGCCTGAATGAAAAGGCCTCTAAGCGAAATTTACCAAATTTTCCCATCCTAGTACTCCCTTGGTTTCCTAGATGTCAGTATGAGGCAGAACGCTGACCATGGACCACTATTCAAAAACTATACAAAAACAAGTGTAACTAAATTAGTATGGTTCAAATTCTTCCCTGTAGGGGGAGAGGGAAACATGGGCTTACAAGAAAGAAAGAAAACTTTAGAAAATAATATACCAATATTTAAGTAGGCAATTAAATTCTGACAAATTTCTGAATTCTAATAAAATTACAAGAAAACATTTTCAAAATTTGTTGGAAGGAACATCATGAAATTTACCTTTTATTTTCTTCTTTTAAGACCTACTTTGGAGACTAATAATCCTCCATCGTCAGTTTGTATTTTACTGTAGTTCTGTCTTTCTTCTACATCTATAATGGCATAGCCCAATGTTGAGCCATAACCTCTCCTTTGTTAGGAGTTACTAGACCAAGTTAATTTAGTTACGCTTAATTATATTATTTTTAGTCTGATCATCTTACCTCAATATTAATGTTGATTTGTTCTGGGACATGTTTCAAAACAATTCTCTTTTATCGTCAGCTTGTCCAGTTACGCTTATTTGCCCATATGTGTCATCAATAGTACGAGGTACACCAACCCAATGAGACATCTAGCAAGCAACTAAGGTATTACTAGGATGATGAAGTCGCTAGATTTTGCTTAGAGGCCTTTTATTCAGGCTTAAGGATATTTCATGAGCCTGAAAATCTTCAGACTCAGGTCCCACGGCTTAAAGATCCTCCCAGAGGATTTGCGCGTTGGATTTTTCCATTCTAAAAAATCCATTGACCCCAGCTGGGTTTGAAACCGCGACCCTTGGGACAAAGCAAGGTCCATTGTGACCGACTGTTCTGTCACTGATAGGTAATTCAATATTACTTCTTCCATTTGTTGGTAGACCAATGAATCTCCAAATCAAATCACATTCCCTGGGAATTTAAAAGTTCATTAATTGCTCCTTTATATTATTTTGAATGTAGTTCTCTAGGTTTTTCTACTTGCTTAATTAATTTACCCTTTCTTTCAATTTAACATTTTTCTGACCAAGCGTGAGTGGCTACTGCAAGTTTTTCTACTTCTCCATTAGGTTCCTTCTTTCTGGTTTTTAAATTTCTTTTTTGTTTTCCATATGTAGATTTAATTACATTACACCACATTTTATCTGATAAATACTGATTTATTTATGTTTTTATTACTAATTTAACATTTCTCAATGAAAGAAAAATAATATTTGAAGAGAAAAATTTTCACCTAGACCGAAATATAATTTATCTTTCATTGAGAAATGTTAAATTAACCCATTCGCCTCCAAAGACGAGGTAGACTTGCCGGCACTTAAATGTCCTTGAACTCAGAAGACGAGGTACACTCACTTAACTCTGTAGTTATATATTTTGCAATATTTTGTACATCCCTTAACGGGGTAATCATTCATTAACATTTATGAATAAAAGAGGAATGTCTTTTTGCCTTCATTCTTATTGTGATCTCAAGTACCGTTATCTTTTGTCTGTTTTAATGTCTGAAAATGGACAATATAATTTACGGTAACTTAAATCCAGTTTTTGGGAAAATACATTGATCATTTAAATCTGAAGCGAATGGGTTAATAATAAAAACATCATCATTAGAAGCCTTACTAGCTTTATAAAGTAATGTTAAATTCCCAATAAATGTCTTCTTAACTAAGAAGCCGCCATTTGCAAAGATAGAAGCAATGGTTTCAAAAGCATTTTGGTGAGAGGGAATTACAACGTATATAAGAGAAAAATTTGCGTCTAGATCGCAATTTGCCTCGGTAGTTCAGTTGGTAGAGCATTTGGCCCGGCAAGCCAAAGGTCCCGGGTTCGAGTCTCGGTCTAGGCAAAAATTTTTCGCTTCAAATATAATTTATTGATTTATTTTCTTCTTCCATTTTTACATTTTTGTTGGATTTTATTATTCTACTGAGGTTACTTTTTATCTGTTATCTAATGGCCTATCTTCATGACTAACATTTATTTAGAAGTTCTGATTAGACAAAAATGTATCTGATTAAAAGTTAAAAAAAAAACATATCTCAAATGCATCGTTAGGCATAATCTGTACTACCATTTGCAAAATTGATTTTTAAAATTACTATAACCCATGACTTTCTGTTAAATATAAAACAATGGTTATCTTGTGTTTCAGGCCCAACTGGAAGGAATTATTGCACCAAAGAAATGAATACGAAGTACAAATTTATTCAATTCCCTCCTTTTAAAATTTTACCATTCCATTCTTCATATCCTTAGTTTTGCTTCTTATTAGCTGAACTTATTGTATGGATAAAATATTGAAATAAAAATATAAATATAAACAATATTAATTTTTTATATTAATATCTGTACATTTCAAACTTCATTATCAATGGATAGTGTAAAATAATACACCTTCCTAAGTAGGGATGACTAATTTGACATGCTAAGTGCACCTCTATCCTTGGACACACATATACTTTGGAGTCCAATAAAATTTTCTCTTAGGGTCGTATGCAAATACATTAGTCTCTACTCAAATTACTTCCAATCACTGGTGAGCTGACTCACTGTGAGCAAGTGCAAAGATCGAATTAGCTACCCACAAACTGGTCATGCATGAAAGTCGTTTTCGTAACATTGGCAAGAAATTATCCAGAATTCTCAGCGATAAAACCACTTCTGTTATTTTCGTCTGCTATAGAGGAACGCATTTACGCTTGCATCCCGCAAATAATACTGTACACAATGACGTCTGCGTTGCGCAATATTATGCCGATTCTCCTGTTCTTCCAGTTGAATTCTTTGGTAGACTCTATCAAATTTCTCTTCTCCGCATATACCGAAAACATGATCGAAGTCTTCAAGGTCCGACATCTTGGATAAAGCAGCAAGGTTTCAAACTACATCGGTTCCCTTCGGGATTCTCATGATAAGTTTCTATCTTAAGTTATGATCTTAAAGTTATCCCATCAGGTAGCTTACGAATTTCAACAATTATTATTGCATGAATAGATTTCTGAGTAAGCAAAATCATATTACGATAAAACTTTCTCAGCAGAGAACGCTTTTTATGGTCTAATGCGTTCAAAGATTCGACCCTTAGTCTCTTATTCAATAATTAAGATGGAAATGAACACCCATCTTTTTAAATTTCATAACTGTTGTAAAAAAACACTGTTAGCTGACAAGAGATTATATTTGATTTAGTCCTGAAATATCTGTACTATATAAAGAATAAGATACATTATAATAATTCTGAGATAAGTTCCAGTTGTACTGTAAACAATGCAGATGTACGACTATTTTTCATTGGTTGAATAACAGTTTTACCTTCGGGTGTGTAAGAAAATGTAGTTCGCTCTTTAACACTCAAAATGAAGAAAATAAAAATACATATTATCTAGTACATGTCTATATAAGTTATATGGGAGAATCCTGAAATATATAATTGATTTTAATATATTAAATAAGAATTTCATTGCTTTATTTTTTACACATGTACAATGCAGAATATGTTAAAATTTTAGTTGTTTCAAAATAGCCACTTCATAGAATTTCTAAAACCACTGGAAACAAAAAGCTCTGAAAGACAGAGAAAAAAATTATCTTGAATGTTTTAAACAGTTTAGTGAAAAATATCCCACATTAGCCATTCAGGATATAGTGAAAATAACAGAATTTACAGGTGTGTCAATATGGAACATAAATTCTGCTTGTAATTAAATTGAAATAAGGGATATCTATCGACACCAGGGAAAAAACATAAACTTGTAAATCCGTGCCTGAAGTTAAGTTACGATGAGTTCGTAAGAAGTCCAAAAAGGTTGCAAGATACCAATAAATCCAACCTTGTTAGGCCTTTTGCAAATTGAACATATTCTAGTGTATCTTAAGGTACATAATAACTTTTTTGAAAAGAATGAGTCTCCAACGATTAATAAATTGTCTTTTGTAAGTAGTGATCCCAACTTGTGAAACTATATATATATATATATATATATATATATATATATATGCAAGTATAAGTATGTATATATAATTATATAAACACAAGCACACATTTTTATATTTAGAAAATATTTGATTTCCTGACAACTGTTAAAAGAGTAGATGTAAAAGTAAACTGTGGTATACAACTTAATGGTGAAATGGATGATGGGATATTGTAAATATCCAGACCAAGAAGGATAAATTAAAAAAAAAGTAATTATGACAGAATACTTAAGATGATATTAAATTTTGAAGCAGAGAACAACAGAAGAAAGGAAAAACCAAAAGAACAATTAGTTCAAGGAGTGCATTGGAGTATGGTGTCGAGAGGATTATCAGAGAGTGATACAGAGAATAGGGATTTATGGAGGAATACAATTTACAATGGGTTGCAGGAAAACTACTGTATTGTAGAGAAATTCTTAATAGGAAAGAAGAAAAGTCATTATGAATACTTAAAATGGAATCAATATAATTTCAAATATATTTTAAACAATGTCTTTAAATCTGTAAATACAATCTGTCTAACTACACAAAACACCATTTTAAGGTTTAGAAATTAAGAGTTTACACAGAACATCACAGAAAATAAAAAGAATATAACTATATTTTGCAATTAACCTTGTCAAATTTATCATTGTCAGGGACTGGGATTAAGATACAACAAAATTTACACTATACATGAAACATCGTAATCTTCCCAGACACCCTGAAAAGCTGCACCATTCACTCACTGTAAAATAAACCATAACAAGATTAACAATACATCAAACCATCACTTGTCTTATAAGAAAGTGAAATGGAATCATAAATGAAGTCAGTGCCACAAACAGAATACTGTATAAAATATCATAGACACTTTTAGTCATCATAAAAAACAATGGAGTTATTTGTGTTGCCCCACAGTTTATTATTAAAATTTGGGCAACAAAAATATGGACGAGTCTTGTAGCTAATTTTTTACTACTTTAATATTATAAAAAATTATATCAAGAGTCACAAAGCTATTGATGAAGCTCTTACATTTGTTCATTTTAAGTTCCTCTTCATATTTTATGATCTAATGGTTATTAAATTATTTATTACAAATAAAATATTTAAGGATGCTATTCTTTGTACAACTGTTTTCATTAACATGAAATATAATTAATTATGAATAATGAATATGATGAAGGTTAAATACTTATCCTAAAAGGTTGTGTTAAATATTTTGTTAATTAAATTAAGAATCCCATATTCCCATACCAATATAATTTGTGATGTGTAACAGATCATCCTTGTAAAAAAAGTTTCATCAAAAATATTATCTCGATCAAATATAATAAAAACATATAAAATATTTTCATTACAAAAAATGAGAGATCTGTAGAGAGACCAATCATGTTTCAGCATGACGATGATTACATTTATCTAATATATTTATGAAATTAAAAGTTAGTAGTTAGGATATTTTCAATATAATAAAATTTAACACTTACATTTTTAAAATCATAACAACATAAATATGAGTGCTACAAGATTGGTCCCTAAACAAATCATCAGCATTTAATTTTTTTTGCACATCACTGTAAGGTGTACACCAGTCACCATTTAAACTCAAAGATATCAAACTTGATATGACTTTATCACAATGTCTGAATCTTCCATTGCGACGATTTGTGATGAGATTTAATGTTTTCCTCGTTTAGAACGTTTACGTCTTCGTTTCTTGCTTCCTGCTGAACCACCTAACGGTTCTTCTGATGGGGTGGGAGACACTGGAGTGTTTGGTGGTTCATCGTCAGCTTCTTCATCTTCACCACCATTAATTTCATTATCACCTTCTTTTTCGCTTTCAGGATTTGAAAGTTCTAAGGAAATTATCTTCTCTTTCAATGTCTCCACCTGAACAGAAAAATATATTTTAGTGGCATCATGACAAATCAGTGTTTCAAGACATTGAATTGGTTATATACACTCCTCACTTCATGTTTTGTTCTCTCACCTGGAACATGTTTCAGCAGACAATTCCACCATTTTCAGTTAGAGGCCATCAGTTTCTGGATGAAAATGGTGGAGCTGTCTGCTGAATCATATTCCATGTGAGAGAATAAAATAAGATGTGAAGTGTAAATTACCATTCAATCTCTTGATAAATTCTTCACAGTGTAACTTTTTATCAATTTTGAGAATCAAGGTTAGTTACGAAATTAATATATGTAAAAAACTGATAGTTTTATTTTTATTGTAAATATGGATATACTGAACATTTAGAAGAAGCAAAGAGAATAGTAATTCATTTTTCATAGAACTGAAATATAGCATTTCTAAAATACTGGAGTTATCATTAATACAGAGAGAGAGAGAGACAAAGAGATTTGTTATACTATTATTTCCAATTTTATATACATATTTACATATATGGAGTATCTCAGAGTTAAACCAACAAAATCGAAGGGATTGTAGGGTGAATTGAGACAAACTATTTGAGATAAGGAACTTACAGTCTAAGGATCCAAAAAATACAATATAATGGCACAAAATGTAGTGTATAAGTATGCCACTGACTAGTAGTTCATATGACACAGCAAAAACTGTTGATCTCTTTGCTATGTTTAACTCAATGGTACTTCAAGTAAATGTCACAAGTACAGAAATCAAGATGCAGACTTTTATTTTTGGAGATATAACAAATAATGTATGGTAGAGCAACAAACTAAAGTGACAGAAACCTTCAACTTTTTTTGTATAACTACAGATCTAAGAAACCAGACTCTGTATTATACTTTAACATAAACATTCAACTCTTCTTCAGTGGGTGTGCATAATTCTGCAGAAAAAAAAGTTTGTTGATGGGGATTATGTTTTCCGAAAAATATTCAGATAAGAGGGTCATATTTGAAGGGTGCAAAAAAAAAAACACAGGTAAGTCATTTTTACCATAAAACCTAGAAAACAAAATTTTAATTATACAATGTACCTGCTTGATTTCCTCTATGACACAACTTCGAAGGTAAATAAACCAATGACTAAATGGTTTCTTTTACTGTTTCACACTTCTAAAACTAATATTTTTCATGTAGAATCTAAATGCCATCTCAAACTTCATCTCAACATAGAATGATTTACCAAGTTTTTTCCGTGCACCCTTCATTTTATGAGGTGAGGTGTAAAATTTCCAATTTATATTTTTATTCTATGTATTCATTTTCTATGAGACAATATTAATGGAATGATGCTCATGAAGAGAAATCATGTTACATTCCTTTAATAATGACTTATCTGTAATATTATATGTTAAAAAAGCATTACAGCTCAGTAATTACACTATGTATATTGTAAGTTTTTATCTCAAAATGTTTATCTGGCACTCTACACTCCCTCCAATTTTATTAAACAAATTCTGGAATACCTTATATATTTATAATTTTAAATTCCAAGCACAAGAAAAAAGGATCATAAAACTATTTTGCAAGTAGAATTTTCATACGAAAGGATTATATTATAGAATAATTTTTTATGCAACAATGTATTAAAATTATGTAATTTTCTTATACAAAAGAAAATTATTTTAAAAAGGAGTAATGTTTTATTTGTGAGACTATGTTAATTATGAATATGAAAAAAATCAATCAGAAAATATAATTTGAATTAATGTGAAGGGGATTAAGAGTATATACAGAAAGAAGAAAATTGCATGCATATCCATATTGCTAGGAATTTTTTTCATATTACAAATTTTCCCAATTTTATACATTAATTCTGAAGTCTAGATGATAACATTATACATTAAATGGAATCAAATAGGAATCATAGTTCTATAAATGGGTAATAAATTGGTTCATTTAACTTTAACATTAATGATATAATTAAAAGTTTCAATTAAGTAATTCTTGTTCAAGTCAAATTACAGAATATATATACACAAATTTATAAGTAATTTACTTAAATAATAATATATTTTAAAATTAAATTGCAGAAGGAACTAAACTTAATTCTCATAGTCATAAAAAATAATTAATCAATTTTTTTCGTAACTACTTACTTATTCATTTCAGTATAACTAAGAATGTATATGAGAGCAAATATTACACAAATGATCCTTTGTATAATCACATGTTCCCATCCATTTATTCATATATTTACTTAAAATATTAATTGAAAATATATATGAGTGCAGAAATTATATTAATTGCACAACACATTAATTAAACTTCCTGTATTTTTATATATCAAATTTGGGAATTTTTAACATTATGAGGTTCAATTCATAAGAATTAAATGAATCGTATGAGGTAAGAAGAAATCACGATTCATTTAATTCTTAAAAACTTCCTGTAACTTATGTAAATTGTACTCTCACATACAAATAAACATTTTACTAAATTAACTAATTTAAACTAAATTTATTCACTTTAAAAGAAATATTTTGTGTAAAATGAAAATAATAAATGCTCAACTAAAGCCTGAAAAGCAACTGAGATGTGCAATTAAAGCATTGCTGATAGGTCTCAAGAGTAAAGTTAACTTTTTACAATAATCTATTAAATGAAATGTGTGTGGACTTTGTAAAGATAATGTTAAAATATTACAAAGAGTGTTCTGAAAAAAAGTTTTAAAATTTATAGAGCAGGTAGTTTTGGACAAAAGGACAAAAAAAAAGTTCTATAAGCATAGTTCCCAAACCTAATATCTTCCGAATAAAGATCTTCTTTTGTAAGATCAGCATAACTTCTATTCTGAGCACTTTGGCAAGAAATAAATGTGGAAACACTGCACATGGATATATTTTGTTATTGAACCGAAAGTGCCTTTTGCGGTTCAGTTATCATCTTCGTGCTCCTTCCCGCTTACGAACATTTATGAAGCCTGCCAATGTTTCCTGTGTTCCGTGTGGTTACCCCTTCCTTCTTTACCCTTTCCATTGCGCATCTTGGTAGCGCACATCCCTTCTCCTGGCGAACCTGATATATGCTCGGCAATCTCAGTGGACTGGAACAGTCAGTCGATCGGCCTAACAAGTGGCGTTTGGGTTCTTTACGAGTGGATTCAGTGTTGGAATCCTACTCTGGTGTACCATGCAAAGGGCGAAGTTAGCATGGTAATGCAGAAGATAAGCATGTGGATTGTAAAACCGAAGAATGGTTGGATTTAATTTAATCTAAGTCAGCATGGAAGAAGGATTTCCGATTCTGCTTAGAGACGTATGAGTGTGATTGTTGGAATGGTATGTCGTTATCTTATTATGTTTTGTTTATTATTGGGGTTTGATTGATTGTTCCAAGATATAGTTCTGTTATTTATATTACTTTATTTTTTTTTATAATAATCCACACTTATTTTGTATTAAAAACCAATATTTTATGCTACGCCCCTTGTTCTTATTTAAAGAATAGCCATTGTTCTCTATCCCATAACGAAATTAGTTCAGTCCATGCAAATTATAATCAGTGTTATATTCATATGCATGTTCAAGTGGAAAAAGAAAGATGAATGGTTAGCCGCCTTCTATGGGCCCGAGGCAGGCTGTTTTGTTGTAAATAACTTCGTTGAATGTTTGGAACCCTTTACTAAGTACAGCAGTATCATAACCCAGCGATCCCGGAAGGTAGCAGTAACGTATTCGTACTCTTTCTCTCTCTCTACGTACAAAATGATTAAGCAGCACTTGGTTGGTTCTACCAAGTCGCTACAAAATGATACGTTGCTCCCCACGATTACTGAGTGGGTAAAGGCGATAACGTACTCGATCGCCAACTTTATAAGAGACATCCTTCCTATCCTTATTATACCTGTTAGCTACGTTCTCTTTAGCGAGCTTAAGGTTCTTGAATGCTTCCTCCCATTTCTGAACTTTATCGGCTTGTTTCAAATCACTTAAATCGGCTTCCGTGATGTGCCAATTTAACTCTAAGGGATGCATAATACGTCTACCCAAAAACAATTCGGCAGGGGTAGTTTTTGTCGACTCATGGACCGCATCATTACAACCCAAAGCAAACAACGGCAAATGTTGATCCCAAACATTTTGCTTGACATTATGAAAAATGGTAAGCCCTGCTTTCAACGAGCGGAAAAACCTCTCACAAAGGTTACGTTTTGGATAATGGGGAGAAGTAGTAATGCGACGAACACCCCCGAGGATCCGGCCGACCCCCGAGTGCCCAGCTGACCGACATAGTGGCTTTGGAACTATGGATTCCTGGAAAGCGGTGGAACGGGATTGCGATCCGGCAATCCGAGGATTATCGTCACCCGAGTCTTCACCTGGAACGCCGCAATGTTGTGCTATGGCGGCTGAATCAAATTGGAGTCTATTTTTCAGCGCTGGAATAGTCTACATGAAAGCAGGTGGGATGATCGTGATATTGGGGACGATGGAAGATTTGCTTTGAAGTTACCGCTGGAATCCAATAGTGCTTATGTTCCCCTCCCAACGTGGGATTGCTTCTCTGGACTTTATTTGGAAGTCTATGGACTTTTTCTTTTTACCCGGAGGGTGTAGCGGGAGCTATTGAACCGAAAGTGCCTTTTGCGGTTCAGTTATCATCTCTGTGCTCCTTCCCGCTTACGAACATTTGTGAAGCCTGCCAATGTTTCCTGTGTTCCGTGTGGTTACCCCTTCCTTCTTTACCCTTTCCATTGCGCATCTTGGTAGCGCACATCCCTTCTCCTGGCGAACCTGATATATGCTCGGCAATCTCAGTGGACTGGAACAGTCAGTCGATCGGCCTAACAAGTGGCGTTTGGGTTCTTTACGAGTGGATTCAGTGTTGGAATCCTACTCTGGTGTACCATGCAAAGGGCGAAGTTAGCATGGTAATGCAGAAGATAAGCATGTGGATTGTAAACCGAAGAATGGTTGGACTTAATTTAATCTAAGTCAGCATGGAAGAAGGATTTCCGATTGTGCTTAGAGACGTATGAGTGTGATTGTTAGAATGGTATGTCGTTATCTTATTATGTTTTGTTTATTATTGGGGTTTGATTGATTGTTCCAAGATATAGTTCTGTTATTTATATTACTTTATTTTTTATAATAATCCACACTTATTTTGTATTAAAAACCAATATTTTATGCTACGCCCCTTGTTCTTATTTAAAGAATAGCCATTGTTCTCTATCCCATAACGAAATTAGTTCAGTCCATGCAAATTATAATCAGTGTTATATTCATATGCATGTTCAAGTGGAAAAAGAAAGATGAATGGTTAGCCGCCTTCTATGGGCCCGAGGCAGGCTGTTTTGTTGTAAATAACTTCGTTGAATGTTTGGAACCCTTTACTAAGTACAGCAGTATCATAACCCAGCGATCCCGGAAGGTAGCAGTAACGTATTCGTATTCGTACTCTCTCTCTCTCTACGTACAAAATGATTAAGCAGCACTTGGTTGGTTCTACCAAGTCGCTACATTATTATTATACAGCATATCTTGTTTATATATTGATGACTCAGAGCACACCATAGACCAAGTCCAAAATCTGTACTAGGTAGAGCCGGTCAAGTACACATTCACTCCTGCTTGGATCTCATTCCACGAGCTTTGCAGCTCATTGCTTTTACAGTGTATTCAGAGGTGGTGGGAGGGGAATACCCGAAATAAGTGCACAGGAATAGAATGTAAAGAGAGAGAGCGACTTGGAGTCCCATTGGTATAACCTTTAACACGAGCAATGAACAGTCTTCACCTGCAAAATAATGTATGCAATGACTGCAAAAGCTAAAAGACAGATCATCTATTAAATAAATTCCCCTGAATGGACCTACCTTCTACAGACCCTGAAGCTTTGAATATAACGCCCTTTGTATTAGTATTGAGAAATTTCAAAATTAAAACCTGTACCTCGAACTGCAAATAAAATGTATTTTGACAGCACTAAACATGCTTTTAGAATTTATATCAATTTATTTCCATGCAAAAATTAGATAGTAGAATATTATTGTAATTTTTTAAAAAAATGTTATGTATCTTTAAATTTAGTGAATACAGTTATAAGCCTGTGAACACCAAATATTAAATATTTAAGTTGGGTCTGCCATCATCTTCCCCTCATATTTGGTCTTTTCTTGTAATACCAATTCTGTACCCACTGAAGATGGCGCGAAGATGCTTTGAAACCTGTCATATCAAGAAACTTCCAAATATGAGGTAAGATGACACTCCGACCCAACTTAACTTTATTAAGTAGAATCTCATAATGTTTATTTCACAGAGCCTTCCTGACCGAAGACCATAGAATAACAAGGTTACTTCGCCAAACATTCACTATCACCCCGACGGAGGGAAAATACCATCAGGTGGAGTCACATTTGTTCATAAAAGGGATAACATGGATATATGTAAGGAATTACCAAGGAGGAAAACCATGATCATAGTACACACCTCCACAGTAAACAATAATAGGAATATACATACAACCAATTTCTCCCATCGAAAACATAATAGATAAAATAAAGTCAACAGCCATCGAACAAACAAAAGCATCATAAAAATGTAATACTCACTCGCCGAGCCTTTAACTGCAGGCTCGATAAGGAAACTGCCAAAAACACACATTCTTCTAGAGACGCTAGAAGATTAATTTTTCAAAAGAGCGAATACAAAGGAGACCCCAACTTATTTCGCACAGAACGGCCACAGCACGATCGATCTAGTATTCTTTAAAGGAGAAAATCTAAAACTAATCAAACAAAACGGGCTATGGAACTCCGCAGCGGCACCCATACGGAAACACATCCCGATAATGACAAGTTTCCATATGAAAATACCACAAACGAGGAAAGAAGCGAATGGACCAAATATATACACCAGGCAAATACAACAGGAAGTAATAAAACTCAACGAAGAAAACAATCGAGAAAGCAAGGGATCTAATAGAAGAAGGCAAACTCGAAGAAGCCCTAGAAATCTCCACCCAAGTGATGAAGAAAGCTATAAAAGTAAGAAAAAGAAGATATGCACAAATATGGTTCGACCAAGAATGCTACAAGGAAAGGAAAGAAACATTGCATGCACTACACATAGCAAAAACCTACAAACGACAGGAAGACCTAACCAAGTACGCAGAAAAGAGAAGGAACTACAAAGGAATACTAAAAAGGAAAAGAGGAGAATATACAGAAAGACAAGGAAGAAAGCTAGCGGAGGACGCAAAATCAAATCCGTTTATAGCATTGAAAAAGAGAATCTCACCCACAACAGGAGAAATTCACATACAAAAATGGGAAAGCCACTTCTCAGACCTACTGAATAAGCAGGACATGGACCGAGCATATGACTTGGACAAAACGAAACTCACACAGATCCAAGAACCGATAACATCACAAGAACTCAGAAAGGCAATAAATGGAGGGAATAACAAAAAATCTGCAGGCCCAGACAACATCTACATGGAACACCTCAAAGAATCGCTCGACAACTTAGAGGAACTATGGAAAGACTTGATGAACAAATGCATACAGAAAGGAGAAATTCCAGAGAGATGGAACACAGCGACCCTAAAGATACTATATAAAGGAAAAGGGGACAGAGCATCACCTGATTCATTCAGAGGAGTAGCGCTAGAAAACGCCTCCTTTAAAGTGTTCACAAAGATCCTCAATGAAAGACTCCTAGAAGCGACCAAGGGACACATCCCGGAAAACCAATTTGGATTTACGAAAGGCAGAAGCACTGTACAAGCAGTGAAATATCTAATGGACCAAATAGAAGACGCCCTAAGACATACAAGAGGGAAGTACCATGCAGTATTCGTCGATTTCAAGAAGGCTTTTGACTCAATAAACAGACAAAAGCTCATTGAGAAACTGAAACAGATGATCGGAAAGGAAGACCCACTAGTGAGAATAATCGAAGCCTGCCTACAGCGAAACATAGTCCAAGTAAACAACAATGTTGAAATTTCGGAAGATATAGTACAGACGAACGGAGTTCTGCAAGGAGATCCCATGAGCCCCACACTGTTTAACATCTATACAGCAGACGTGAACACCATAATCGAGGAAAACTCAAAAGCAAAACTAATCTTATATGCAGACGATATGGTGATAGGAGCTACAGAAAAGGAGGACATACAAAAAGCAATAAAAAGATTAGAGATCTGGGCACAGGAGAACAACGTGCAGATAAATGAAGAGAAAACAGTCCAGATGACATTTAGAAAAGGGGGAAAATCAACATCAAAAGACAACATAACACTACTCAATCAACCACTACAAAAAGTGGGAAAATACAAATATTTAGGATTCACTCTACAGACAACAGCAACGTCCTTCGGAATACACATCCAAGAAAGAGCAGCGGCAGCCATCCGAACATCATACAATATCCCGAATCTGGCCAACTTATCGACAGGTACAGCAATGCAGTTATTCAAAACGACAGTGGCACCAGTTATTACATATGGAATAGAGATAATTTGGGAAAAACTTAAGATCGGAGATCTGATAAGAATCGAAAAAGTGAAAGCAATGTTCATGAAACGGATCCTGAGAATAGGAAAAACAGCGCCATCTCGTTTTGCTTATGAACTCATGAGAGAGACCTACTTCATAGAGGACATAAGAACCCAATTCTATCTACAATCCACAGAACCATACCAGAAATTCATAAGCATCAGAAATAGGAAGAAGAAGGAAATAGACATAGATTTCTACACCACAACTGCCATGCTGGACGACAGATGGACCAGAGAGTGCAACCCCCAGAGACACGTCACAACACGACTCGCAGTACACGGATTTCACAACAAGATATGTACAAACAAGAAATTCCACGAGCCGACCGAAGAATGCAAGTGTGTGTTGTGTGGACAGAGATGCGGCAAATACCACATCATAACATGTGCGAAAAGGACAAAACCCATTACAGACTACAGCAAAGACTAAACCACCACTAATGCTCAACCTGAGTGCACATTTATTATTATTATTATTATAATGTTATTTCCTATTTTATTTTCATACTAAATATTTTAGATTTTAAAGTTGGCAATACAATTCTAAATACCATATTGTTTGCAGGCGATCAGACAATCCTTAGCTCTTCAGAAGACAATTTACAAATAGCAGCGTATAAATGAAATGAAATAGGAAATAAATTCATAATGACAATCTCTGAAAGTAAATCGAAAGTAATGACATTCAATGGGAAAGACAATATGAGGTGTAAAATTAGCATTAATAACAGTACAATACAAGAGGTGAACAATTTAAATTATTTAGGATGCAATGTATCATACTGCCAGAAGGAAGATATTAATATTAAATTAAATACATTTTATAGAATGTGTGGCACCTATAAAACGGACACCAAAAATTAAAACTTTGAGCAGCACACAATTAAAATTTTATAAAAATTATGGCAGTGCCTGTCTTAACATATGCAAGTGAAAATTGGACTCTTAACCATTCAGACAGAAGAAAAATAGAAACTGCAGAAATGAATTTCTTATGTTCAGTAGCAGGTGTGACAATTTTGGACTGAAAAAGAAATGGAGATATTATGAAAGACTTAAATATTTTTAATATAACAAATAGAATTGACAATATGAGAAACAAATGGTATGAACATGTTAAAAGAATGCCTACAGATAGAATCCCCCAGCTGTTACTAAAGTACAAACCAATAGGATATAGAAGTGTTGGATGCCAATTTACTACATGGGAAGATTCATTAAATCCCACTTGATGTGAAAACAGGTCAAAAGGCCTAATTTCATGAAGTAGAAGAAGATGAAGACCAAATATTAATTTATATCTCTTATAGGTCTGAAGTCCATAATCATAAATTTTAAAAAACTATTACTTTCACAAATTAATAGTTCAGAAGTAGCAATTAATGTAGATATTGACTGAACACACAATGAGGCCAACTATTCAACACAGGAAATAGTAGGAAAGTGATGGTAAAAAATATACCTTACTTACTTACTCATTGGTACTATCGAACCCGTAGGTTCATGGCCACACAGACATAAGCTCTCCATACTACCCTATCCTGAGCTAACGCTTTCCAACCATTCCCTGTATAATCTACCTCCCTCAAATCTTAGTTAATGTTGTTCTCCCACCTCATTCTTGGTCTACCAACTGGGCGTTTTCCCTCTGGCTTTCCACAAGAAGCTTCCATGCACGTCTTTCATTCCCTATATGCGCAACATGTCCAGCCCAACGCAGTCTACGAGACTTAACTGTTCTTATTATATCTGGCTTCCTATAAAGACCATGTAGTTAACTGTTATGTAGTCTTCTCCATTTACCTGTCTGTTCATCTCTTTTTGGTCCAAAAATTTTCCTGAGTACTTTATTCTCAAATATTTGTAATCTCCTTTCCTCCCTTAAAGTAAGAGTCCATGTTTCGCATCCATATAATATAACTGGTAGAATAATAGTTTTATATATTTTCAGCTTAACGTTTTTTGAAAGGAGTTGGGACATCAAAAGTCTCTGCAATACATAATAGCACGCATTTCCAGAATTGAGCCTATATTTAATTTCTTTGCGCGTCTCATTCCTATTTGTGATTATTGTTCCTAGGTATTTGAATTCAGCCACTTCCTCAAAATTTCCCTCATTTGTCATTAGCTATCCATTTCCATTATATACTGAATTTCTACGTGTGACCATATATTTACGAGAGCGAATGATTTCATTATCAAGTGCTCGACATTAGATACCAACCAACCAACCATATTTAGTTTTACTGATATTTACTTCCAGTCCTAATTTCTTAGTGTTACTCAATAGTGTGTGCGTGTTGGCCTTTAGTATCTCCTCGCTATCGGCCAGTAGTACTACATCATCAGCATAAACTAACAGCTTATTAATACCATTCAGTTGTAAGCCTTCCTCATTCTCTAAAGATTTAATGGCATGCTCTAGTACAAAATTAAATAGTAGAGGAGATAGTGAATCTCCTTGCTTCAACCCTTTCTGGATTTCAAAAGTGTCTGAAAACTGTTTGCCTACACGCACCCTACTCTTTGAGCCATTTAGACACATTCGTATAAGTCTAACTAACTTTTTAGGAATTCCGAACTCCAGCAGGATACTATACCTTAACTCAGAAAATATTAAATTTAGGGCCAAAGTTTATAGGAACTTTTTGCCTTGTCTTATTAGATACTATGTCCTCTGTAAATATTTGAACTTTAAACACAGAAAACACTGTATAATATGCATATTAATAGTATAGAACACCGAATATATAATAAGCCTATATAATTAAGAGTCCCTCGTTAGTAGTAGAATTAATTTAGTATTCATCATTATACCAATGCCTTCTTTTCTTGGTGAGTGCTCAGTTGACAATAAGGCTCTTAACATGATTACAATTGGAAAAAAAAAAAAGATGGCAAATAAGTTAGTATAACTCTATGGCTAATGGCAGAGAACTACATGACAGGTTCAATGTCACATTCACTAAGGCCTCCACTGGTCTTCATCTTTAACCAAATAAAAAATCCAATTCATATCACCAATCTATCCACTCCCTAAGTTAAAATCTATTTGAATGTTTCTCCCATCCATGCCTATAATGGACTTTTCACAAAGGATTTTGCAATAACATTTCTGAAAATGAATATTTCTATTCAAACCTTCAAGCTTGATCTAGAACTGTGAGAAAATAGTATAAAATATTAATAGATATGTGTGAATAAAAGATAATTTTGGAACAGTATCACAAATTGAGGTAACTCTGAACATTGCCATTAAAACCGATCACATGACTGTTTTTAGATTTTTAACTCTGCAGATTTAACATCTAGTGCTACGAATACACAAACCAGTTCTCATATATTTTTTATCAACAATTAGTGTCCTCCAGAGCTCAGTCTATATTTTTATTTTATAACAGTTGTGTCTTAGGATAGCTTTTTGTGTGATTGTAAGCATATCTAAAAATTTATTGTGAAGAAGGAATTATACTTTGCATATATAGTAACATGTACAATTTTTCCAGAATTCATTATTTAATTATGTACAATAAAAGAAAAACTTTTTTCTCTTATTTATGTAGTATTGTCTGAAAAAATACAAAGGGCATATATATACATTTTTTTTTTTCACAGATTTACATATAATAAAGAAAGGTTTCTTAGGTATTCCACGTCAAAGATTTAAGGTTGGCTGCTGGCCACTGGTTCCGACATGATTCCACACGCCATTGTCAAGGACTGAAAGGCTCAAATAATAGTAAAACAGCGTGAGCTTCTGAATGCAGTCCTCAAGTGGACAGCTGTAGATTCCCTTTAGGATTAATGAATCTGAGTTAATTATATCGGTCTTATTTACCACACTGAAACTCATCTGTCATGCCATTAGACAGTGACAGCAATCCATGTGCTGTTTGGTAATTTACACTATGTTTTCTTAGCAGTCCATTTAGAAGCAAAATTTAGGTCAATGCCTGGATGAGTTTCAACTTCCCAAACGTTCTATGTTCATTAACTGTGGTATTCTTAGAATTGATTCCAAGAATACCACAGTTAAACAACATGGAACATAGTCAATGCCTGGATGGGTGTCCAACTTCCCAAATGGACCGCTAAAAACATAGTGCAATTACCAAAGATCACATGGATTGCTAGGAACTGTCCAATAGCATGACAGATAAGTCTTGCTGTGGTACATAAGACCAATACAAGTAACTCGGATACATTAATCCATCATTCAGGAGCTCATACTGTTTTACTACTACTAGAACCTATCATATGGGATAATGTAGAAACATCAGAACCAGTGACTAATGGCCAATCTTGAATCTTTGATGCAGAAAACCCAAGAAATATTTCTTTATTATGTGTATATCTGTGATAATCTACAACATATATATATATATATATATATATATATATATATATATATATATATATTTTTTTTTTTATAGGAGTAATGTGATCATGTTACAGTTTAAACAAACATTCAAAATAGTGATAAAATTGCCAGTATCATGATTTCAGGATTCAGAAAGTTTGGAAATGTTTTTCTATGTCCTTAGAAGGTTCTGAGTCAACTTCCATATCAAAGATACATTAACAGCGATGAAAACATGGAGAAATCTTAAACTTATGCAATTGAAGATCTTATAAAAGTTGTTGTTGTTGTTGTTTTCAAATGCTGGGCCTTGGCACCGAAGCCATTAATAAGTTAATATTTGGAGAATCTAATTTTCCAACTTGTAGTTGTGCCAAGTGTTTTCAATTATTTTGCAGGGAAAGTGTTTATAACAATGAAACTAGACTCTAAGAAAAAGCAGAGTAGGAGGAAGTGAATGTGACTCAATTCTCTCTTCCACAAATAATAACATTCTCATGAAGTCCTTCTAAGAGGTGCGAACATTAATGTACAGTAGGCCTATTGCAGTTGAAATAAATTACTTCATTACAGTCAATTATAAGAAATTTTTTTTTATGTTGGGCAAGTTTAAAAATTAATCACAGTGAAATTTCAAACAACAAGATTTTTTTATTTAAATACGTATTGTTATAAATCATATTTTAAGAGAAAAATTATACGCTCGGACCAGGACTTGAACCCGGGACCCTTGGTTCTCTAGTCCAAGTACTCTACCATCTGAGCTACCTGAGATCGGTACTTGCTCAGGTAGCTCAGATGGTAGAGCACTTGGTCTAGAAAACCAAGGGTCCCGGGTTCAAGTCCCGGTCTGAGCATATAATTTTTCTCTTCAAATATGATTTATCCATCATTGAGATGTATGAAATGAATAATAAAAACATCGAAAAAAGCCATACTGGCATTTATAATGTAATGTATAATTCTCAAATGTGTCTTCTTAATATAGGAGCCACCATTTGCAAAAAATAGAAGCAAAGGCTTCCAAAGCATTTGATGGGCGGGAATTACAACGTATATAGAGAAAAATTTGCGTTTAGATCGGTACTTGCTCAGGTAGCTCAGATGGTAGAGAACTTGGTCTAGAGAACCAAGAGCCCTGGGTTCAAGTCCCAGTCTGAGCGTATAATTTTTCTCTTCAAATATGATTTATCCATCATAGAGATGTATGAAATTAATAATAAAAACAATGTATTGTTATATCATGTTTTTTTCTAGTGTATAATTTTAAAACCTTTTTCTAACACTTAAATTATTGTCTGGATTCACCTAATGCTTGCTGTTATTCCAAATTTAAACAGATTTAAATATGTGATTGGATTCACCTTAAGTATTGAGGTAACTTCGATGAACGCAAAAAAAAAAAAAAATTGAAGTGGTGTAACCCATTAATGAAAAACAAAGTAAACAACAATAATTAAATTAATGTTTTTATTACCTCACCTCATATCCTTTTTCTTCTATACTGCAGTTTCGGAGCTTATCTCCATCGTCAGTAGCCTCTGGTCGACCGGTGTTATGTCGTTTCTTGGCGGTTTCCTTCTTACTTCTGTCGGTGGACCGATGAACCTCTGGATTAGGTCAAAATTTGCGGGAGTTTCAAAATTCATGAGTTTTTCTTTTTTTGTTTTTTTGGATGTGGATTTTTTCCCAGACTGTGAGTTCCTTTAGTTTATCTGTTTGTTTGATTAGGCTAGCTTCTGTATCTATTAAATGTTTTTCAGACCAAGCATGGGCTGCTACTGCTGACTTGTCCACTTCCCCCTTTTTACATTTCTAAGGTGTTCCTTCAATCTAGTTTTTAAATTTCTTTTTGTTTTTCCTATATAGATTTTGTCGCAATCTTGACATTTGATCTGATATATTCCTGATTTATATTCTTGTCCAATTTTTTCATTTTTGTTGGTTTTAATTATCTTGTTTAGGCTGTATTCATTCTTTGGGGCCAATCGAATGTTAAACTTATTGAAAATTTTTTGGAACTTGTGGTGTTTTACAGGATGGTAAGTGAATTTTTTGAATCTTATGTTCTCTTCTGTTTGTTTTTTAAGTGTGCTTTCATTAATTAGTTTTTGCCTTTTGAACTTATTTATTTTCTTGTGTACCATGTTCTCTTCATAACCATTTTCTATTGCTACTTTAATTATGTATTCTTTTTCTTTTTCATATTTTTCACGGTTCAGGGGTACATTCACCAATCTGTGTGTTAGGCTATTGAATACAGCTTCTTTGTGAGCGAAATGGTTGAATCCTGATGCCTTAATGTAGTTATCTTTATGTGTGTTCTTTCTGTATATTCCAAATTCTATTTTGTTTTTTTCGTTTCTAGTTAGGGTTAGATCCAAAAATGAAATTTGTCTTTCAGTTTCAGTTTCCATTGTGAATTTTACAGTTTTTGCTCTGAAGGTTCAGGAGTTTTTAAGGCATCTTCTATTTGTTTATGGTTTATAATGGCTATTATATCGTCAACATATCTGCGCCAAAATTTGAAAGTTAATGGGTGTCCCCTTGTGATTTTCTGTTCGAAACTACCCATGAATAAATTGGCCAGAAAGGGAGATAGTGGGTTTCCCATGGAAAGTCCAAAATTTTGTTTGTAGTATTTCCCACTACTACAAACAAAATTTTGGACTTTCCATGGGAAACCCACTATCTCCCTTTCTGGCCAATTTATTCATGGGTAGTTTCGAACAGAAAATCACAAGGGGACACCCATTAACTTTCAAATTTTGGCGCAGATATGTTGACGATATAATAGCCATTATAAACCATAAAACAAATAGAAGATGCCTTAAAAACTCCTGAACCTTCAGAGCAAAACTGTAAAATTCACAATGGAAACTGAAACTGAAAGACAAATTTCATTTTTGGATCTAACCCTAACTAGAAACGAAAAAAAAAACAAATAGAATTTGGAATATACAGAAAGAACACACATAAAGATAACTACATTAAGGCATCAGGATTCAACCATTTCGCTCACAAAGAAGCTGTATTCAATAGCCTAACACACAGATTGGTGAATGTACCCCTGAACCGTGAAAAATATGAAAAAGAAAACGAATACATAATTAAAGTAGCAATAGAAAATGGTTATGAAGAGAACATGGTACACAAGAAAATAAATAAGTTCAAAAGGCAAAAAACTAATTAATGAAAGCACACTTAAAAACAAACACAGAAGAGAACATAAGATTCAAAAAATTCACTTACCATCCTGTAAAACACCACAAGTTCCAAAAAATTTTCAATAAGTTTAACATTCGATTGGCCCCAAAGAATGAATACAGCCTAAACAAGATAATTAAAACCAACAAAAATGAAAAATTGGACAAGAATATAAATCAGGAATATATCAGATCAAATGTCAAGATTGCGACAAAATCTATATAGGAAAACAAAAAGAAATTTAAAAACTAGATTGAAGGAACACCTTAGAAATGTAAAAAAGGGGGAAGTGGACAAGTCAGCAGTAGCAGCCCATGCTTGGTCTGAAAAACATTTAATAGATACAGAAGCTAGCCTAATCAAACAAACAGATAAACTAAAGGAACTCACAGTCTGGGAAAAAATCCACATCCAAAAAAACAAAAAAAGAAAAACTCATGAATTTTGAAACTCCCGCAAATTTTGACCTAATCCAGAGGTTCATCGGTCCACCGACAGAAGTAAGAAGGAAACCGCCAAGAAACGACATAACACCGGTCGACCAGAGGCTACTGACGATGGAGATAAGCTCCGAAACTGCAGTATAGAAGAAAAAGGATATGAGGTGAGGTAATAAAAACATTAATATTTAATTTTAGGAAGTTATATTTTGAGGTTATTTTAATTATATTATTTTTGGTCTGGACATCTTACCTCAATATTAATGTTGATTTGTTCTTGGACATGTTTCAAAACAATTCTCTGTTTTATCTTCAGCTTTCCCAGTCTGGGAAAGCTGAAGATAAAACAGAGAATTGTTTTGAAACATGTCCAAGAACAAATCAACATTAATATTGAGGTAAGATGTCCAGACCAAAAATATAATATAATAAAAACATTAATTTAATTATTAAATTAAACCTCATAGTGTTCTTTCCCTGTGAAAGTTAAAAAAAAAAAGTAAACAACGATTAATCTATATGGAAAATCATTAATAATATCTTAGTCTACTATCATTTAGTCATGTTTATATTAAATATAAACTTTCCTTTAAAATATGAATCTTTTTATCAGATTCACCTCACTTTATGATTCATTAAAAAACTTTCACTGCTATGAGTTCTGTAGTCCTTTTCCCTAAAGAATAGAGTAGATGTAAATAAAACCCATATAACTTCAGGGCTTGTCACTGATCTTTGTGGAATATCAGAATGCTGTGTAGACTATGTACATTAGTGTAAAGAATTTGAGTGCCAATGGAATGCTGTGAGGTCATGTGAGTTTTATTTATATCTCTATTCTTCAGATGAAATGATATCAACTTGTCCATATGTAAAAAATAACATTCCAGTATATAAGTTTGTGAAAAGGAGTAATTTAAAAGTTAATTTTTACTCTGAGACCTACCATATTCTTTTCATGCTGAAAATAACTTTATTCCATATAAGTATAAGAAAAGCTAAGGAAAATATACAGCTGAATTGGCTCACTATCCTCTACACAAGCAAAAAAAGTAAAATTATTATTGCCATTTTTCTCACAATGTAGCTCTATAAGCTAATCTCTATTGAAGAACATCTAGCATCCAGAACACAAAGAAAATACATTAATAACCTGCCTTAGGGATTTCTCTCCCATATTCAGATAATAAAATCTTTTTGCAATATTAAGTAGATGCTTTGGGAACTTCACATAAGTAGAACTGAAAATATCAATACATTATAGATTAGGTTGTAAAGCATGCATTTGTATTACATCTATTATCAATTCATAAGAAATTAAAGATAATGAAGAATAGTAGAAAAGCAAAATGAAGTGACATTTTATATATCTTGTAAGTTGTTGCAAAATATGAACATAAATTTAACTCATTCATCTAAAGTTTCAGAATGGCGAGACACATAGAATATTAGAATTCATTCATAAATCACAATTGAACATTCTTTGTTATTCTTGATTGCTCTGCTACTGATAATACTGCATATTTACACAGTGATTCAATCATAATGTTGATGTGCTTTGAACATGAATCTGTGATCCTTGAGCAGGATACTCTTTAACAACTCAATCAGTAGCATCACAATCCAAATCTGGACAAAAGGGACAACAATTTAATTTTGTTCAGAGGTCTCTTATTACAGGCTTGAAATTCTTTTACATAACTTAAATCTGCAACATGGGACCTATGGTTTTACCTCTCTTCTAAAGGAAACCGAACTCAAGATTTACACCCTGAAAAAATCCATCATCCCTGGCCGAGTTTGGATTCACAAACCCCAGAACCAGAAGGTAGCATGGTAACAACTAGTCAACCATGACCAACAGATCCTTATGCAACATACCTGTTAGATTATGAAAAAGTCCCATCTGTAGCCAAACAGTTTAAGGCATCAACCCTTGGTGCAGAAATATGGGACTTGCCCTTGTTCTAGTCTTCATGGGAAAATAAAATTTCTCAAGGTATTTCGGTCAGGACTGACTGGTGCAACCCAGTAACTTGAGGAATTTGGGTAGCTACAATAACTAGTGGCTCCAGTTGCTAAGAAAACCAGCTATAATGGTTGGAGGATCAGACATACTGACCACATGTCATCCATACACTGGCTGGATGATTGTCCACCTCTGTGACTAACACATATGGATGTGAAGCCAGCAACAGGTTGGTAGGCCAATGGCCTCTAGCACTGTCAGACCATGGAGTTGGAGATTATGAAAAAAAAAGTAAAACAATTATTTTTATCGAGTGAGGTGTGTCAGACAGCAGGATTTGAGATTTGTATTAGAGACCAACGAACCTGACTGCAATTTTCTCACTCCTAAAGGTAAATGCTAGGTTGGAATTTTATTAGCAGGACACTTTTCATTGTAATCATTATTTCTTATCATTAAAGTAAACATCAGAGAATTTCAATAGAAAGCACATGAAAAACACAGTAGAAACATATATAACCATTCAAAACTTTATATATTAAAATAACTAAAAATAAGAATTAAAAAACAATTATATTCATCCATCATTTCTTTCAGAATTTTTTTCTGCATTTTTCAGCAATCAAGTTATTTTCTGTTTCATAATTACAGATGTAATTTTTTTTTACTACCAATATCATGGGATATCTGTTTTGGGAATCCATTGTATGCAGGAATTTTGGAACAAAATTTATTTTGGAGGAAAATAAATATATAAAAAAAAAAGGTATTTTTCTCACTTCCTCACTAAAAACTTATCCTTTCACGTCTTTTTAAACAATAAGAGAATATGCTTCAGTAGACTTGTTAAATATATTCTTCAAATACTTTTTTTTTAAATCACATGCTACAATAATTTCTTTCTGAAATAATTTTAATTTGTGACCTACAATGCTATAACTTTTATAATTTAGGCATGTCACAACTATGTATAAAAGAATAACTCAATCCAATGCTTGTAAACTTATAGACAACACTGAATACTATAAGTCAATTCTCTTGAATTTTTGGTTGTCAACATGATATTTAGGAATCAATGCAATTGAGCTAGCAGTCCATTACTACAAAGTAAAATTAATTCAAACTTTGGGTGATGTATGCAGTGGGCATAAGATACAAATTTAGTTCTAATCTGTTTGAAAAAGATAAAGTGTGACAGCAAAGTTAAAGGAAGAAACTTCATGTGATGTGTGCAATGATTAGTTAGACTTTTAGGAGGTGTTTCTTTAATGCACAGATAATGAGTTTTGCCTAACACAGCAAAGCATAACATTTAGAATTATTAGAAGAAAATGTTACTTAGAAAATTAGAACCATAAAATGAAAGAAGTTTAATATCTTTCAAGCTCATGCAGTGAAATATATTTGACATGCTGATTAAGAAATATTCTTGCAGTTAATCAGTATAAATTGCAAAATTAGCTTAAATGTTAAATTTAAAATTATTGCACGTCCTATATAAACTAGCTAAAATTTCATGTGGATTAAGAAAATTAAAGTGTCAAGTAGACCTGCAATCCCACGATTCAAACTGAGTCAAATGCTGCATGCATGATCTACCAAAAAACCCAAATGTTATTTGAAATTGCAACCTTTTAAGCAACTAAATTGTGATTTGTGCAACGTGCACTATCTACAAATCGTGATGACAGCCAAAAAATCTATGGATGTTTAATATACCTCTCGCTCAATCAGCTTTTCAACATACTCTATGGTGCGGACTTTGATTTCTCCCGTTTGCTCATCTACGTATTCCTCTGTACGACGTGTCACTGTTTCCCCGACAACTCTCTCTGACTCACGCACTTTAGTTGCGCCGTCTTTGGCACGGAGAGAGAGCCTAGGAAAGTCATCACTAGAGGGCCGCAAAGCAGTGCGTAACTACCGGGCAGACATGGGCATGGGGAAGTTAGTTTTAAGGGTACAAAAGGAACAGTAATTATGTTAACAAATCATTTAATTAACATGCAGCAGTATGCTTTATTAAAAATGAATACTACACATATTACCACTAGGATAAATGGTATATGCATGTCAGGCATATGTCCAGAACAACAATTTGAAAGACAAACCTATCTTACAAACTTAAACAAAGAATATAATATGGAATTCCCAATTAAGAAGTGGGTTGAACACTATTTGACCATTATAGTTAGACTGACCAGATTTATGAGAGAAATAACCAGGGCATGTGACTTTCAGTATCTAAATAATTTTAAGAGGGTTGCCATAATGTAGTAGATTAAGGCAATATACTGCAAGCTGGAAGATGGTGCCAGAATTTTTAAATTGGCCTAAAGTGTCTGGATGCATCATGGTCTTGAGGTCAATTCAACCTCTAACTGAAATGAGTATCAGATTTATAAATGAGTTGGTGAAAACGTTTTTATATTTCATCTCATAAAGTTTCGTGTTTTCATAATATCAGTTGCAAAGGTCATTTTACCTTCAACTTCAGTAAAACTCCAACTGTTGAAATTTTGCCGTACCAGATGCTTGTTCTGGGGATAAAGTTGATCATTATGCAGGAATGACAATCTGACTGACATCACCTGCCAACTGTCTGGTAAAGTGGGAGCCTTAACTTCATACTACCGTAGAATTCTGTAGTGGGATCACTTTATCTTTACTTAACTTATATTATTTATGTAGATGTGATAAAACAATTGTAAAATCATGCCAGCCCATAGCTTACATTATTACTGAAGGCCTGGAAAAATACTTGAATTAGCACAGAAGGAACGAAGGACAGCACTTTTACAGAGACTGGCACTAGAGGCAGAGTTATCTGTTGTTTAAATAGAGAATTTCAACAAAAGAAGTTGAATAGCAGAGAGGGGTAACAATAGTAATAATTTATCAACATTTCCAAGTCAATAAGGTTCCATTAGGCAAACTAACAGGGTATGCCATAGCATAGTCGGTTTAGGCAATACACTACAAGTCAGAAGGTCGAGTCCCTGTGGGGTCAGGATTTTTAAACTGACCTAAACCTTCTGGCAGCACCGTGACCCTGATATCAACTCAGCCTCTAATAGAAATTAGTATTGGATGCTTGTTTTGGGGGATAAAGGCATCTGTTACACAAGGCTGATTGAGGCGCTTAGAATAGCAAGGGCATATCAACAAAAATCACACATTTTCAAAATTATTGAAATATAAACTTTGAACCTTCTTCTTTCATCCAAGTTGTAAACCACTAGAGCACAATATATAACTTCTTCACATTGACGGATATGATACGTCATGTGATATAGAGAAAATATGTTTATGAAACTTTAAATACGTTTTTCTCAAAACTAATCTTTTGCATATATGCCCTTGCTATTCTAAGTGCCTCATATCTCATGATTGTTTAGAAAGATGGGAGCTTTAGTCTGCTACTATCTGATGGGCCTCCTAAAGCCTGTAGTGTGATCACTTTACTTTAAGCAAACTAACAATAAGCAAACTACATTGAACTAATATTTAATTTTAGGAAGTTATATTTTGAGGTTATTTTAATTATATTATTTTTGGTCTGGACATCTTACCTCAATATTAATGTTGATTTGTTCTTGGACATGTTTCAAAACAATTCTCTGTTTTATCTTCAGCTTTCCCAGACTGGTTTTATTTATGTTGCATTATGTTGCACCACCTGGATGTCGATGTCAGCTCCATCCTGTGGTTGGCCAAAGAACCTCCAAACAAGGTCACCCTCCATCGGAATATCAAAATTCATAACTCTGTTTCTGTTCTTCTGAATATAAATTTTTTCCCATATAGTCAGCTCGTTTGTATTTTCTAACTGTTTTAATAATTTAGTGTCTGAATTTATATTATGTTTTTCAGACCAAACATGAGCAGCAACTGCAGATTTTTCAATTTCTCTCTTTTTACATTTTTAATATTTCTTATGTGTTCTTTGGTTCTAATTTTTAGGTTTCTTTTTGTTTTCCCTATATATATCTTTTCACAACCCATGCATTCAATTTGATATATTCCTGACTTTTTATTTTTATCAGTTTTTTCATTTTTGTTGGTTTTTATTAGTTTATTTAAACTGTAGTTATTTTTTGGTGCTAATTTAATATTAAACTTCTCAAATATATTTTGAAATTTATTATGTACCCAGGGGTGATATGTGAATTTCCTATATTTTTTCATAGGTGGTTCTTCTTTTTCAAGATTACTTCTGTTTATCATTTTTTGTTTTTTATACTTTTCTATCCTTTTATGTACCATTTTTTTCATCAAACCCATTTCTCTCTTGCTACTTTGATTATGTGTTTTTTCTCATGTTTGAAATCTTCTTCGTTTAAGGGTAAGTTTACCAATCTATGAGTTAAACTATTAAATGCTGCTAATTTATGTCCAATTGGATTGAACCCTGTTGATTTTATAAAATTTTCCGTATGAGTTTCTTTCCTATGAATCCTGAATTCAATTTTTCTTTTTTTCTTTCGTTTCTGACCAATTTAAGATCCAAAAAAGGTATTTGTTTATTGTCTTCTATTTCTTTGGTGAATTTAATGTTTGTACTCTGTAAATTTAATAGTTTTAGGGAATCTTCTACATGTTTTTCTTTAACAATACAAATTATATCATCAACATATCTACTCCAAAATTTAAACATTGTGGGATGTGCTTTAGTGATTTTACATTCAAAATCGCTCATAAATAAATTTGCCAGGAAAGGTGATAATGGGTTTCCCATTGAGAGCCCTGATTTTTGTCTATAGAAACTCCCATTGAATGTAAAAAACATTTGATCAATGCATAACGCAGTTAATTTCAAATAATCTTCTTTGATCTCTTGAAATTAACTGCGTTATGCATTGATCAAATGTTTTTTACATTCAATGGGAGTTTCTATAGACAAAAATCAGGGCTCTCAATGGGAAACCCATTATCACCTTTCCTGGCAAATTTATTTATGAGCGATTTTGAATGTAAAATCACTAAAGCACATCCCACAATGTTTAAATTTTGGAGTAGATATGTTGATGATATAATTTGTATTGTTAAAGAAAAACATGTAGAAGATTCCCTAAAACTATTAAATTTACAGAGTACAAACATTAAATTCACCAAAGAAATAGAAGACAATAAACAAATACCTTTTTTGGATCTTAAATTGGTCAGAAACGAAGAAAAAAGAAAAATTGAATTCAGGATTCATAGGAAAGAAACTCATACGGAAAATTTTATAAAATCAACAGGGTTCAATCCAATTGGACATAAATTAGCAGCATTTAATAGTTTAACTCATAGATTGGTAAACTTACCCTTAAACGAAGAAGATTTCAAACATGAGAAAAAACACATAATCAAAGTAGCAAGAGAAAATGGGTTTGATGAAAAAATGGTACATAAAAGGATAGAAAAGTATAAAAACAAAAAATGATAAACAGAAGTAATCTGAAAAAGAAGAACCACCTATGAAAAAATATAGGAAATTCACATATCACCCCTGGGTACATAATAAATTTCAAAATATATTTGAGAAGTTTAATATTAAATTAGCACCAAAAAATAACTACAGTTTAAATAAACTAATAAAAACCAACAAAAATGAAAAAACTGATAAAAATAAAAAGTCAGGAATATATCAAATTGAATGCATGGGTTGTGAAAAGATATATATAGGGAAAACAAAAAGAAACCTAAAAATTAGAACCAAAGAACACATAAGAAATATTAAAAATGGAGAAATTGAAAAATCTGCAGTTGCTGCTCATGTTTGGTCTGAAAAACATAATATAAATTCAGACACTAAATTATTAAAACAGTTAGAAAATACAAACGAGCTGACTATATGGGAAAAAATTTATATTCAGAAGAACAGAAACAGAGTTATGAATTTTGATATTCCGATGGAGGGTGACCTTGTTTGGAGGTTCTTTGGCCAACCACAGGATGGAGCTGACATCGACATCCAGGTGGTGCAACATAATGCAACATAAATAAAACCAGTCTGGGAAAGCTGAAGATAAAACAGAGAATTGTTTTGAAACATGTCCAAGAACAAATCAACATTAATATTGAGGTAAGATGTCCAGACCAAAAATAATACATTGAACTAACTTCCACATAAGGCTGAATAGCCTTAATCAATGAATGATTTTTCATAGTGTGAAAATACATATTTCAGTAATTTTCTACAGTTTGATAAAAAGCTGGTATTGTTCTGGTAAAATCAGGACATCTGGTCAGCCTAATAATGGTCCTTCTAGGACTAAAAACTTTTAGGATGATGATTTAAAAAAAAAAAAATTTCAAGAAAATTAACATGGATTACACTATTAATTTAAACAGAAACATTCATTCATAAGAATTTTAAAAAATCTATACTTACATTACATATAAATTTTAATACCATACTGATTAATATGAGGGTTCCTAGTTTCTCTCTGGTAATTCAGGGCAACAATTGTTGAAAAAAAGAGACTATCTTATAAAAATAACTGAGATTATGTACTAATTACCTTTCATAACCCAAGTACAAGTCAAACAATAACAATATGCTACTTTTATATAATAAATTTGGGAATTTTTAACATTACGAGGTTTTATTAATAAGAATTAAATGAATCGTGAATTCTTCTTACCTCATACTTCTATGTTTTTTTAAACACAGCACTGCAGTATCAGCGACCATTGTCACCATCCTCAGCTGTTTTCACGACTGTAAATTTTTTCTTTTGCCAGTAATTATCCAAACTGCCATCTGGTGTTCTTTTGAAGGAATTATTTTCTAAACTTCCATCTGGTGTTCTTTTGAAGGAATCATTTTCTAAACTGCCATCTGTTATATTTTTGAAGAACTTTGTTCGAACCGAGCTTGATTACAAAGTTCTTCAAAAATACAACAGATGGCAATTTAGAAAATGATTCCTTCAAAAGAACACCAGATGGAAGTTTAGAAAATAATTCCTTCAAAAGAACACCAGATGGCAGTTTGGATAATTACTGGCAAAAGAAAAAATTGACAGTCGTGAAACAGCTGAGGTGGTGACAATGGTCGCTGATACTGCAGTGCTGTGTTTAAAAAAACATAGAAGTATGAGGTAAGAAGAATTCACAATTCATTTAATTCTTAATATGCTACTTCTTCAATAGAAACATGACTTACTATAAACTTATGCCTATAATAATATGCCCCCCCATACTACTGCATGTATTGAATACTGTATTAGAAAATAACAATGGATATCTACAAATGTTACAAGCTTTCAAGTGCAAAAACAGGTTAAAACACAAACATTTAGTATAACACTTACTTGAAAATGATGCTGTAAGACATTAAATTTGTTTATTGTATTAAAATAGTAAGATCATACAGGATTTCTAACCACCACCATATTGATGTTCTTGTGCTCAACTGTTAAGAAAACTTTTAATAACAAATATTATCATGCTTACTTTTTATAATTTGTGGGTAAAGGGATTATAACCAGTTACCAATGTGATTAGTTACTAAATCAACAATATTACAAAAACATACAGTAAAACAAAACTATAACCTCCCTTTCAAGAAAAGCAACAAAACAAATTTCTTCTGTATGTGTGAACACCTGTATTACACATCCTAGTAGGTATCATTTTGATATTATAACAATCTGATAGCATCAAATATATATATATATTATTTTTATTATAAGACAAGGAATAAGATTTACCAAAAACAAGAAATTTATCTAATTATATATAAAAAATGCAAATTTTAATCACTCAATAAATACCATTTAAATTCAAAATTGCTTTTAGTGCATAAATAAATTTTTAAATTGCATCTAATTTAAAATAAGATGAAATCAGCAACAAAATTGTAGTGTAAATGATAATATTATTTATTTTCGTTCAATGCCATCAGATTGCCTTATGATATTTCTGACATTTGAAGGAATTGTAACCAACTTCTGAGGTTAGGAAGCCTAAATGACAGAGTTACGTTACCCCAATACAATGGGTGATAAATTATAATGAAGTACCAGGAGAGTCCTTAAACCCAAATGTAACCTAAATTCCAGACCAAGAGTGATCATAGGATTACCCTTTAAGGAAAATTCATGTCGTAATGTCATACATAGGCCCACTTTCAAATAAAATATCTAAACACTTTAAAAAGTTGAACATTAATGGGGATTTAAAACTAATAAAACTTTACAAAATATAATAAAAAACAATAAAACCAAAATAAAAAATTAAAAATTATCAGGTGTACATAAATTGAAGAGTGGCACATGTGACAATGCCTATATAGGACAAACTGGTAGACCTTTTATCTCTCAGATAAAGGAACACATGAGAGCATATAACAGAAATTTAGAATATTCAAAATATGCTAACCACCTATTCCAATTTAATCATTGTTTCGATCCAAATTTTGAAATTTTACATGTTTGTGATAAGAGTAAGAAGTTAGATATTTTGGAGGCTGTAGAAATTAATAAATTTAAAAGTAGTAACAAACTGTTAAATTATCAACTTGATTTGAATGAATCCCCTTTGTTAAATTAAAAAATTTAAATAAATATTGTTGTATTGTTGCTTAGATCAGTTGGAACACAATTCATAATTTGTTAACATGTCTGAAGAAGGTACACTGTACCGAAACAGCTGTCACTGAATTATATAATAAATATGAAAATCAAATAAAACTACATTTTATTTTTATTTAATTAATAAAATTCATGTTGTCTGAGTTGAGGAACGAACCTGGAACCTCATAAAGCTATGACCACAAAATCATGAGACATTAACATTATTATTATTCAGTATAATGTAATATTTAACATAGAAATTCATGAAATGAATATTATTGCAAAAATATTATTGTTATTATTAATAAGATGTAATTTTAGAACCATTATGGTAAATAATATATAAAGATATAGTTGGAATAATAAAAGTAAGAATTCTTATACATTATAAGCACATAAAAAATTTAGTTTCTCAAAATTTAGAAATATGAAATAAAAATATACAGTATTTAAAAATAATAATTCACTATCTCTACTGGTTAAAAAAAAAATTAGAAAAAGGAAAAAGTCAATATTTTATGAAAACATGAAAAATGAAAGAGCAAGAAAACTCTAAAAAGTAAAAATTATACAAAAAATTAAATATTTTAACTTCTATCAATGATAAGATAAAAAGAGACTTAAATTGATATATATATTTTTTGCACTTCTGAACATTTATTTATTATTATTGTTATTATTATGTTTTATGTAAATTCACACACTCTGATTGAACAATATTTTGTTTTTGTTGCCTGAACAGAGGAATTTAACCCAAGACCTCTGGTTTTATGTACCAGTGCATTGGCCATTACGCTAACCAGGTTTCCTTGTTCAAATGGAATCATATTCCTTGGTTACCTACAACTCAGGTATATTTTAGGATAACTCCAAATTACGTATAAAAGCATTACTAATACAAATAAGGTTCAATTACACTTAGTTGAGACTTACAACAATTGCATATAAAACTGAATTATACAGAACCATGTTGTATATCATCATCATCATCATCCATGCAAGTATTAGGCCATGTGGCTTTTTACGGTCTCAAAGAGGAATTTTTCATCCAGTGCTATTTTGGATGTCTCAGAGATCTTTTGCCTTGGGGGCAGTAATGAAGCATAGTGACATGCATTTCATCATCTCTCCTATCCAAATCTCATCCTCAACCTGCTCGTGGTGCAACCTGCTATTACAAATGAGACTTTGAGGACCAAGTACTGGCGGTATAACCACATCACCTTAATGCAAAGGAAATGCTACATTAGTGGGAACCCCACAATAATACCCCTCTGGGCCAGCAACACCATTGGGCGAAAAATTTACATTTGCTTTCAAGTCTCAAACCAAGCTTCGGATGAATTGTATTTTGTGATGGAATAAGGATGTTGGTTGCTATAGAGATAAATATGTATTAATTCTGAAGTTAAACATTCAAATCTGGGAAGTCAGGAATTAGGAACTTAAGTTAAAAATAGTGGTGCCTTTATGTAGTGACGTTTATTTTATTTTTCCTCATGATAAAGAATTCACGAATATTAAGAAAAAACAAGAAGCACCGAAGTATTTTATTTAATAATTTTTAAAGCTTTACTGACATATTTTGCTTTTTTTATTCTACTTCATCACTTACTGTTTGTGGCACATTTATCTTTTTTTTAGTTAATTTCTAAAATTTATATATTTTTCACCTAAATTATTTCTGAACATTAACAGAGTGTAGTAATCCTATTTACATTAAAATCAAACCTGAGGCCTTCTTTACCATAATCAGGAGACAAAGTGTTTAATGATTTAAAATAACTTATCCAAAATCAAAATAAAACAAGTACACTGGCAAAAGTTCATCAATCATCATCAACAACAAGGATTAAGCCCAATGGCCTGTTCCGATCTCACTATAGGTCGAATTGGTCCTTCCATCTCTTCAATGGTCTTCCCAACAATCTTCTCCCTTTTGGTTTATAATTATACATTCTTCTTGGTATGCGCTGTTCATTCATTCATAATAGTGCTCAAGGTAAGCATTTTGATAGTATTTTATTCTTTCACAGAGATTAAATATATTAAGTTCTGTTCTTATATCTCCGTTTTTCTTTTTATCAGTCCTTTGGTATCCTGCTATTGCTCTCAACATCTTTATTTCTGCAGCCTCTATTTGTTTACTATATGCATTTGTTAATGTCCAGGTTTCACATCCATAGATAAGAGATGGAACTGTCAATACTTTGTACAATTTTAAAATAGTTTCTTTTCTAGTTTTATTCAATAAAGTATGTTTAATTGTGCCACACAGATAATTGAATTGTTGTATTTTAGTGTGTTTATCTAAATTTATTACCTAAATGACATCCCAAATAATTAAAATTCCGAACTTGGTCTATAATTACATAAGTTCATGACCTAAATAAAATATTTAAAAAAAATTAAATTTATAGTAATTATATTGTTTTAGATTACTATCCTATGGCAAATTGCGAAAGATTAAAATGTAAAAAAAAATTGTCGGATGAAATCAGTCTTAACAAATCTCTCACTTAGGCCATGTTTTGAAGCACATTTCTGTAATTTTCAAGTAAAAATTGACTGTTGACCATTTCAATGTTGTTTTTAAATATGAGTGTATAGTAATTGAATAAAATGCAGTGCAACAATATATACATATTAATAAGCTGAAGATAATAATATATATATAGATGCTTCAGTTATGGTGACATGATCAAGATGCATTTTAGTATCTGCTCATTCCATTGATTACAGAAAAACTAAGCTAGCCATGCTTCTAGTAGTATTGATTTGTGAAGAAGATCTATTGAATTTTAATTAATTTAAAGTTTCACAAGTTATAGTGCCAAATTTGAACATGAAACATTTAAATTTATAGGATGAGGTATAACTCATGTGCATACAAACACTGAGAAATGAGACACTATCTTTTCTACTTTCATGCTCATATCTGGCATAATGTCAGGTTGAGGGATGAAATGAAGACTCTTTTACTGATAATCTGATATACAAGGAAGCTGGCTAATTAGGCCTGTCACACTATAATAAAGGCAGATGAAATGAAATAAAATGGATGGCATAATTATGGGCTGTTATTGCAGATTATTAAAACATATAGAAAAATAAAAAAAACTTATGGTTTGAGAAAAAAAAATACATTATGTCTACATTAAAAAAAAAACGCAAAGGAGAAATTAATAAACTTTGAAATTACCGGCAAAAATCATTTTATTTCAAGGTTCTTCAGACTACCAACAGAGGGAGCAAGAGACAGCTCTTCAGGACGACAAAACAACGGTCATGAAAATATTGATGATGGAACCAAAGAAAGTGCCAAAACTTGTCTAAGAAGAAGTAGATTAAGAGGTGAGGTAATAAAATTTTATTTCAATAAATAATACCTCATAGTGTAATTCCTAAAAAAGTAGTATATTTATTTAAAAGAAATCTTGAATTGATTACAAATTATATAAAAATACTTTTTAATTATATTCAGTATTTTAAAATTTTCTTTGTAGGTGTATATCTAGAAAAAAAAATACATACAGCTGTTTTAAGTCAACAACTGCTATTATTAAATTAAAAAATGAAGAAAACTTATCTTACCTCAACATTATTCTCTTTGTCAGGAATTATTCCATTATTATTGGACAATGCTCCTGTATCGGTGTCTTGACTGGCTGGCTTTGAATCTATCATCTCACTCATTTTCTTGATTACCATTTGGGCTTGCAAAGCATCCTATATAAGTGGAACACATTACAAGTTTTCATTAATATTTTAAGGAAGTGACACTATGAGATTTATTTTAATTAATAAATTGAGTTAGATTTTACAACTCACCTAATAATTGTAGATTTCTTGAAGACTTGTTTTGATACTCTACATATCATTTTCAATTCCATCTAACCGTTGAATCAGTGGTTGGCAATCTTGTAGATTGCTTCCAGCTCCCTCTGTTGGCTGATTGATGAACTTCCAAATTAAATCTTTTTCCCCAGAAATTTTAAAATTCATGATTTTCCTTTTGTGTTTGTGGATGTGAATTTTCTCCCAAAGCAGTTAGATAAATCTAAAGAAATCACAGTTTGGGAGAAAATTCATATCCACAAAAATTAAATGAAAATCATGAATTCTGAAATTCTCAAGAAAAAAAGATTTAATTTGGAAGTTCATCAGTCAGCCAACAGAGGGAGCAGGATGCAACCTACAAGATCACCACCACCGATTCAACACTTAGATGGAATTGAGAATGATACGTAGAGTATCAAAACTAGCCTTCAAGAAATCTTCAATTATGAGGTAAATTGTAAAATTGAACTCAATTTATTAACATTACAAGTTGTCTTTACTACTATTCAAGTATTAATTCTAAGAAATAGTTTGTTTTTCCTTTATTCAATACAAATAGTATTAAGATTTACCAATAAGTTTACCTAATGTCTCTTACATATATAAAAAGATAGATTAATTCATTACAGTCTATTACTTTCTTTGTATTTATTTTTCTTTTATAGTAATTTGAGTATTATTCCTTTGTGTATATTTCTTTCATTATTTTTAATTTTAATTGTCTTTAATTTTATTGTATTGTTAGACATTGTTTTTATTATTGTTCAGTTTATTGTTTAGTATGTAATATTATTAGTTGACCCGGAATCACTCAACATTATGTAATATTATTGTAATTTGTTGCATTTAAATTTCATATGTTTGGCCTGGTGAGTGGAAGAGAAGGCCATAGTGGCTGTAACTCCACCAGGCTAAATAAATAAATAAAAATTTTTATCTAACAATTTTTTTAAAATGAATATTAGCAGATAACAATTTTTGTTGTACCAAATATTATATTGCATTTCCAAAAAATTAGACAGTTCCTACTATTCTATCAAAGTTAAACTGATACTAACATTACAATTTAATTTTAGGAAGTTATATTTTGAGGTTATTTTAATTATATTATTTTTGGTCTGGACATCTTACCTCAATTTTAATGTTGATTTGTTCTTGGACATGTTTCAAAACAATTCTCTGTTTTATCTTTAGTCTGGGAAAGCTGAAGATAAAACAGAGAATTGTTTTGAAACATGTCCAAGAACAAATCAACATTAAAATTGAGGTAAGATGTCCAGACCAAAAATAATATAACTAACATTACATATTATTAAATTAATATTAAGAAGCTAAAGATGTTACTATGATTGAAATAAGTAAATTAATGTACATAACATACCTCTTTAGTTAACTATGGACTACAGACTTACAGATGGCTTGTCTGTGTATATTGATTTCCATAATACACACATACCTGAGAAATGAAGTCTTCCACAACTAAAAATTAAATATGGTTTGGAGCCTTTCAGACTGTTGCCCATCTGCCATCCAGTACTTGACAGAACACTGAAGATGGACAACAGTAGAAAAGGGTTCTGAAGTTTTAGTAGAGGAAGACCTAGTTTCTCAGTTACGTTCATGTCATTTAAACTTTGATATAGTAACCTCAATGATGGTCCAAAATTCATTTTTAAAAATATTTATTCTGTCAAATCACATATAAAAGCAATCTCAAGAACCTAAAACCAAACTCCACTGTATGACATGCCTAGAAGTTCCTTGGCCTACCAGCCAGCTGCAGGCCTCATATCCATAAGTGCAAACTCCAGACGCAATCATAAAGCCATTATAGGAGTGTCATGTGGTGAGAATCTCGAGTCCCCAGTCTTTATAGCTGGTTTTTTCAACTTGAAGCCACTACTTATTATAGCCACCCAAATTTCTCACAATACTGAGCAGGCACTGGTTTCATACACTGGCAAAAATTCCAAGAGGAAATTTTCTTTCACATGTGGCAGACTTATAATTATACGCATCCTGTAGCTCTGCATCATCTCTCAGACCACTCAGCTATTGTGTAATTCGACACAGGGAACTTCTGTATTTGACCAACATTGACGAAGTACTGCAGTTGTATGACTAACTTGTTTTATATTATAAAGTGGATGACTGATGAAGTATGAGCAGTTTCAAACTTTTTTTTATTCAATGCCACCATGTTGTCATTCTGGTATTCTCTCCAGGCATGGTGTTAGTGTAATACACTTCTGAGGTTGGGCACCTGGAAGGCAGAGTTATGCAGCCCCGAATTTATATGATAGGTGATGATGATGGCAATGATGCACCAGGAGAGGCCTTAATCCTAAACTTAATAAATATGTTAATGAGGATAATGATAGCCAGATGATGTTCAGGGACTGTTTGGGCCTTAAAGTTTCCTGGCATTTGTCTTACAGATGAGGAAAAACCCCGAAGAAAACAATCACTTAGGAAACTTGTCCTGATTGGGGATCAAACCTGGCCCCGCTGCATGACAAATCAGCATGCTACCTCGAGACCACAGCAGTGGAGAGTGTCAAACTACAAATGGAACATAATGAATTATGCATTATTTGTTGCAGCCGAGTAGCTTAAGGCACGATGCCTTTGTGCAGATCTATAGGATCTGCACTGGTTAGGGTCCCCATGGGCAAAGAAGCTTTCTCATGGAAAGGTATGGGATTGGTGTCCACCCAGCATCATCAGGTATTTGGATAGCTACATAAATATTGGCTCCAGGTTGAGAAAGCCAGCTATAATGACTAGGAGACTCGACATACTGATCACATATCAACCCTAATCTGGCTAGATGATCATCCACCTCTATAAAAATTATAAATGGACGTGAGGCCAACATCCGGCTAGTAGGCCAAGAGGTTATTAAACAGTGTTAATAATGTAATATAAAAATCACTAAGAATAATATAAAACAATGTTATAGGTCAATATAAGCTACAAGCCAGAGTGTCACAGATTCAACTCCTAGTGGGGTCAGGATATTTAAGAAGGCCTAAATCTTATGGCAGCACCCTGGCCTGGAGTCAACTCAGCCTCTAACAGGAGAAAGCACAAGATGGCTATTTTGGAGAAAAAGGTGGCCATCATGAAGGACTGACAACATGGCTTATATCTCATATTTATTATTAGAAAGGGAGAGCCTTCTTTAGTGGAATCACTTAATTAAATAAATAAATGTCACTTAATTAAATAAATGTCAATTTACTGTACACCAATAATATTATTCATTCACAAACTGAAAAATCACAAAACAATATATATAACCACAGGCTTCATGATAATGATCTGTCCTCTTTGCAATTAATTTGTATTTAACATGCGTTTACTAGACCATGTTTAAGGCTGCTTTAGAATTATGATTACTGGTATATCATCTTGGAAGAAAGACTTTTGTTTCGCACTTTTTCTAATATAGAAGTTGGATGCGTTGAGTTACACAGTACTTGAAACTGTAAGATTTTAAAAATAAGAAAACAAGAATTGATTAAAAATTTTCCATTTCTTTTTCTCCATTTTAAATGACATGATTGTAGTACTGGGTGAGGCAATGAAACGGCACGATTTGGACTCCGGCTGACGGGCGCAGTGGGGGGTTATGGGAGTGGGGGAAACGACCTTGAGCATCTAGACAAGTGGAAATTTCAGTAGCCATGGAGCGTTGGTCAAGCGTGCAACGTGCGTTTGCTGTAAAAGCATATTATAAAAACATGGATAGTGTGGTTGGTGCCCAACGTGCTTTCCATCTTAAGTTTAATCTACCGCCACGGGCTCCCGTGCCATCGAGGAAAGCTATCCTCCTGTGGGTGAAAAACTTTGAAGCCACTGCAAGCACGACGAGAAAATTGGTGGTAGTGAAAAAACAATCAGGACCCCAGAGAACATTGATCGTGTGCGCGATGCATTAACACGAAGTCCGCGAAAATCAGCAAGGCGGCACAGCGCTCAACTTGGTCTCAGCAATCGATCAGTGAGACGGATTTTGAAGAATGACCTACACTATCACCCATACAAAATGCAGATAGTGCAAGCCCTACAACCTAACGATTACAATCATCGCATACGCTTTTGCCAAGCGATGCTTAATGTTATCGGAACAAATGGAGAAAGAGTGCATAACTTATGGATGAGTGATGAAGCCCACTTTCACCTTAGTGGTTACGTTAACAAGCAGAACTTCCGGTATTGGTCCGCAAATAACCCACGTGATCTTCATGAAAAACCTCTCCATTCTGAAAAAGTAACAGTTTGGTGTGCAGTATCTTCTCGTGGACTCGTGGGACCCTATTTTTTTGAAGATGAACATGGTAACACAGTAACGGTGAACTCTGAACGTTATGCTGACATGTTAGTAACTTTTGGTCTGCCTGGCATCGATCAGTATGATCCAGATGAAGAAACACTCTTCCAGCAAGATGGTGCAACAAGCCATACTGCTAATGTCTCAATGGGTTTGCTGAGACTCGCTTTTCCAGGACGGCTAATCAGCAAGAATGGTGATATCCCTTGGCCTCCCCGTTCGCCAGATTTGACCGCCCCAGACTTCTTTCTTTGGGGCTATCTTAAATGCAAAGTCTTCGAGGAAAATGCACCAAGAACAAAAGAAGATCTGAAGGAGAGAATCCGGCAGGAAATTAACAACATTCCTTTGCAGATGCTACAGAACGCCATGGGTGGATTTCATCTTAGACTCCAACAATGTGTGCAAAACCAAGGACGTCACCTTACTGGCACCATATTCAAAAAATGATTGTTTTTTAAGGTAAAACATTAATTTCCACTCATGTACTTAAGATTCATGTTCAAATAATTATACTCTTTTTGTAAATATATTATTGGTGATTTTTCAAAATCGTGCCGTTTCATTGCCTCACCCTGTATTTTCTAGTTGTTATATTTTTGTTTCTAAATAGAAATTTATTTATATTATATTACCATTTACCCTTATTATTTTTAATATTGTAAGATTTAATACCTGCTCAAGAGATTTCAGCCTTGCTTGTCTCCAAGCTGCTCGCTTCTCTGCTTTTAGAGCTCTTTGTTCAGCAGGAGAAAGTTCTTTCTCATCATCTTCATCAGTCAGCAATCCCTACACAATATCGTGTTATAAATAAATTTATTATAATGTAGACCTAAGTTAATTGGTTTCAAGTGTATATTTGTGTCATGGAGCTACTATATCTCTTCTTCTATATCTCATGGACATTTTATTTAATTATTATCTTGTTTTCTTTAAGAAAATTGAAGAAGGAGAAGATAAAAGATATAGAGTAGAATAGAGACAGGAGGAGATATAAGCACAAAAATTAAACAAAACAAAAAATGTACAGAAAATGGGGTCAGTGAGGTTACCATGATTAATTCAGAAATGGTCAATAAAAAGGAGAAAATGTGGAAGACAAATCACATTTGGCTCCAAAATTATGATAATTCCATGGAAAGATTTGGAAGAACAGAGGAAGACATACAAGATAGAAATGTATGAGACTTCTAAATCAATTATATAGTTTTTTTAAATGCAATGCACATATTGTATTTGGTTAAGATAAATGATCTCTTATTATATAATAAAAATAACTGAACATAAAATTATTAATTTAACTTTCAGAAGAAAACCGCCAAGAAACGACATAACACCAGTCGATGAGATTCTACTGATGATGTAGATATAGCTCCGAAACTGCAGTCTAGAAGAATAAAGGATATGAGGTGAGGTATTAAAAATATTAATTTAATTCATAAAATTATTACCTCTTGCTGTAATTTTTCCTTCATACGACGTTCAGCTTTTGCTGTTCTTACACTGCCCATGCTTAGCAAACCAGTTGTAGCTGAGGTAGCAGATGTTCTGAAATAAAACAACCACACATTTATTACAGTATTGTGACACATTGTTGGGCAGGCTTTTTAAATTATCAGGCAAAGGCAAGAGTTCGGTCTTGCCTTGTATGGTAGAGAAGGATTCGTTAACTGTCAATTCACAAATCAGTGACCCATGGAGAAGTTTCCACTGTGAAAAAGTCAGTTTTCGAGTCTTCCACTCTAGATGAGTCTAGACTGAGATTCCGGAATGATCCTACCCTCCCATATAAAGAAAGTGTAAGGGTTGACACCCAGTCAGTTGTAGTTATGTCCAAATAGTGGACTAGTGTAATGAACTTAAGAATTTTATTTTCTGCAGTGCATTTTCTGAAGTGCCACGAAAAGGGTAGCTGGGGTATTTAAATGGCTGGCCTGTGGGTTTAAATGCCCTGCTCAGTGCCTGGTACTGAATGTGACACATGTTACATTTCCTTATATTTGGGTAGATTCGATTACAGTAAAAAAAGAATTATTATAGTAGAATTTAGTTACATATCTGAGGTGTATATAATAATTGTTGGGTAGAAAAAAGTATGAGAAATAGGGGAAAATGAATTATAATTTCTTATAAGTCTAACCTAAAAATTGCAAAAAAATAAATAATTTCCTTATGTTTCAGTATATTTGGGTAGTTTGATTGCAACTTGGGGTAGATTAGCTACATTTAGTTAAAATTATGATTTTTTTTTTACTTTTTTTGAATTTTTGTTGTTCTGCCGAATGAGGGATCATGATTGGTCAAGTATTATGATTCTGTGGGGTTGGCAATTCTATTTTCCCATTATTATGATCTAAATTTTTGAGCAGTTATATTGTTTTCTTCATTTTTTTAGGTTATATTTATGTGAATTTCAATTTCATTTCTTTCCTATGTTTCATACTTTTTTCTCCCAAGAACTATATATATATATATATATATATATATATATATCTTCTTGTATCTTGTAAGCCCATGTTTCCCTTAACAGTGATTTAGGTGCTCTCCCCCTACAGGGAAGAATTTGAACCATACTAATTTAGTTACACTTGTTTTTGTATAGATGTCTTTTGAGTGGTCCATGGTCAGTGTTCTGCCTCATACTGACATCTAGGAAACCAAGGTAGTACTAGGGCGGGGAAATTCGGTAAATTTTTCATTCAGGCTTAAGGATCTTTTACAAGCCTGAAAATCTTCAGACTCGGGACCCACAGCTTAAAGTCCCTCCCGGAGGACTTGCTCCTTGGATTTTTCCAGCCTAAAAAATCCATTGACTCCGGCTGGGTTTCAACCCGCGACCCTTGAGACCAGAGGCAAGGAGCATAACCACTAGTCCACCACGGCCGACTATATATATATATATGAAAAGAAAAATAAATTCCTTGGAGCAGGGATTTGAAACCGAGACCTCTAACTCTATACATTAGTGCACTTCCAACTGTGCCACTCAGGCATTCCAGCACAAAAATGTATTTTTCATCTTATATATGATTCTCTATCTAACATATAGTTAGAGGTCTCGGGTTCAAATCCTGGCTCAGGAATTTATTTTTATTTTCCTGCTATATATATATACACACACACATATATGGCAGGAAAATAAAAATAAATTTCTGAGCCAGGACTTGAACCTGAGACCTCTAACTATACGTTAGATAGAGAATCATATACAAGATAAAAAATACATATTTGTGCTGCAATGCCTGAGTGACACAGTTGGAAGTGCACTAATGTATAGAGTTAGAGGTCTCGGTTTCAAATCCCTGCTCCAAGGAATTTATTTTTCTTTTCATGCCATATTTGTCTTCATTGCTAAATGTAAAAAATTTAATTATAACATCATAATATGTATGTATATATATATATATATATATATATGGGTGTACATCTTCGGAAACGGACCACAGCAAAAACTCTATTTGTTTAATTATATAAGACCTAAACCTCTGACTTGAACTTATCATTCCTTGATAATGGCATGTGGGATCATGCCGAAACGTCGGAGTTAGTGGCCAAACTTGAATCCAAGACGCGGAAAACTTTCTTATTCATACTTATATTCGCGAAAATCTGCAATATAACATATATATATGTGTATATATATATATATACATACATACATACACACACACACGTAGGTAGTTAATTCTACAGTGGCAATTTTTGCATATTTTGGAATTTTCTTCTAAAGTTACAGTATTGCACTTTTTGCTGACAATCACCCTTAATTTAATTAAAGCTTACTTAGTTGAGCGATTTTCATTTTCTTCATCATCATCTTCATCAGCTTCATCTAGTTGCGTCCAACTTTTAAGTTCGTCTTTTGAAAGGGCTGCAATTTTCTTCTCTAAAAAAAATACATGTATTATTAATATAATATTTCTATAAATATAAAGTGATTTTAAACCCAATATATAAAGTAATTTTAAATCTAATGTCTTCCAGTCATTGTAATAGCATTTGGGAGTTCAAAACATCCTAGATTTTTCATTTGCAGGTGTAGCAGACATCCTCAGTTAGTAACATTCTTCCTATACTGACCCCTAAACTGTCATTATAGAAATGGTGCCTCATTGATGCCATTTGCAAGTATATTTAGGGACAATAAAAACATCCTGGATTTGGTACCTATATTTACTCGCAATCATGGGAGAGAATGTAATGTACAGTGCCTCCCTCTTCACCACTACTCATTGAGTTTTATTTACTATGCAAGCTATTAATGAAGTAATGCAAAAACAGGCTATGTCCAATATAAATACCAGTGTCAAAGCCATAATTTGAATGCTCATATAATGGATCTACATATTATTTTTTATGAACAGAATGACAGATCAGTGAAACATTTCAATGTTCAGAATGGTTTTTGTTGAGTTTTCTAAGATTTTAGAAACAAGTAATATTTTTTTGGCAATGGCTTTCATTCTATAATAAGAATCAAATAAATTGTGAATTCTTCTTACCTCATACATCTATGTTTTTTTAAACACAGCATCGCAGAACCATCTTCTCCATCGTCAGCTGTTTTCACGACTCATAATGTTAAAATTTCCAAATTTATTATATTAAAATTAAAAAAAAAAAGGCTTACATTCTATATTCATCAGGTAATATTTGTTTTGTTTTTGCATCAAACAATAAAAGTAAACACAAGACACAAACAAAACTAGAGACTACATTGCATAAATAACCTATATAAGAAGTATGAGGTGAGTCAAGAAACAACTCAACAAAATTAAAATAAACCTCATAGTGTTATTTCCTATTTCCTACCTACATAACTTAACCTATTTCTATTTATATTCTCAAGATATTTTAATGTTCCCTTCCCCAGTGTACCAGTTCTATGATAGATGAGATGTCAACCAGTGGAATGCTATCTTCTGAGGATGAGTGCTAATAAGTAAAAGAATTACAAAATTACATATATATAAAATTTGCAAAATTATTGATTAAACATGCCAATACTTAAATTAATTACCGTACTTAATGAGATTCTACACAAATCTTGTCAACAATTAAAATACATTATATTATTTTTGGTCTGGACATCTTACCTCAATATTAATGTTGATTTGTTCTTGGACATGTTTCAAAACAATTCTCTGTTTTATCTTCAGCTTTCCCAGACTGGGAAAGCTGAAGATAAAACAGAGAATTGTTTTGAAACATGTCTAAGAACAAATCAACATTAATATTGAGGTAAGATGTCCAGACCAAAAATAATATAATTAAAATAACCTCAAAATATAACTTCCTAAAATTAAATATTAATTAAAATACATGTTTTATTAATATTTGAGTTTGTATTTTTTTAACATTATCTCATATGTTTATAAACATATGAGGTAAGAATGTTATAAAAAAATACAAACTCAAATATTAAATTAAACCTCATAATGTAACTTCCTAATGATTTTAAAACATGTTTTATTATTAATTTAATACTTCTCACTGAATATACAACTAAAATACATACCTTCCTCCTGTTTCATTCGTTCCACTTCATCTTGGCTAAGGAAACTGAATACTTTTTCTGCAATAAGAAGATCATGAAGAAACATTAAAAAATAAACAAATGCAAAAAAAAAATGTTATTTAAAAAATAGAAATTAAAGTAAGTGGGAATCAATAATCTGAACATTTGGACCAGGTATAGTCAATATATTCATTTATTTGGATAATTGAATATAAAAATGGCAGAGTGGACAAAATATGTTTATGCTCGATCACGTGTAAATGTAGTAAATATGCATCTGGTAGCTGCACTTTAATGGACCTCAATAAAGTGTACTTGTTCATTAATAATTTCCCTGCAGTCGGTATGATATCATATCAAAATGAATTCAACAGACGTCTGGCATTGTTATGTTTTTACCTCTTGTCACACAGCCATGTTTTGGTCACTCTGTAGGCTTCAGAAAAAAAAAATGAGCTGATGAATGAAACTTCATCAGCTTGTTGAGGAATGTTTATCCTTGAATCCAAGCAGTATGTTTGTTCAGCTGCTACACTGTCTGTTGCGGAATAACAATTTTAAATTTTTGTAAGATTTACATATCGGTTCAACAGGGCTTTGCATAATACAGATCATAATTTACATACCGCAGAACTAAAACATGTTATAAATGGAATCTGTGCAGGTGGTATTAATGATGAATTGTTGATTCCAGAACTTGATGAATTTGAGGAAAATATTCTAGGAATTGAAAATAATGATGATGTTTCAGAAGAAACAATGTGCTTTAACAAAAAATCAGGTCAGAAAAAGAGGGAAAAACTATAATGTTCCTAAATATTTCCTTTTATTGGTGACTGTGGATCCAAATTTGATGACAAAAGTTACAGTAAACCTAAACTCTCGACTACAGGATGGTGTAAGACTCGTACAATGATTCATATGCTCCTAACTAAAAGGAAGATGGGTGCTGCAATGCAAAAGGGTAGAGTGTGTACAAACTGTGGTGTGGCTCTTTCCAAAACTCCATGTTTCCCAAGTATGATACCAAAATCATGACCCATCAAAACTCTTGTTTTGGATCTGCAACGACCCCCATCTTACTGATAAAGCATAACATATTTACCAAGACAAATAATACAACAGAGTTGAGTTGTGTGAAATGATTTTAGAAAAAAAATAGGGTATCCCCAAACATCTGAAAATTTACTCCAAAAAACTTTAAAAAAAAAAAGGCGAATCTATATTTGTGTGGAAAGGTCAAGTAATTGTACAAATGTGGGAAGACAAGAGGTCAGTGATACTTTTTTTTCTACCACTTACAGTGAAAAAAAAAAAAGAAAAAGAAAAGAAAAAAGTGAACTCTGATAAATGTAGCTGCCAAGGAGAGACAATAAAGAAGCCAGAAATTGTTATTGACTATAACAAATATAAGTAGATGGAGCAGATCAGATGCTACATTATTTTTCATGTTGCTGTAAAACTGTCTAGTGGACCAAGAAACTTGTTTACTACTTGCTAGAAATGGCTGCACTGAATAGTTTCATTTTGCTATAAAACAGAACACCTCTGTTCAAAAATGCAAAGAAAAGTGTTAAGCTTTCAAAAAATTTCTACCAGACTGTACTGAATGCACGAGAACACCAAAGTAGTGTTAAGAAGAGACAGATGAGGAAGAATCACATTCGTAAGTACCAACTTCGAGTGTGTGCATACAAACACTATTGAAGAGACCTTTAAAGAAAGATTTTAGTTCTCAACTACAGTGTGTTCTAAAGACAAACAAAATGATTCATGTGCCCCAACTAAAAAGAAGAAGGGTGCTCTATTGTGAAAGGGTGGAGTGTGTTCATCCCATGGAGTAAAAAATAAAGAAACAAGTATGATGATCAAACTGTGGATACAAAACAGCTGTGTACAAAACTCCCTGTTTCCACAACTATCATACCAAAAAGAAGTACTAAACATTTTATTCAGGTACTGACATTTTTATTATATGTTCTGCTATTATTCCCTGTAAATTTCAGCTTATAACTAACAATAGCATGGTAACAGAAAATTTATATTTCAGTGCATGCATTTCAGCTCTTTTTAAGCGTTAAATCGCCTGCCAGCATTTAAATACCCATGCTGCCAGGAAAAGAGTTAAAGTACTAATGTTCGACCATTCAGAAGATCCCCATGCAACAATGGAAAAGTGTAAATATTGATTATTCTCATATGTATAATCAAAAGGTAATTCCCACAAGTTTAGAAAAAGTAAAAAACACAGACACTAGTGACAATGAAATGCAACTTTTATCAATCATTTTTCAGTTTCTAATTTTTTAAAGTTTACAGCATATATGTAACACCTTCATCAAGTATTTTGTTTCTGAGAAAAACATTTAATAGTTTTACATCTATGCACATCTCATGCTACCAGCTGCTGCTTAAGGTCATATGCACTACTCATTAAGGTAAGAGTAGAATATTTATGAATACTTTAAATTTAGACATATGGTCAAACATAAATAGCTGTATGAAACTTGACTGTAATGGAAATAAACTCATATTTGTCTAGTGTTGCGTTTTTGCAACAATTAACATCTGTGTGTTAGTCTGATTATAATTAGCACTGGATTTAGACAGCAATGGAAATTGCTACATATTCTTTCAATATAAGCATGACAATGTTTTATTGTGTTAGTATTTCCTTGTTAGTCTTGTCATGTAAGTGATGGTGAAAGATTGAAAAAAAATTTTGTTTCTCGCAACTTGGAAAAGAATATGCACAATTATTCTATAAAAGGTAAAATCTGCAGCAGAATGACACTTATTTATGATACTTTCTTATTGCATTTAGTATTAATGAACTTTGCCATAAACATTATATATATATATATATATATATAGATATAATAGTGTCCACTGCTGTGGTCTCGAGGTAGCGTGCTGCCTTGTCATTCAGCGGGCCCGGGTTCGATCCCCGGTCGGGGGAGTTTTTCTGGCTGAGGTTTTTCCTCTCTGTAAGACAAATGTCAGGAAAACTTTAAGGCCCAAACGGTCCCCGAAATCATATGGCCATCATCCTTCACCGGTGTGGAAAGCAACGGGAAGCTACTATACCTCCAATTTCCTAGTAAAGCTGCAAGCATAGCATGAAAATGCTATGATTGCAGTGAAGGACCTGCCTTCGGGCAAAATTACTATGGATGGGATGGATATAATAGTATATTATGATGTGAGGTTGGGAAGTGGTTTTTACAGAATTGAGGAAAATGTTTAAAAACTGAGTGATAGCGAGGTTTTTAATTTCCAGATTCGGTTTTTAATTTCCAGATTCTATAAAACACTTCACAAATGTGCATTGTACATTATTTTTGTGTGATGATGTTTTCAAAATAATAAATAATAGTAAAATAATAACATCTTTGTTGGAAACATTTGTGTTCATTATAAACAACTGATTAACATTAACAGTGTGGGCACTGTTTATTAGTTGGAATTACAGGAGGCCATGACACATCAATCAGTTATAAAATGATGGCAAGTAAAGTATTTATTGTTTTATATTTAAACAAATAAAGTTCAATTCATTTAATATGCAGTGATTTGTTTTGTATTATGTACATTAACACTACCTTTTGGATATTTTTTGTATATACATTGTATATAGTATACATTGAGGGCAGTGGTTTTACTTCCCACACACGTTTTGTAATATGTAATATTACAGTATAGTTACTTTATTAGAATATAATTATTTAGATTGGCAACCCCGAAATGTAGGAAGTTGAACTTTCAATCATGGTTGCCATTCTGTAAGTACGACAAAATGCACTATCGCGCAAAAACATATATTTACATGGAAGATATTTTGTTGTGTTTTAGATGTTGCATTTTCCCAATATTAAGCACATATAACACATGCATTATACAAATGTAATTTCATTTCTGAATTCTGATATCAAAGGAGATTCTTGAAATTCTAGAGGATGATAACTGTTGGAGACTCAAAACAAATAATGAACTAAACAAATTAATAAAAAAAAATCAGAATATAGTAAACCATATAAGATCACTCACAATTGGTTGGCTGGGACATTTAATAAGAATGGATGATCAGAGATTGGTTAAGAAACTCTATATAAATGGAAACCTATAGGAGGCAGAGCAGTTGAAAGACCGAAGATAAGATTGGAAGACGACACAATGAATAATATAAAGAAAATTAAAATTACTAACTTGAATATGACAAGAGACAGATTAGCATGGAGGAGGATTGTTCAGAAGGTCAAATCTTTCACCTTTGAAGTTGTCGCGCTTGAAGTTGATGATGATATTCAAACGTATGAAAATATTAATAGCATACATGTATTTATATTGCCTCCTGACGTTATAGAAGATACTGATGAGAACAGTGAATATGAAGATTTTGATGGGACATATGACAATCTAAGTGGTACACAACTGTCTTCTGATGTGGAATTGATATTTAGAGGCAGAGAAGTTGATGTCTTTGTAAGAAATTTATCAGAAAAATAAGTTTAGTCCCCGGTACCTGAATCTAATAAGAGACATAGTGCTAAGAATAAATGCTATGGAAAAAAACAGGATTTATTAGAAGAAAATAATATCCAAAAACAGTTGGAACACACTGACACTGCTTTCAATCTAAACACATTTATTGATTAATCCTAACATCACTTTAGTTTCTTTTATTTATTTTTCATAGAGTTGCTTTTGGAAATGATTGTAAAAGAGACTGTAATTTATGCCAAACAGAAAGGAAGGAAGGAAGGGGAAAAAAAAAGTAAAATAGAGCGTAATTTATGCTAAACAGAAAAAAAAAAACATATTTTGAACTGTCTGTTTGTGAATTGAATGCTTCTATTAGAACCTTATTAGTTAGTAGTTATATAGCTGTCCCTCACAAGAGAATATATTGGGAAGAAAGGCGTTATACTAAAAATGAAGCTATATTGCAAGCTATGAGGAGAAGCAGAGTTGAAGAAAACATATGTTTTCTTTATTTGAATAACAACACAGCACTTGAGGCAGAGAGCTAATCTATACTTACTTACTTACTCACTGGCACTATTGAACCCGTAGGTTCATGGCCGCGTGGACATAAGCTCTCCATACATCCCTATCCTGAGCTAATGTTTTCCAATCATTCCCTGTATAATATACTTCCCTCAAATCATAGTTAATGTTATTCTCCCACCTCATTCTTGGTCTACCAACTGGGTGTTTTCCCTCTGGCTTTCCTACAAGAAGCTTCCATGCAAGTCTTTCATTCCCCATACGTGCAACATGTCCTGCCCAACGCAGTCTACGAGACTTAACTGTTCTTATTATATCTGGCTTCCTATAAAGACCATGTAGTTCATTGTTATGTAGTTTTCTCCATTCACCTGTCTGTTCATCTCTCTTTGGTCCAAACATTTTCCTAAGTACTTTATTCTCAAATACTTGTAATCTCCTTTCCTCCCTTAAAGTAAGAGTTCATGTTTCGCACCCATATAGTATAACTGGTAGAATAATAGTTTTATATATTTTCAGTTTAACTTTTTTGAAAGGAGTTGGGACATCAAGAGTCTCTCAATGTATAATAACACGCATTTCCAGAATTGAGCCTATGTTTAATTTCTTTGTGCATCTCATTCCTAGGTATTTGAATTCAGCAATTTCCTTAAAATTTCCCTCATTTGTCATTAGCTGTCCATTTCCATTATATAATGTATTTCTACGTGTGACCATATATTTAGTTTTATTGATATTTACTTCCAGTCCTAAGTTCTTAGTGTTACTCAATAGTGTGTGCATATTGTCCTTTAGTATCTCCTCACTATCGGCCAACAATACTACATCATCAGCATAAACTAACAGTTTATTAATACCATTCAGTTGTAAGCCTTCCTCATTCTCTAAAGATCTAATCTATATTAATTAATTAGATACATAATTAATTAAATATCCTTCTTAGTTTAACCTCTCACCTTATAGGTACTTTTATGTGCCACATGCCATCCGGGCCTTAATGTGAAACGACCTGTCATGAGAGGGATTTTAATTATGGATCACACACATACTTTTTTGACCACACAAGGACATGGAGGGTCTCCCCAAATGAGTGATAAGCTCAATTCAGGGCTTCCTCCAAGACAACACAACATTAAGACGAGAAACACCATTCACACACACATATTCATACTAAACATGGCAAATATGATAATGAAGATTATGATGGCCATATGATGTTCGGGAACAATTTGGGCCTTAAAATTTCCATACATTTGTCTTACAGGTGAGAAAAAACTCACCTAGGAAACTTGTCCTGACTGGGGATCAAACCGGGCATGCAGCGTGACGAGGCAGCATGCAACCTTGAGACCACAGTGGTAGCCTATTTAAATTTTTTAATTTAGCAAAATTGTTTTTGGATGATGAAATTTTAGAATGAGTAAATGAATTTAATTATTTGGGTTATAATTTAATTGGGTTATAATTTAACATTTCAAGATGAAGCGGATATATTAAAGAAAATCACAAATTTCACAAAAACAACGGGGATAATGAACAGTATAATGAAACCATCTTTAGTACAGAAGAACACAAGATTCCGGCTTTATAAGTTCTCGCAAGACCAGTATTAAGATATGGTAGTGAAGCATGGACAATATGAAGAAGAGATGACAGCTGAATAACAGCAAATGAGATGTGATTTATGCGCCGTACAGCAGGCTATACAAAGTGGGACCATAAAAGAAATGAGGAAATTATGGAAGAATTGGATGTAGAACCCATTCTTCACCATATACAAAACTACCAGAACAACTGGAAAGCCTATCTTCAACGAATGCCGTCCCATAGAATTCCAAAAGCCATAGTACATTAGGCAAAAGATCGCTGGGACGTCCAAAAAAGTGCTGGATGGAAAATTCCTCTTTGAGACCGTAACAAGCCACGCAGCCTAATACTTGGATGGATGATGATGAATTTAGCATTATATTGTTGCTCAAATTTTTAATCAAACAATTATCAAGATTTACAAGAACAAGGATAGGAGACCATTGGACATCAGTTGTGAACGTAATACAGCATTGAGAATGTCACAAATGAAGTGAAGAAACTCGAGTCTGCTTGTGAGTTAAGAAGTATGAGGTGAGTGAAGAAATAACTAAACAATATTACAAGATTGTAATCAAATGGTAAAGAGAAAAATGTATGCCTGAACCGGGAATCGAACCCCGAACCTTCAGCTTTCCGTGCTGATGCTCTAACCATTGAGCTAATCCAGGCTTCTTTCCCATCCAAGCATAAATCCTTCCTTTACCTTACTGTCTTGGTCCCACATTCAAATGCTATGAATCATCATTCACAAATACACAATGAATGGCTTCTACCTGAAGAAGACATGAAGGGACTCCACATAGCTATAGCATTATTTATTAAATTAATATTAAGAAGCTAAAGCTGTTACTATGATTGAAATAAGTATATTAAAGTACACTACTAAATTATTGTAATCAAATGGTAAAGAGAAAAATTTATGCCTGAACCGGGAATCGAACCCCGAACCTTCAGCTTTCCGTGCTGATGCTCTAACCATTGAGCTAATCCAGGCTTCTTAGCTCAATGGTTAGAGCATCAGCACGGAAAGCTGAAGGTTCGGGGTTCGATTCCCGGTTCAGGCATAAATGTTTCTCTTTACCATTTGATTACAATAATTTAGTAGTGTACTTTAATATACTTATTTCAATCATAGTAACAGCTTAGCTTCTTAATATTAATTTAATAAATATTACAAGAACAAGTTGGTGCAATATGTGGTGTGCAAAATTATTAAAGAAACTTGGAAACCACGAAAGCAAAACAAGTTAGTGATTCTGTACACCCAATTTATTTAGTCACCCTCCACTGCTGGTTATCAGACTTTTATAATTAAACAAATACAGATTAACTCTCAATCTTTATGATTCCTACTCACCTGGTTTAGGGGATGGTTGATGTTGTTCTTCCATTGCTTTTTCAAAGAATTTCATTTTATCACTCACTGACATCTTCTTTACTTCAGCATTATTAACACCCTGACAAAAGAATATTACATTAGTACCATGAATACTTGACCATTCCAATTTATTGATATGGCCACTCTAATAAAATGAAAAAATAAATATATAAAAATAAAATATACTTCCTCAATATTCATATAATTATGGATGACTGTAACAAAATTTAGATTTCTTAAGACATAAATAACACACATAGATGTAACTTCTTAGCTATACTAAAATTTGATCATGCCAAATTTATATTTTATAAAATATAATATTATCACAGTTAAAAAACATACCATGATAAGGAGCTGTAACAAAATCTTAATGCAATGAAATAAAAAAATAAAGTGAAAAAAGAGAATATTATTTCAAAACAGTAGCAAATACTTAAACCTCAACCTCCAAAAGGTTTGTATAGGCCAAGAAATAGAGTATTATTTGTGAAATAATTAGTTGTACACATTTCAGACTTAATTAATTCTGTGTCTTGATAAAACTAACTTCTTTATGTTTCACAAGTTATAGCCTATATATTTTTTAATGTAAATTTAACATTATACATGTTTATAATTAATGTTTTAGCAAATTTTTACTATAAAATTTGTATATTGATTTATAGCATTAGTGGCAATTGATGAAAATAATATATTATCACATTGCTGTCCTATTCCACATATGAGAAATTTCTGGATTTGCAGTTCCCAGATAATGGATTTGAAAAATAGCAACACCATTGGCCTGGTCTTCACATTCCCTGTTCCCGTCGTGGAACCGGCAGTTTCCCCAAATTTTTACATCTTTCTGGGTTTTGGTCGGTAGTTTTTGTAATGGACAGGGTGATGTGTTCATGCCATAAAATTTGTATATTGATTTATAGCATTAGTGGAAATTGATGAAAATAATATATTATCACATTGCTGTCCTATTCCACATATGAGAAATTTCTGGATTTGCAGTTTCCAGATAATGGATTTGAAAAATAGCAACACCATTGGCCTGGTCTTCACATTCCCCAAATTTTACATTTTTGTAATGGACAGCGTGATGTTTCATGCCATAGCCGAGAGATTTAAGGCATTGTGTCTTGGAGCAAAGCTTCAGAACTTGTGCTGAATAGGAAAGACATTTTCTCATAGAATTTCTGCCATTAAGGGGCTGGTGCTCACCCAGCATCATGCAAAATTTGGGTAGCTACAATAAGTAGCAGCTGCAGGTTGAGAAAACCAGCTAAAATGACTGAGGAACCAAACATACTGACCACATTCTATCCCCATATTGGCTCGATGATCGTTCATCATATCGACGGTAGACAATGAAAACCCCGTAACTCCATCAGTCATTGAAAACCACATAACTCCAATAGTCAGCATAGAAATACGTGATGCATAACCTGTTGAGAACACGGACTTCAAATTTATTAATAACTTGACTTGTACTCTGTAGTAAAATATATGGGAATTATTGCTTATCAATTTTCATAATTATTTAAAACAGTTATTTGTTTCTCCTGTAAAATTTACAAAAATGGAGTTACGAGATTTTCATTGCCCACCATCGATATGGATCTGAGGCCTGCAGACAGCTGGTAGGCCAAGGGCCTTCCAGACCTGTCATGCCATGGAGTTAAGGAAAAAGGAATTACATGTCAGTGGAGAACTTGAATCACTTGTAATGCAAAATTAATCAAGTTATTACATCACGTATGACCAGCCTCATGGGTCTTATGGTCAGAGCTTCCGACTACCAGTTTGTGAGATCCCAGATCTAATTCCCAGTTTGACCACAGGAATAATTCCTTAAGGCAAGTATTCCAATGGTCGCCCATGGTCTAGAATTTAGGTCAAGTTAGATTTAAGGACTCTCCTGGTGCTTCCTTATCATTTATCATCCATCATATCATCCAGGTAATGTAACGATGCCTTCCAGGCATCCCAAATTCAGAATGGGTTACAATTCTGCCAATGCCAGGAGAGAATTCCAGAAATGTCATAAGAAGACCTGATGACATTGGATTAAAAAAATTACATCACAACATCCTGATTGAAGGTCAAGTACACGTTGGATGGATTTTTTAAATATTAAATTGGACACCTTTTATATTCATTTATAAAACAGACATTTTATTAAGACACAGAATCTTATTTCAGTAAAAGTATTTACTGGAAGAACAATTTACCCAGCACCATGTTAAAATGAAACAATCTTAAAAAAAAAAGAATAAATTATTTTTTAAGTATAGCTGATAACACAATGATTCCTTTATATCTTTGTTCATGTTGGTACAACATTTTATTAAATAGTTCATGAATCGGAATGAGCCAAATATGAAAATCTGTAGAGGGAAGAGAGAAAATTTAAGATAATTAAATAAAGCTGTTTGAAAATTTTAATTTGAACTTTCTTATTGGCTGAGACATTGCAACTGTTATATATTGACCTATACCTAAAACTATTATTTGAAAATTATGGCAGCATTATCTGTAATTTAAATATTCACACTTTTATTAACAGCTTCAAAATACAGATTTTTTCTGGGCTTATTAGTCATGGTCTATGTGATTTTCCATTTTAAGAAGACTCCTTGAAGATTCCAGATGCAAAACTGAAGAAAATAAAGGAGATCACATTCCGTAAATCCACAAGCCCAAAAATTGTAATATTATGTAGAGAATTTTCAATATATCTGAAGACTTATGTATATTTAATTCATTCTTAAAAATATTTTTAAAATACATTTAATTTTTAATAAGTTCATCTGATTTTTATTTTAAATCTCAAGAAAAATTTTAAAGAGGATATTACAATAAGTACAGGTAAAATTAAATTTTTAATATTAAAATTATGGAAAAAATGAATGACTTAAAAATATGAAATAAAAATCCTTTTGCATTTGATGAAATTTACAAATATATACATCTAGGTATGAAACAAATATATCTCAAAAAGAAAACATACGTTGCTGATAAAACTGATTTGCCAAGCTTCAGCTTTGAAAGTGAAGAAGATAAAGCAAAAGCTTTCATTTAATAAAAGCAATGTTGATTTATGGTTCAAATTTTTTATAAACCTAATTGCTATTATTTCATTAAGCTTATTCATCTTGTTTTATTTTGTAAAAAATAATGTCTGTTTAAAAAAGATGAAGATATAAGCTTTTGTAATTCTGTACACACACTGTTCTTGCATAATGAACCCACCTCCGATGGGTTGATCTTCTTTCCAGAAAGACGAGCATTTGGTTTTCGGCTTCGAGCAATGGGATCCAGCAAGTCCTCAATCGAGGAATCTAAATCATCTTCACGTGTTTTGGTAGTTTGGGGATGGGTGCTGTAAGTGGGGCGTAGAGGTTGTGAAGAGGCATCAGTACTAGTGGTAACCAAATGACTGGACTGTGATTTCTCCCTTTCTGTTGGAAATGTTTGTAATGGACTTTGGTAACTTGGTACTGGAGGTGGTAAATCAGGAGGGCGTGCTACTGGACGAGACTGTAGAGAAGTTAAAGATGGAGGTGGTGGAGGAGGTGGTAAATTATGAGAAGTTATATTTGAACGAGACTTTGGAGAAGTTATGGGAGGTGGTGGTGGGCTTGGTTTTGGACGAGACTGTAGGGGAGATATTAAAGGAGGTGGTGGTGAAGAGGGTAAATTTCGAGGGGTGTGAATTGGATGAGACTGTAGAGGTGAAATTGAAGTAGGAGGTGGTGGTAAATTGTGAGTGGGAACTGGATGAGACTGCAAAGGTGAAATTGAAGGAGGAGGAGGAGGTGGTAAATTGTGAGGGTTGTGAACTGGATGAGACTGCAGAGGTGAAACTGAGGGCGGTGGTAAACTTTGAGGTGCTGGAAGTAATCCATATTTAGGAACTGAAACAGCATAATGGACGGTTGCTGGTACTGAAGTAGCATAAAAACCTTGATCTACAAATGTGGTTTCTGATGGTACAGCAAACATAGATGAAGGATTAGGAATTGCTTCTTGTTCTGCTACTACAGTCTGCAATGGATGAGTGGAGAAATTTGGTGGAGGTGGGGGTGGAGGTGCAGGTGAATTTTCATACATCGAAACATGCTCAGATTTTGCAGGCAAAGGAGATGCAACTGTTGAAATGTCTTTTTTGGTTGGCATATCTTTGGATTGCTGTGGCAAAGAAGCTTGTTGTATTGGCTGGGATTTTATGTGTGAAGGTAATGTTGCAAACTGCTGGGAAGCTGAATGTGTGGGAGTCACTTGGGTTGTGCGAGGAAGCGTAGAAGAGCTGGCAGCATTAGGTATGGGTGAGTGAGCATCACTTAGAGCAGGCTTCGGCCCATCAGAAACAGGCTGCATGACACACCAATGAGAAAGAAAAAAAAAAGGCAAATAATTAGTTCCCAGAAAAAATAAATAAAGATGCATTTAAGAAATAAAAATACTGGCATCACATTAAAAAACTACAACTTAAATTTAAAGTTAAAATAATGCTATTTTATATTAAACTAAATATTAAGATAGGAGAATACTATTACCAATGATAGGAAATTTAGACATAACATGCAATCGCTACAGAAAAACCTAAAATGCACATACATACCATTAGAAACCATGTGGAAAATTCAGACAGCTTAATCAATATACCGAGTGTAACAACAAAATATATCAAAACTTTCCTCACACCTAGAGGATGAAACTATTATACAAACATAAGATCATTCTTTATAACCTTGTTAAAATTCGTTTACACCTATTTTGTTAGAGTGTATGAGGCATAATCTGATTTATTTTATATAATGCTATACCCTGGCTGAGAGGCTGACTCCTTGGAGCAAGTGGTTAGATACACGCCTCTCACTGCTGGGGTCTCAAGATTGAGTCTCGGTCACTCCATGTGGGTTTTATGGTGGATGAAATGGAGCTTGGGCAGGTTTTTCTCAGAGTTTCTCCTGTTTTCCCCAGCCACAAATTTCATTCCATCATTTCTCCATACTCATCTCATTCATTCTGCTTATCCACTCTTGTGATGGTGTGTCAGGCATGGTCAGCCGGCACCCTTGTTGTTCACAGGCCTCTACAAATATAACTTTATCTCATTTCTCGACCAGACACTGAGTTGAGGGGAGATATATATATATATATATATATATATATACGCACACCCTGCTGAGAGGTATCTTGCCTTTTGGAGAGCTGTGGGACATGCATTGGTTCAAGTTCCATAAGGCTAGAGATTTTTTCATGAAATTTTAGCTGATGTAAGGCACTATGTCTAAAAAAAAGTCTTAAGGAATTTGGAGGTAACTTTCTTTTATAATGTACCACCTTGGCTGAGAAGTATCTGGCATCATGCCTTTCTTCAGAGCTAAGGTACAAGGACTAATTCAGGTTCCATGAGGAAAGAAATATTCTCTTAAAATTTTGGCCAGCGTAAGGAATCAGTGTCCAACCAATATAAAGAGGAATTTAGGTAGATAACAATAACAATACATAGCTGTGGTCTTGAGGTAGCGTGCCTTATCACACAGTGGGCCCAGGTTCGATCCCCAGCCGGGACAGTTTTTCTGGGTGAGGTTTTTATCGGAGTTTTTCCTAACCTGTAAGACAAATGTCAGGAAAACTTTAAGGCCCAAATGGTTACTATCATCATCATCATCATCATCATCATCATCATCATCACCCATCATATCATCGGGGCAACATAACCCTGCCTTTTAGGTGCCCTAACCTCACAAGAAGTGGATTACAAGTATGCCATGCCAGGAGAGAACACCAGGAATGCCGAAAGGCTATCTGGGGCATTTGCAAAAAAAAAGCTCCATATTGTGAGAACTAGCTATAGAGTTAACAAAAAGGTTCTCCATATTGAGAGAACAAGCTCTAAATGTTAAGGACCTAGATGTTAACCATGTCACTCCTATACTGGCTGGATGACTGTTCCACCTCTGTGATTAACACATGTGGAGGCAAGGCCAGCAGTTTAATAGTTGGCCAAGGGGATTTTAGGCATGTTGTGCCATGAAGAAAAATGATTAGACATGTGTATTTGTGTGTATAGCATAGCTCAATGTTCTGTTAGGGAATAATACATAAGAACCAACATAGCATTTAAAAAACAAATGGCTTATGCTCCATATAATTTATACAGATTGGTGAGGGGAGAAAAAAAGATACTGAGAGAGACCCTATAAAAATTTAAAGCATCTTTGAATTATGTATTTTCATCCTCTAGATGTGAGAAATATTTTCACAAAAAAATTATTACTTTTTTTACACCTTGAATTTTCCAAAATGAGTTAGTTACCTTCCTATTGATGTGCAATAAAATTTACATCCTTCAATGAAATGTATTAAATGTTGCCTATGTAGACAATGAAATATCAAACAATATTTCTGCATTATAACCGTGGCTTAACTACAATGACACAAAACCCCACAATGCTAAAAAGGGGGAGATGGTGAACCTTCCAAGGGGCCTTCTGTTTTGTCTCAGTTGACATGATAGTTATGAATATGGTAAAAATATAAATTTAAAAAAGGTTTAAAATTAAAGTTTAGTGGCAAATCCAACAAATATTCTCATTAACTTTTAAAATATTTTTATAATCTTATTGTGTGAATTGTTATGTAATAAAGTTGTCAATTTTTTGTGCTTGCACCATTTTTTAAACTTCTTTAATAGAAAAGATATAGTGATATCTCTTTGTAATGATGTTACCTATAATAAATTATATGGGGGCAGTCCTTTCTTACAGGGAGACCCATAAAATAGTTATGCCACTGATTGTAACTGTTATTGAATTAATAAATAAATTAAGCAATAAGAATCAAGATTTTTTAATAATCCAGACTTTCATTTTTTTACTGGTATAAAAAATTCACATAATTACACAGAAAAGAGAGGGATTTGCACAGCATCAAAAGAGGTTGAATCATGTTCTCTATTTCAGCATAATTAATCTTCAATTAATTTAATTTATGTTTATGCAGACTGTTCATATTTTAGAAACAAGATTATATGGTAATAATGATTCTCCCACCTTAAATGTTTAAAACTGTAAAAAAAAGTTAGAACTACAAAAAAACATTTTAAATAAAAACCATCCACCAAAATTAATCACTACACTGAGAAAATAAAATTAATGTAAGTGTAATACAAGTTATTTATCATTCCAACATGCTGAATATTCTTTGCAAAAACCAGTCGTTAATTACTGAGTTTAACAACACTGCACACAGCAGGTGAATCTCCAGTGCCAGTGAATGGATACAGTTAACTATAAGAGAATTTTCACTATAAATAATAACACGTCAACAAAAAGATAACTTGTTAAAGATGTTTATAATGTTAATAGCTGATTCTTACTTTTTTTTTTGGTGCTGAATCTGTATCTGACCTCAGTTTTTTTCTATCACCCAGAGTTTTGTCATAATATGACTTCGTTAAAAAGATAGAAATTAGCAGAACATACCATAAAAATTAACAATACTTTTATTGAAGTATGTACATGAAAATACCTCACACTAAAAACCACAAGAATAAGGCAAATTCATTTAAGAAGTTTTTTTTTCTTTATTGCCCTAAGCAATAATATTTGCTTAAATAATATTTTATGAAACTGTGTTATATAATAATATGCATATTTTTATTTCCATATCCTCAAGAAATAATCACATTAAAAGGATAGGGTGAACATATTTTCATTTATTTATCGAGCTTATACTCATTTAAAATATCCCTAAAAATTATTAAATGTTGTACAAACTTCTGTGAAATGAGACTTGATTTTTAATACCAATGGCCAAATATTCAAATTCTTGTCACTTAAAAAATTCCATTAAATGTGACCTGAATTGTGTCCCTTGGTTGAGTGTAACCCTGAGGCTACGGAAGGTAACAGGGATCAGATGTCTCATAGAAGAAACCAGATACTTCATTTATATTTTGCTTCATTTCTTACTTAGTTTATATATCTATTTTTTTTTCAAACTGATAATGTGATACAGCAGCTATAAAATCATGCAAGACTATAGCTTATATTATTATAGCAAGGAAGGAGTTGATTTAGCATGGGAGAGAAGAGACAGCAAAATTCCATTAAACAAACTAACAATAAACAATATTACAGGACACCTGAGTATACTCCCATTAGACTGAACAGGATTAAGTGATGCTCTTTTTACAAGGGAACTGTCAACCTTGAAATTTCTCCTAGAGAAGCACTATGATGTACCAAGGTCATGTCAAAAAATATCGGCCAGTTTTAACTATAAACCACAGAAACGAAGCCTGAATCTAGCAATGTCAACCCACTGTATGGAGCAGATGGACTCCCTGCTTGAGTAAGAGAGTGGAGTGTATAGAGGAGGAATGCACCGCAGAGAGCATGTAGCAAGGGTTATTAATTCGACCAATTCATGAGTTGTATTACTTCCCTACAGTTAAATGAGAAATTTGGTGCTGGATTCTAGGGCCTTGCAGTTAAAAATGACAGATATTTTTTTTAACACTACCTTGGGATATCACAATGCTTCTCTAGAAGAAATTTCAAGGTAAGTTTTGGCATGCAATGATTGATAACTCCCCTCATTAGTGTGAAAATAATATATTTTAACTATCTACAACAAATTAATTTGGTCAAACACTGGGGCAATTATATCCCCTGAATTATTTTCTTGGAACAATACAGAATGTTTATGTAAAGACTATGAAGTCCTGAGAAAATTGTCTGATAAGCCTACCACGTTATTTATAATAATCTAGTATTATTAATCAAAGACTATATGTATTGCTGAGAAGTTGTATAACTCAGTCAATATATGCAATGCCTAGTGGCAGACATTTGTCTCCTGGCATCCCAATACAGTTGCACTATGTTACTGGCATTCTTTTTTTGTTCACATTTGAGTAGATGATCTTTGTTCATTACTATAATTGTTTGGTTACATATTACACAATGGTTGCCCTGGAAGATTTTTAGTTTGTGTAGATGGACTGCGGGGCAGTCATGGCCGGTATTCATTTGGAAGATTGTTGTTGATTTTTTCTTGGTTTGTTTTTGTTCGTATCCCAGGTGTCCTGTAATATAGTTCCATATTATGTGACTTGTTATAAGGAGATTGTTGTTTGGTTCTTCTCTTGATCAGAACTTTGGTTGTGTGCAGGTTTATCAACGTTCTAGTATGTTGAATGTCAGTCCTCTTTTTGGCCAATAGATCTGCTGTTTCATTTCCTGCCAAGCCAACATGTGAGAGTATCCACTGAAAGTGAATTCTTTATTTAGTTTGGTATGTTGATCATTTGGTGTGTAACTCTAATAATTTTTGAGAGGATCACTGCCTTGTGGTCTATAAATTAGTTGTTGTAGGTCGGTATGGATGACTTTGATCTCTCCAGTTGAAATTTGCTTTATTTTCGCCAGCTCCAATACAATGAGAGAACAGTGTTGAGTGGACTCCAGCTCCTGCTCTTCCATTTGTCATTAGAGAACCATTGGTATAAATTCTTAGCCATTCTTGTAGAGTGGATTTCTTTCTTCTAGCGTTACTAGGGATAACTGTCTTAATTCTTCTGGTTGGGCTTCTTGTTTCTTGACTTCGTCTAATAGTGTTAGATTTCTCTTGTGAGACTGGTACTCTAATGGGATTGGAGGTCTCAGATTTGCTCTATGTCTGTAAGGATTTTTAGTTGTTGTAGGAAGTCATGATTGCTTTTCATTGGGGGTATTTGCGTTTTGAGGGCAGAGTGATCTGTGACTTGTTTTACCCATTTTATGTTTGGAGATACTTTTAGTTTTTAGTAGGAGATTGCAGCCTAATTGTATTGGTAAGTTGTGTGTGTACAGTTGCAGCACCAGGATTTGATTTCACAGCTCTGGTTATTATACTCACAGCATTATTATGGGCTCTCCCTAGTTTCTCTATGTTTGAAGTAGATGTGTTGACCATTACTTCAATGTCATACTTTATTATGAGTTTGATACAAGTCTTGTATGTACTTTGTAGTATTGAAATTTTATAGGAATAAATCACTATGCGGTTCAATTTATCTTGAATGAAGTATTCAGGGTTTCTTGTGTGTATTCCCAATGTTGTTCCTCATTTCCTCATGTTTTAGTAAGTTCAGTCTTTTGTTAACTTGGCTGATGATGCTGTTTATGTGGTGTTTCCAGCTGAATTTGTTGTCCAATATATGGCGTTGTTCGTTATTGTTTTTTGCCAATATCCATAGAACAACATAATCTGCAAACATTCCAATCTTTCATGAGCTGAATTTGTTGAGGGAAGTCATTGATGCAGACATTGAATATGGTGGTGCTTGTGACCGTTCATTGTGGTAAGCCTACTTCTATTTTGTTGGAATTTTGACATTGAGTTATTATATTGAACAAAAGTCCATCTTGGTTTCAGAAATTTGGAAAACTATTGGATCATGTTGCCTTTTACATTGAGTTTTTTTTGTAGTTTGTGGATAAACTTGGCTCTACAGATAGAGTCATATGCACATCTATGAAGACAGTTGGGTGCTCTCTTGTTTGTTGAAGGATGTCTTTATCTCTTGTGTGAGTTGGTCTGAGGTTGATCGAATATAATGGAAGCCCGACTGTTCATCTGCTAGTAGGTTTTTGTTTTCTAGATACCAGTTCAGGCGAGCTAAGATATTTCTTTCTAGGTTTTGGCTAGAGTAGATGTCAATTCTATAGGTCTGTAAAAACTTAATATGTTGGCTGGTTTCCTGGTTTCAAGATTGGAATTGTAATTGTTTTGTCCAGTCTGATGGGAGGGTGTTGTCTGCCAAAATGAGTTGTAAATGGATAACAGTATTTATAATATTTTGGATTCAAATTGTTTAACAAACTCAGGATAAATTTTATCCGGTTCTGGTTGTTTTTCAATTCTTGTTAAATCATCTAAGAAATAATACAACTCCCTTCTCACCTGGGAATAATTTTGGAAACATTCATCCAGTAGTCACAGCTCAACTCATACAGTTGAAACCTAGGAGAATGAGGATGATGATCTCCAAAACATGTCCAATGAGAAGATTAATTTTATGAGGTCGGAGGTGTTATTTCCAGTTTGATTTTAGTTATAGAACAAAACCGTAATTAGACTTCTCAAACACCCATTCACCAGCACCATCAGATTGACAACATGCACCAATTATTAAAGTAAAGTGAGAAATCCTGTTCCACTGCTAATCAACACAACTACAACAAAACAGTATCAGGTATCAGCTGTACTTGTACAATGAGGCACAATGTTTTTCTATTTGATTTATAGGACAAGCTAGAAAGGAGAATTGGAAAAAATCCTGAAAATAATAAAGTTATTTGTTTAGTGAATTCACACTACAGGTTAGCTGGTTATGACAATATGCTACATGTAGGAACCCTGTGAGTTCAAGTCTTGATGAGGTCAGGATTTTTAAACCGGCCTAAATCTTCTGCAGCACTAATGTTCTGAGGATAACAGCCTCTAATTGAAATGAGTACCAGACCATGTTCTGGGGGTAAGATGGCACCATCTCATGCTGACTGCATAACTATTTACTACTCCAAGTGCTTCCTAAGGCCAGTAGTAAGATCACTTTACCTTTTTTTAGTGTATTTAATGTAACCTATTTCTGCTGTGAGGCAAGAGTGAGCTCCTACATACATCATAAATACATAACAACAACTCCACAGTTCAATTTTCCTTCCAAAATTGAACCTCAGATCAGAGAAGAGCATGGTATCCCTACTACTAAGACTGACTCTGTCAAAAGGGATGTTACACTGCTGATGACTTCAACAACAAATGTAATGTACTAGAAATAAAAAACCAGATTAGTAGATACAAAAATTAATATTATGAGTGATATGTGGAATATTTAAGTAAAATATTCATTAAGATGATATCTATTCCCTTCCTGAAACTCAAATTTTGATAATATTCTCCTCTACTGTGCAAGTACATTTGATACTTCAGTAAAAGTAATATGTGAAACTTAGATATAACAAATTATTTCACAGGTTAATAAATGTCAGGATATCTGAGGAAAATGGACACAGAGTATAAGTCTTCAATAATAAGGATTTAGGAAATTTATCACTGCTATATGGAATATTAATCTTTACTGTTCTCTGATTATTCTCACATTAAGCAGATTTAAATTATATTATATTCAATAAATAAATATTTCTGAATGTTAGTAGATAATTATCTAAACTCCATAGCATGACAGACCTAGGCACATGGCCTATAAACTAGATGCTCCCTCACATCCATAAATTCAATTTACAGATGTGTACGATCATTCAGCCACTAAAGAGGTAGCATGTGATCAGCATGTTGGAACACCAGTTGTTATAGCTGGTTATCACAACTTGGAATCACTACTTATTATAAGCTACCCAAATTCCTCATGGTGATAGGTGGGCACAGGTCCAAACTGTCCAAAATTTCATGAGAAAATTTCTTCCTCATGATGATTGAACCAGCAAATGTCCCTTAGTTCTGTGCCAAGGCATGATGGCTTAAACCATTCAACTATAGTGTGGGTTATATACAATACTTATTAAATAATAAATTGTATATCCTCAAATTAAGGATACCACTAGGGTTCAGAAACATAACATGCTTTTAAAGTGTAATATGTAACTTCCTGTAAACTGACTTTTCATGTTTTGGGTTCCATATTACACACATAGATGATATTAATGTAGTCTATTTTAAATGCTTTCAAAGGGAGTTCGGTTAGTTTCAGCCAAACAAGAAGTAAATCAAACTAAAGACAAAGGCAGAGTTAAAAAAATAAATCATAAATAATTCTGAAACACATTAAATATTATTAAATTATAACTCCCCGCTTTAGTAGACCACTTTACATGATGAAGTGTGTTTAGATGGGAGAATAGATGAGTGTATGATCAAGTGTGTAGTCTAAGCGTATTTTATGAGGGATGATGAAGAGAAGAGAGAAGGTGAAACCCAGTGCTGGCAATTAGCTTACTCCTGTTGATTAGCACCATGGGGTGTATAACATTCCAACAAATAGATGAATCACTATAAACAGTACCACATGCCTTCTCAACATATGTACTGTGGAGAATACATATAACAATTTAATTATTAAAATAAATGAAAATGAATTTGTAATGAATGTTTTAGAATTTAGAAAGATGTTTATTAAATTTTGAAAACTGCTTTTTTTAACAAATTATGGATACTTAAGAATGAATTTTGAAATTAAATGTCTAGCTTTAATAATAGTACTATAATGATTAAGTTGAAGAGAGTAAAACAGCCAAGAAAACTGAAAGTTTAAAATATTCACTCTAATTCTAACAAAAGCATAATATGATGATGGCAATGATAGTGTATCAGTAGTAAATAGAAATAAATGTAAGTGGAGTAATGGTAATATTAGTAGTAGTAATAATAAATATATTTTTACACTTTTAGATAACGTACAAATAACAAATAAGATATTGAGGCTTCATTTCTTCATTGCAAAATAATTCATAGAGAAAAAACTACAACATTTATCAAAATACTATAATCTTTTCGGGCTACTGCATTCAAACCCAACACTTTATCCAAGTTTCAATAACAATTTCACATTTTATAAGAGAATACTGCTTGCAGAAACTTTGCATATGTGTAAACCACACAAAAAAAATAAAGATATATATAAAAAACATTATAAATATCTCATCTTAATACTACAATTTAAAGGAGTAAAGAAATAATAATAACCAAGGAAATTTCCCCCACTACTAATCATTTTGGTTAAGAATTGGAATTGAATTATTCTGTCATATAGACGATTTTATTATTAATTTAACACTTCTCATTGAAGGATAAATTATATTTGAAGAGAAAAATTTTCGCCTAGACCGGGACTCGAACCCGGGACCCTTGGCTTTCCGGGCCAAGTGCTCTACCAACTGAGCTACCGAGGCGAGTTACGATCTAGACGCAAATTTTTCTCTTATGTACGTTGTAATTCCCTAACGCCAAATGCTTGAAACCATAGCTTCTATCTTGCAAATGGCGGCTTCTTAGTTAAGAAGACATTTATTGGGAATTTAACACTACTTTATAGCCAGTAGGGCTTCTATTGACGATTTTATTATTAATTTAACACTTCTCATTGAAGGATAAATTATATTTGAAGAGAAAAATTTTCGCCTAGACCGGGACTCGAACCCGGGACCCTTGGCTTTCCGGGCCAAGTGCTCTACCAACTGAGCTACCGAGGCGAGTTACGATCTAGACGCAAATTTTTCTCTTATGTACGTTGTAATTCCCTAACGCCAAATGCTTGAAACCATAGCTTCTATCTTGCAAATGGCGGCTTCTTAGTTAAGAAGACATTTATTGGGAATTTAACACTACTTTATAGCCAGTAGGGCTTCTATTGACGATTTTATTATTAATTTAACACTTCTCATTGAAGGATAAATTATATTTGAAGAGAAAAATTTTCGCCTAGACCGGGACTCGAACCCGGGACCCTTGGCTTTCCGGCCAAGTGCTCTACCAACTGAGCTACCGAGGCGAGTTACGATCTAGACGCAAATTTTTCTCTTATGTACGTTGTAATTCCCTAACGCCAAATGCTTGAAACCATAGCTTCTATCTTGCAAATGGCGGCTTCTTAGTTAAGAAGACATTTATTGGGAATTTAACACTACTTTATAGCCAGTAGGGCTTCTATTGACGATTTTATTATTAATTTAAACACTTCTCATTGAAGGATAAATTATATTTGAAGAGAAAAATTTTCGCCTAGACCGGGACTCGAACCCGGGACCCTTGGCTTTCCGGGCCAAGTGCTCTACCAACTGAGCTACCGAGGCGAGTTACGATCTAGACGCAAATTTTTCTCTTATGTACGTTGTAATTCCCTAACGCCAAATGCTTGAAACCATAGCATTTGGCGTTAGGGAATTACAACGTACATAAGAGAAAAATTTGCGTCTAGATCGTAACTCGCCTCGGTAGCTCAGTTGGTAGAGCACTTGGCCCGGAAAGCCAAGGGTCCCGGGTTCGAGTCCCGGTCTAGGCGAAAATTTTTCTCTTCAAATATAATTCTGTCATATGTTTAGTCCATATCTACTAATGTTTGTAAAAGTCATATATACTACATTAGAGTCCTCTCAGCTCAACTTTGGTTCTGAAGACCAACATTGAAATATTTCTAACTTACAAGGTTCAATAGATTTTTCAGTAATTTTCTAACATTCAGATGAATTTATTGCTGAAAACATAAAACACATTTACCAAATATGGCAATTGTAGCTATTTTTGTAAATATTTTGCTAGTGATAATAGTGATCCACTGATTTTGAATGTGGCAATATTGGCTACAATTTCATAAATTATAATAATACAATTTTATTTACACTGACAAGAGTTAAGGCCATGAGGGCATATCCAAAACCCAAAGCTCAATTTTCACTAACTGATGGATGGGTGATCATCCATCTCCAAATAATCAATCATAATATGCATTTAGTGTAATTATTTCAGGGGAAAAATGACAGTACAATCATATATATATGTGTGTGGTCATAGCTACTGGTTGTATGTCATGGTATAAACATAATCGGCCTCTTAAGGTTCAACCTCTACATTCACATTGTGAGAGGTGGTGAATGTAAAGTAGGAGAATGCTTGCTGGGGTGATGTACAATGGAGACATATATATATATATATATGTGTGGTCATAGCTACTGGTTGTATGTCATGGTATAAACATAATCGGCCTCCTAAGGTTCAACCTCTACATTCACATTGTGAGAGGTGGTGAATGTAAAGTAGGAGAATGCTTGCTGGGGTGATGTACAATGGAGACATTTTGATCCTGTTTACACTATAGTAACTGAGAAGGTCAGTAAGAACTCTAAAAATATATTTACAAGGACTCTGGTGAAGTTACGTCAGGTCTAGCAACAATAATATTCTGCTTTCAAAGAACAACCAAGCCTTTGAAAGAGGCTGTTTTTATCTAAAACTCCATCCCCAGAATGGAATACGAGATTAGTTGAAAAGAAGATACATGTATCACTATTACATTATTTAATCAGGGGATACCTTAACATAGTTGGTTAAGGTAATATTCTAGAAGTCGAAAAGTTGAAGGTTCGAGTCCAGGTGGGGTTAGGATTTTTAAACTAGCCTAAACATTCTTGTGGTACCATGGCCGGAGTTAACTCAGCTTCTAACAGAAATGAGTACCATATGGGGTAAAGGGGGCCTTCATGCAAGGCTGACAACCCAGCTAACATCTTGTGCCGATTGTTCAGAAAGGTGGAAGCTATAACCTACTACTAATCCCTATAATGGGATCACTTCACAGTTTGCTTTACTTCATTTAATAAAAATTCTTCAAAATTAAATTTGATCCTTGCATCCCCTAATGCCAGTTAAAACTGTTATAAAAACAGATACTAGCAGGAACACAATAGTCACTTTTGTAAGTCACATTCTGCACTGCTTCTTTTTGATTTTTGACTGGCTATGAAACCTACTCTTCTACTCAACCTTAAAAGCAGATTGTTAAAAATTAGCACTTAATGAGATAAATAATATTTTATTTTCTGAGAGCTGATAAATAAATAATCTAGCTTATTGTACTATGTAATGTTCAGTATAAACTTATAATTGCAGTTGTGATTATGTGAAATAGGAATATGAAAACATTGCATTTGGGAGTAACTTTATTTTAGAGGCAAAAATTAAGTTGAGGGAACTTTAATGAACACAAGAGTTTAAGTGGTAACATGTAAGCACATAGTGGCTTGTGAATATGGTAACCAAGATGAAAATAGACTAATATAATTGAGCAAGAGGCTCTTGGCTTTCTTTGTTAAATTTTATTATCATAACATTAAATTCAAAATAAGTACATACTTAATAATTATTTAATACATAAGATTTTAGATATGTTGTTTAATGCTTCTCAATTAAAAAACCTATTTCTTGAAATTTAATAAATAATCAATCATAAGGTACAAAGAATTTCAGTTACAAAAAAAAGTCTTTAATAAGCAAACTTTGAATTATAGCCAAAATAGTTATGGACTCTTATTAAAAAAAATTAAATGCCTTATTGCCAAGTTATTATAAATAAAAATTCTTCTTCTTCAACTAGTCTCATGTCCTCTCATTCCAGGAGTTAAGTTTTGATCAAAAGCCTCATATATGTATCTCACTCTTTCAATATTTGCTCTTCTATCATTTCCATCCATTTAACCCCTCTTTTTCTATCTTCTTAATTTATTCTTTCCATCTATAACTTTATCAATCTCTTGGACTCTTTCCCTCCTAATCTAAATTCCAGTGCTTAGTATACCTTCAACATTCTTTCATTATTTTAATATGACAATGCTATCTCATTCTACTAACTTCCATTTCATCTTGTATTTTATCCAACTTCAAAATTTTTCTTACTTTATTCGGTGGTTATAAGAATATACATAAAATCAAAAATAAATTATAAGATTTCATTTTTGCTATGGAATGTATAGAAATGGAATTATATTTTGAAAACTGGTTAAAAATATAGAACATTATATTCCCTTGATGAAACTGTTAAATTATTCTCAAATTTAGTAATTTTTATAAAGGGCAGATGCTATTATATGTTATAAAACCTTTGATTGGAAGTAAGACAAGATGAACAGCTGCATGACTCAAATTCTACTACTTTCACATGGCTCCAACTGTTAATTTTGTGCAAGATATAAAAATATGAAAACAAAATTTAGACTGAATAAAATTGTATTATATATATAATATTACTTTCAGAAACTGATGTTAAACTTCTAACAATCTGTGAATATCCAATATTTTAACTCTGTGACTGCATATCTACACATCTACAAAAAAGGTATTAAATCCATAATATTACAAAAAAAAATTAATCTTTCCAGTTGGATGACATTCCAGAAATTTATAGAGCAGTCTGTCATGAGGCATTCATAATATTGATGATACCAGTTATTTCAGTATTGATTTACAGTTTCTGTAATTACACTTCTTTTCAAAATTCTTCATTTCTCTATTGATTGTTTACCCTCTGAGGGTCTCACAAGCCTCATTTCTGCTGCCTCCAATTTTTTTAATAGATGCTTATTTAATGTCAATGTCTCAAAGCAATGTAGAAGAATAGGAATAGCCATGGTTTTATAAAAAATTTAATGCATCTCAGGTCTCCTTTTCTCTTCATAATTCTCGACAATTACAGAAAATATGCTAATTTTACTTCTGTGTCTCTTGGAATAAAAGGAGAGATACTGGAGCCCAAATCCATTTTTATATATAATAAAAATGTTTCAAGTTAAAACTAAAACAATTAAACTTTGCTTTAAACATTTTAAATGAATAATAATGAAATTTGTGAAAAGGGCGGCAAGTTACAAAATTTTGTCACAGGGAGGGAAAAGACTAAGATTCAGATTACACCTGTAATTAATTATTTTTAGTAACACTGAGCAGAACTTGCAAAGACACTGACAAATTAAGTTATGTAGGTAGGAAATAACACTATGAGGTTTATTTTAATTTTGTTTAGTTGTTGCAAGGGAGTTAAGAAGTATGAGGTGAGTCAAGAAACAACTAAACAAAATTAAAAAAGACTGACAAATATTAGATTTCCAAAGGCAGGGACGATTTTTACAGGGTCTCGCAGGTTTGGTCTTTCCTTATTAAGATTAAAAAAATATATGGTTTTAATATAAATGGCTTTAACAGGCTATTTTCAACATAGGTCAAGCTGTGAAATTAACTTGTTGCAAATCATAGAGCATGAGGGTTGCAAATTTCTTGAAACTTGGACAGAACAAATCTTTGTTGGTTTTTGTGCATATGCATCTCCCTTCCCATTTGTAAAACCTGGCTGTAAGCAGATATTTATGTTGCAGTATTCCTACAAACACAGGACTGTTGAAATGTGTGTGGAGTGTATTACTGCTTTATCTATAAATTTAAAATAATGAATATAGTAACTGCTCCACAACTTAAGCCATTTTCATTGTATTTAATTTTATTATTAAATTTTCAATTAATACTGTAAATGTAGCTTAAACATATTATATTATCTAGAATATTATTGATAAACATTGTAATATGTAATATTTTGTTTCTAAGTGCAACCACTATTATCTGATTCCACAACCCACTACTATTCAAAGGTAATTCTGAAATATTATTCCGCTGTGAAAAAATCTCTCAGAGGAGATGATTGAAAGGACAAGACTGTAAAAAGCCTCCAATACCTATTATTCAAAATGTAGTCACATAAAAAAAAACTGACATAACTAATAAGAAAATGTCACATCTTTCAAAACTGTAAAAAAAAAAATGAATCCAACTTAAGGAATAACATAAACGTCATTTCCTGAAAAATAATACTTTTTTTTTTAAAGTATACACAGTACTCTAATAAGATTATCTCTTCATTGACTGTCATCAACAAGAACTACAAAAGTGAATGTTAATTTAGCATAAAATTGAGAATTCTTGATGATGGTATAAGGTAATACACAGTGAAATATATTTAACATAGAAAGAAGTCAATGCAGGCAGTAAACTCTTTCCAAAATCTCTCAAAAAAGAATGTTAATATTATAAATGGAAATAAAAAGAAATAATTTAACTATTCTTTCTCTCTGTCCAATTTTCTACACCATAAGAACACATCAACTCCACAAATATACATAATAAGAAGAATCTTATTAGAAAGAATATTATTGAAAATTTATTAACCCTAATCTCTAGAGGAAAAAATACTTTGTTTTGATTATAATCAAGGAATAAATACTGTATTTTATTCAAGATAAATTGTATATCTTATCCTTTTTCTCATCAAGGCATCATGATTTAACAGCAAATATTAATAAATCATCTTCTGCCATCTCCTTCAATTTTATTATAAAAAAGTGATCCTGACTTCTTTCTTAACAAAACTTAGGGTAATTTTAAGGAGGATTGCGCTCTATACATTTGTTAAAGGATTCATGAAAAATTTTTTCAGGCACATTACTTTTAATAAAGTGACTTAAGTTGTTTATTATTGGTCTAATATCATTTTATTATAGTCAATTTCTTTAAAAATAATACTGAATTTCATAAAAAAAAATATTTTCAACCCTATAGATTTTGTTGTTATTATATACCATATTTAAGTGATCATACTATAATTTATATTTGAAAATTAGTTTCAGGTTTATAATTTATACCTAAAAATTAGATACAGGTTTTATAAGTAATTCTTATTAATAGTAAACATGTCAGAGATATTTTTAAATTAAATTTTAAAAACAAAACAAGGAACTGATTAAATACAAAAGGGACTACAAATATTATCATAATTAAGGCTACTAACGATCTAGAGAGATTCCTTTAGAATGAAATTAATTAACAAATCTTTGGACTTTTGACAGCTACAGCTAAATCTGGGACATAATGTTGCCACTCATACATATAGTGATGGTGATACAACAGGAGTACCAGCTCACTAAAATCAGTAATTGAAACTTGATACATCTTGCCATTGATAGTAAAAATAGACTATAATCACAAACAATTATAACACTGCTACTCACTATTAATTAACTGAATACTAATATTTTCAATGAGAATTAAAGCTAAAAAAATGTGGTATTGGGAGAATTTACAATATTTCAAAATATTTTGCAGGAATGTTCGATTTTATGGGCAGGAAGGTAAGAGATGGTAGGGCACACGGTTATTAGCTGCTTTTTTTTAAGGTTGAATGTGTTGCTATGACAATACAGACTCACAGTTCTTAATGCCGAACTGTCAGAAGTCAAAAGATTTATTAATTTCATTGTAGTATGTTTCCTTTATGATGTAGTTAAGCCCTACAATTTTTACTTGTTTTGCCATATATGGAAAATATGGTATATCATCAAACCTCTATAGTGGATTGCAGAAACAAAATCTAAACCATAACCACAGTTTTTCAATTTTTTTAATTGTTTCCATAACTACTACGAAGAAATTGAAAAAAATGCAGACATGGTTAGACACTGTTTTTTTTCAATTCACTCATAATCTCTACATTCAAAAGAAAATGTTTAGTTTAGAATGATATTGTTAGTTCAGATATTTTTTTAGACTTCACTTCCAGCAGTTTGTTTGGCATTCATTAAAAATCTAATTATAAGATAAGAATAAAATTGAAGTTATTATAGATGATAATAAATAAACCACAAACACGCTTACATAGCTAATTCCTGTATTTCTTGATAAACTGTAAACCTTTCCTGTATCAGATAAGAGGAAATATGTGATGGTGTATGCTGCAGAGGGACTCACCATATATACAGAAATAAGAATATTATTTAAGAAAATAATTTCATATTTCTGTTTGTGATTATTATTTTAATTTAATTAATTCTGTTAATTTTATGCAGGATATTAATCTCTGGTTATGATAATTATGATTTTCCCCCCATTATTTGTGTCTTTTTCTTACATTACAATTAAAATTAAATATTTTGCAACTTCAATCCTCTCTTTCATGTCTACTCAATATTGAGCTTTTGACAAAATTAATAACTGCAAAAACGAGTATATATAGCGTGTTCAATTAAATTGCTGAAAATAAAAATAATTATTACTTTTTGTGAATTTCAAATGCTCCAAAATAAAGATTTTTTTTTTTGGAAATGTGGTCCCAAAACATTTTTTTGGGGAAAAAGACAGGATTGTGTGGTGACATGACACCAAATTATTTAAAATTACTGAAAATTATAAAACAATCAATGATATTAAAGATACTTATGAATTGCTGATATATTAATGAAACTAGCATTACCCATTTATTGCACTGTGACAGTTTAACAGACAGTGGCTATTTTTTTCTCCAACAACAGTGTATATATATACACACACGCGCACGCACACACACACACACACACATATACCACCCATGATTTTGTAAATTATTGCCTCTTATTCACTACCAGTGGTTTTTGTAATTCTTTATATGTCAAATACTCGTGACATCAAATGATCTAAAAATGATTGTTTTAATTTAACCAAAAAATGAAGAATGAGTACAATTCATTAAGTCACCAATTTTATATATATATATATATATATATATATAATGGATAAACATATATGTATGCATTTTTATATGACAAAAAAAATTACACTATAAATTATTAAAATCAGAAACTGCAAAATATATATATATATATATATATATATATATATATATATTATATGAATGAATGGAGATCAGCAAATTCACTTGAATATAGATGGTTAATGTAACATATAGTAATAGAATATCTAAAGAAGTTCTGGAAGAGTAATCAGGGGAGAAAAAAAATCAATGGCATATCCTATGAAGTGCTGGCAAGAAAATTATAGTATACCATAACATTTCTTCAAGGACTACAACTGTGGGATTATGATATAACTTGTACTGTTTTTTTTTAAATTAAATCAATATAACAGTTTTGAAGAGAAAAATTATACACCCAGACTGGGGCTAGAACCCAGGATTGAGATGTATAAAAAGAATAATAAAAACATTAATATAACAGTGTCTGTTCTACAAATTTTGTTTTAAATACACATGTGCAAATCCCCAAATTCATATAGTTGTTAAAAAAATTCTTAACCCACATCTTTACACTGGTAGCCACTGTCTGTTTGGCTGAATTACTAACAAATCATTAATTTAAGCAATTAAATTACCATGCACTATGTATAATATATTAGGTGACTTAATTTCACACAACATCATAATTTAATTATTGTAATGTAAGTTTATGCCATATCTATTCAAGCAGAGAAAAATGACTTACCCTGCAGAGTCCCTTTAAATATCATGATAAAACAAATTACATTACATAGAAGACTGGAATTTTCAAGGTTTTAAAAGTTAAATTCTGTCCTGTTATTGACTTTTAGTAAATGACACTACAAGGTATTATTCATTTATGAAAAATTGTATCACCTCACTTGTGATACAATTTTTCTTAAATGTCATGCTATTTTTATTTAATATTGATGCTGTTTACACTTTACCAGCAAACAGTCAATAAATTTTGCTCTGAGGTTTCTTTTTGAGCCTTGAGATTTTTTACATGCTATAAATCTACAACATAAGACCTACGGATTTAGTTCCCTTCCAAAGAGAACAAGTTTTTACAAAATAAAAAAATCTAACGATCTCAGCTGGGTTTGAACTTGTGAATCTTGGAACCAGAGGCAAGCATGATACAAGTAACAACAGTCCACTAGGACAGCTCATGTGTTAGAGTTATAAAAAAAATTGCAAGCAAATAATTGTACTTATATTGTACTTCTCAAATAAATTATTTCTTCAATTTTTCAAATCTTAAAATTATAAAATGATACTTTTTAAAAATAATTCCTAAATAAATAATTGTAATTTGGGTTGAGTTACAGTGCCAACATTTTAACTTTGTTTTCTTTTTTTCCTTTATATTTTTATAAATCATCTGCAAAATATAATAATTTTCTTCTCCTAAAGGCAATGCCTTGTTAGGAAAACCATTATTTTCTTCTTTCAGATATCCTTCTCATTTCTTGATAGGTCCTAGCACTCTATAATTTCTGACCTCAGAGCATCTTCCAAAACACATGTTCCCCTTAATTTTTTTTCTAAAATTTTGCCTTCAAAAATTATTTTAAGGAAATTATGATGGAGTAAGTCAAAACAGGATATTTTTTACCACTTACAATTTTGAAGATTAAAGATCTATCTTCTTTTAATTCATCCAGTATTCACTGGTTTGTTTTCTTGTCTGCCCACTTTAACTTTGCTAATTGTTTCTGCAACCATATTTCTATTGCTGCAAGCCTATGTCATTTTTTTGTCAGGACCCGAAATAAAAGTATTTTTTCTGTAAATTGTATGAAAGTTAATTCTTGATAATCTTGAAAATTACAATTTTCCTTTACGAAGATTGAATTATTTTGATGTAAATTCATACATAAAGTAAACATACAACACATTTGAGCCATACAATTATATCAAATATGGCACTTTAAAAGTATTCTACTATCTGATTATTTAAAATACCGTATTACAATTTTACAATGCAAGGTACATTCATCAGATATGGCTGAAATATTTGACTGACACACTACAATGCAATCTAGCAGTCATCTGTTATATTATACATTATGCCAAAAGCTGTCAAATAGTTTGAAACAATTTATAAATAGGTCTGTTTCAAACAATAGTGACAAACAAATTACTAAGACCAAACATGAGTGTTACAATATCACACTTGCTTATTTGATGTTCACTACAATATTTATAATACCACAACAATATGGCACATATTTTCCTAACAGAGAACATGTTCACACAATGTGAATTTTATCAAAGATGTTTTATATCAGATTCAAATTAAACATTCGACTCTTGTAAATTTATGCATAATCATCTGTCTATTAAGCAAGTATTTAGTAACTATTTGTTATATTATTAATAACACTATGAAGAAAGTGGCACTATGAGATAAATTATCAAGGAGTGTAACTATGGATGAAAGCAAAGACTTTCAAAATATCCTCAGGTGTGAAAAGCATTTTTTATGAGGTGAGGTGTGACTTTCCAATTCATATTTATATAATACCGAACTATCTGTTCATCTATTTGAGTGCCTCAGTGCCATAGATGTCTAACCCACAATTAAAGAATTATGCTTTTCCCTGTAATTGCACTAGAAATAATCATCTCTGTCAGAGCCACATCTGCTTATAACATTATGGACGAGTTAAAATTAACACAAAAATGTTATAAGCAGATGTGGCTCTGACAGAGATGATTATTTCTAGTGCAATTACAGGGAAAAGCATAATATTTTTATTTAATTAATAGATATGGATTTTCATCAAGTAAACATCAACTCAATTGATTATATAATTTTTTTAATTGTGGGTTAGGCACCTATGGCACTGAGGCACTCATTTAATGACAAAGTGGATTTCATGAGTAGTGATTTATTTGGAAAATTATCTGTCAAAAATGGGAGAAGAGAAAGGGTCTAATTACACTGAAAAATAGACTGAATCAATAGTATATCTAACTTCATATTTTGTTTTCTCTCCTGAAAACACATTTTTCAGTGACCATCTATGCCTTATCAGCCACAAACCAGTTGGTGTGTTGACCGTTGGAAGTCTTTGCATTTTTTTCTACCTGTTGTGGGTTGATGAAGCTTTTTCCACAGAAAATTTAAATTCACTACTTTGTCTCTTTTGTCTAATTTTCCCCCATACTGCAAGAACTCACAGTTTGCAAAATTATATAAATCAAGAAAAACAGAAAGAAGGTAATGAATTTTAAAGTTTTTGGGAAAATTTAATTGTGAGATTTGTCTCCCCCAGAAGGAGAGGATATAAGATTTCCAATAGACATCTCCATAGATGGATTTTGGTTGAAAATTATGGAAATGTCCTTTGAAACATCCCAGATGAGAGTAAAATATGAGATGAATATAAATAACGGATTCAATTTCTTTAATGAAAGAAGATTTTACTTAACAACCTGACCATCTCTTGAATCTAACATGATATGTATAAATGCATTAATTTGAATTAATTTGCAAAATATGATTTTAAGTTTACTTTACTGCATAATTAGCCTTGTTAACAAAATATAATTATTAATACTAAATAATTTTACCTCTGAGCTTAACTGTTTAATCTGCAATGTAATTGTAATGTTATATATTGTTTCAGTTTGGTTTTATATTGATACAAATTGTCAAAAGCTTGTATGACTTTTATTTAACTTTTACAGGAATTAATCACTATGAGGTTTAATTTATGGTAAAATCAAATGTTTCTTACCTCTCCTCATACAAATCTTCTAAGTAGATCGCAATTTTGAGACCATAACAATCTCATCTTCAGTACTTTTTTGGCGACTGATGTTATGTCGATCGGAAGAAACTCTTCTTCTTCCCTCTGTTGGTGACTGATGAACCTCTAGATCAGGTCAGAATTTGCAGGAATTTCGAAGTTCATAAGTTTTCCTTTGTTTTTCTGAATGTGGATTTTTTCCCAAACCATGAGTTCCTTTTGTTCGTCTATTTGTTTAATTAGACTGGCTTTTGATTCAATTGAATGTTTTTCGGACCAAGCATGAGCAGCTACTGCTGACTTTTCCACTTCTCCATTTTTGACGTTTCGAAGATGTTCTTTCACCCGTTTTCAAATTTCTTTTTATTTGTGACAAAATTTATATTGGAAAAACAAAAAGAAATTTGAAAACATGGAAAAAAGAACATCTTAGAAACGTCAAAAATGGAGAAAAGTGTAAAAGTCAGCAGTAGCTGCTCATGCTTGGTCTGAAAAACATTCAATTGAATCAAAAGCCAGTCTAATTAAACAAATAGACAAAACTCATGTTTTGGGAAAAAATCCACATTCAGAAAAACATATGAAAGAAGAAGAGTTTCTTCCGATCGACATAACATCAGTCGCCAAAAAAGTACTGAAGATGAGACCGTTATAGTCTTGAAATCGCAATCTACTTAGAAGATTTGTATGAGGAGAGGTAAGAAACATTTGATTTTACTTGTATGACTTACTGCCCAAGTGATCCATTTGTGAATCATTCTGTTTTGAACAATATTTTTTACTCTATTGAAATCCTACCACGCATTCTCCATGGTACAACAAATCTATATAGCCCTTGGCCTACCAGCCAGCTGCTGGCTTCACATCCACATTTGTTAATCACATATCTGGATGATCATCCAACCAGTATAGGAATGACATGAGTTTGGCATTTTGGGCCCAAGTCATTATAACTGGTATTCTTAACCTAGAGTCATTATTTATTGTTGCTACCCAAATCCCTTCTGATGCTGGGTGGGCACCGGTTGCATACTGGCCAAAATTTTATGAGAAAATTTCTTCCCCCATATGGACTCGAACCAGTACAAGTCCTGTAGCTATGCATGAAGGCATGATAAGTAACTTATACTTTATGTTTCCATTTTAACTTTAGTAAACAATATTTAATTTAATTCATTCATTTTTTAATTTTCCTAAAATATAGCAGTAAAAACTGGATTTTGAATTCTAGACAAATTTAAGCTGCATATATGAGATTTTTACATCCTCTTTTAGGCCTAAGTAAGTTACGGATATGGCTTACTGTGAGTGTATAATTTATTAATAAGAATTGGGTGTAAAATTAATTTTATCTGAATTTCTATTAGAGCTGTAAGTGGAACCTTAGTGTTAAAAAAGAGAAATGCTGATATTTGTGAAAAGTTACAATCTATGGCACAGCAGGCATATAAGGCCCTTGGCTTACCAGCCAGCAGCTGGCCTCACAATAAACTTGTGTAATTGCAGATATGGACAATCATCTTAGCCAGTTTAAGGGTTACAATATATGATCAGCGTCCCGCACCATAGCCGAGTGGTTATGGCAAGGAGCCTTGGCACAGAGCTATGGGACTTGTGCTGGTTCGAGTCCTCATGGGGGAAGAAATTTTCTCATGGAATTTTGGCCAGTACGGGACTGATGCCCACCCAGCATTGTGAAGCTTTTGAATAGCTACAATAAGTAGCGACTCCAGGTTGAGAAGACAAGCTATAATGGCTGGGGACCCGACATGCTGACCACATGTCACCCCTACACTGGCTAGATGATCGTCTACCTCTGTGATTAACACATGTTGACATGAGGCCAGCAGCCGGCTGGTAGGCCAAGGGCCTTCTAGGCCTGTCGCACTTGGAGTTTTTACATATGATTAGCATGCTGAATCCCCCAGATGTTATATCTAGTTTTCTCAACCTGTTGTGAAAGATTAAAAGTTCAAAACATAATAGAAGATATCTAAACAAATAAAAACAATTAAATTATTTTGAGTCTGTGAAATCTTACCTCAATATTAATGTTGATTTTTTCTTAAACAAATCAATTGAGGTAAGATTTCACAGACTCAAAATAATTTAATTAAAAGAACTTCAAAATATTACTTCCTAACATAAAACATTAAATAAAAACAAATTTACCAAAGAAGGTATTCCAGTATCAACCTAAAGGATATAGAGACAAAGGAAGACTTAAACAATGCTGGAGAAATCAAGAATATCTCGAGATATAGGAAAAGGCTTAACTGAGCTTAAACCTAAAATGTTCATGATGATAATACAAAACTCTAAATATTCGTACAAGCATTTATATAAGTTAAAGTAGCATATATATTTATGTTGTTATTATCCATACTTTCAAAGTGTATACAAAATCATCCTGAGGCATAATCTATTGTCTTTTCCTGTATTTAGTAGAACACTTAAATATAACAAGATTCTAAAAATCTTAAAAGAAACTATAGGTATATTACTAAAAAAGGAACCTGTGCCGCAGACCACTATGCAGATTGGTCTTGAGAATATGTGTGTTAGATTGTCTTTCTACCAGTAAGTGTTACACTGTGTTTTAAATTCCCTTAATTCAGTAATTCTCATTGGAGTCCGACTCAGAGTGAGACTAGTGTAACTCGGTCTTACCCACCAGCTAGCATTGTCACCTTCAACTATATCAAGTGTATACTTCAAACTTAAAGAGTTCATTTATAACTTGAAGACTTATATGATGATGATTATGCATCAAACATTGTACCTTCGTGTATTTAGCAGTAAATTTAAATATAATAGCATTTTTAAATCTTAAAAAGAAATCTATATTGTTTTAACTATTTTCATTTCCTGGAAACTGCTACATTACTCATATAAGAAAACAGGAAAATGTTCAAATATAATGATATAAGAGAGTGACATTGATTATATAAAATATATAATGTGTAACCATTCAAAATGTCATTCATTATTAAATATGAAAATTCGTCAAGAATAGTTATTTGCTTTGTCAAGTCTTATTTCAGAATTAGTGCTTGGCTTCGATACCTGATATACATGCTAAAAGCCTGATATGTGATGCAGTAGCATACCCACTGCTTCAATTATGCACATTTACAGGTATTGTCAAGTTATTAACACATTGGTGATGGAATACAACTCCAAAAGTATCAGATCATGGAAATTTTAAGGTTATAAGATATAATTTTTCAATTAATGTCTAATATCAAGATAAAATTATTTTTTTTAGACTTGTTTCTTTCTGCATTGCCTGTACATTTAATGCCAACCTAGTGCCCTTTTAATGAATTCTGAATAAATTTAACTGTTAAGTAATTATATTTGAGTTGTGTGCTTTGACTAACCTCATATTTATTGATTTTTATGCAGACTGGTTTCATCGCTAACTGTGCGACATTTTCGATGCTTCACAACTGTTGTCTTGCTGTTGTCCCTCCTGCAAATTGATTTCTGCGCCCTCTGTTGGCTGACCGATGAACTTCCAAATCAATTTTTTTTTCCCCCTTTCACCGGGAATTTCAAAACTTATGGCTTTCTTTTTATTCTTGAATATGTAAATTTTCTCCCAAATTGTGAGTTCCTTAGGTTTTTCTAACTGTTTAAGTAATTTTGCCTTAGGTTTCAATTCTGTGTTTTTCTGACCATGCATGTGCAGGTATTGCAGATTTTTCTATTTCTCCATTTTTAACATTTCTAAGGTGTTCTTTCAATCTTGTATTTAAATTCTTTTTGTTTTTCCTATGTATATTTTTCCACAATCATTACAATCAATTTGATAAATCCCTGATTTGTTGCCGTCTTCAATCTTTTCATTTTTGTTGGTTTTGATTAATTTATTCAAACTGTAATCATTTTTTGATGCTAATTTAATGTTAAATTTGTTGAAAATTTTTTGAAACTTATCAAATACTAAAGGTGGTATGTAAATTTCTTGAATTTTTTCCAATTTCTTTGTCTGTTTGAAGATTTATCTTTTTTTTTTCTTGAATTTATTTTCTTATGAATCATCTTTTCTTGAAAACCATTATCTTTTGCTATTTTTATAATGTGTTTTTATCTTTTTAAAAATTTTTCTCTGCTCATGGGAACGTTCAGAAGTCTGTATGTTAAACTATTAGAACATTATTACTGTTATTTCCTACATATATTTAATTAACTGTTAAGGTCGAACCAATGGAAATATAGTTAACAATTTTTTAAAACCACAGATTTTTTCAACAAAACTCGGTATATAACAATTAATTAAAAAACTAAGTTCACATAAGTAAATTAATATACACAGACACATTTTCTCATTACCATTAAATTAAAATTGAGTTTGTTGACTAGCATAATTGGACCAGTGGAATGGAGGGGAGGAGGAGGGTTGTATTAACCTGAAGCAAAAATTAAAAAAAAAAATTCTATTGGCTGTGGTTATTTTTTTTTCACAATGGATCCTGGTATATCTCTTTAGAATAAAACAAGATATTTTACAAAAATCAGTCATCCACTGCATTTTTTATGTGCTAGACAGAAAGATGGCATTAATCTAGTCTATTTTAAATTTACAACTCTGGCAGACAACTTTCCATACATGTAAATTTGTATTGTGTACAGAGAACTATGTAGGATGAATGTATGTTTTAAGTAAGATAAAATCAAATGTTTCATACCTCTCCTCATATTAATCTTCTAAGTAGATCGTGATTACAAGACCATAGTGGTCCCATCTTCAGTACCATTTTAATGACTGATGTTATGTCGATCGGAAGAACCACTTCTTCTTCCCTCTGTTGGCAAACCGATAAATCTCTGGATCAGATCAGGATTTGCAGGAATTTCGAAGTTCATAAGGTTTTCTTTGTTTTTCTGAATGTGGATTTTTTCCCCAAACCGTGAGTTCCTTTTGTTTTGTGGGAAAAAAATCCACATTCAGAAAAAACAAAGAAAAACTTATAAACTTCTAACTTCCTGCAAATCCTGACTTGATCCAGAGGTTTATCAGTTCACCAACAGAGGGAAGAAGAAGTGGTTCTTCCGATCGACATAACATCAGTCATCAAGATGGTACTAAAGATGGGATTGCCATGGTCTTGAAATCATGATCTACTTAGAAGATTAATATGAGGAGAGGTATGAAACATTTGATTTTATCTTAAATTAAACCTCATAGTGATTTATTCCTATAAAAGTTCAATATGTTTTAAGTGTTTGTATGTATGTGTTGTATGAGAGGTTATGATGACTATTAATGAAGAGAAGATGAAATTGAGTGTTGGCATGTAGCCTATTTCTGTCAAAAGACAAAGAGTCAACACTTTTAAAATTCATATTAAAACACTGGTGAGGTTATGTAATAAGATGTCAAATATAAAATTGGTACCTGGTAAATCAGTCGTCCTCGACTAATTATTAAATAGTTTATATTATAAAATTATTAAATAGTTTTATTATTTAATAAATTAGTTGAGGACGACTGACTTACAAGGTGCCAATTTTATATTTAACATCTTAAAAGACAAAGAGGTCTGCCAGCTTAAAAATCCCATATGATGAACAATTCACTATTGACATTCAACACACCTTTTGAAAATAGTACTACAAAGGGATATGGAATTTAATATAGACATCTGGAGCACAATTTAGCAATTAAAAATTGTACATCACCACCCCTCCTAGACCCAAGATTGAAAATGTTATAATTAAAATGTTTAACTTCTCAAGATATCAAACCCTGATCAGTTATTCATTAAACAGCTATGCTACCACCTGAGTTAGCAGAGCAAAATTATTTATGATTATTCTTCTTCTTTAGCATTACAGCTCTTTGAGTTTAGTCTCAGCTTCTCTAATGATAGATGCCCACTCACACCAATCTTAATTAGATCAACATTTTCCTATCATCTTCATCACCATCATCATCACTGCTGCAACAACTTTCTTCGAAGTCAATGGCAATCTTCTCTATTTGAAACCAGTTCTTAACTCCCAAAATTCTGATGTCTTCAATACACAAACCTTCCATGTCAGTCTTAATCTATCAATTTTTCTTCTTCCTTTGGGCTTTAAAGTTTTCATATCATTCTCAATAAATATGGAACCTGTTCCAACTTTTTAATTTTTATAAATTTAACAGTAAGCTAGTTCATTATATTCTTTATACAGTTCACAGTTATACCTCTTTTTGCATATTCCATTTTCCTTTATAGAACAAAAAATGTATTTTCCTCCTATACTCGATATAATTGACATTTTAAGATTGACTTTTTTAAACACATTGCAAACCTACAGTTTTGTTAATTTCCAGATGGTTATAATATGAGCACCTCACCATACACCAATGTGTTAAAACTACTAAACACACTATTCCAGTTTCTAAATAACTTTTTTTCCCTTTCCCCACTAAATAATGAGCTTATTCGATGTTTATAGATTACTTTCTACTATTTCTGAACATTTAAGACAAAAATTAGAAACTTGAATACACAAAATATGCATTTGCTCTCCACTTAACGAATAGAAGTACCTACAACAATTTTATTTATAACAATAAGTGGAGAAATTAAAGAGTGCTGCTGTGAGTTATCAACAGAGAACAACATATGTTTTTCAAATGTTAACTAACATCCATGTTTGGTCTTGCACCAAGTGATCCCATTTTTAAGACGGACAACAATAATAATACCTGTATTGATACATGTAGTTTAAAATCCTCAGTCAATATTATTTCTTTATAGAGGCATTTCATTAATCTCAACTCTAAGCTAAGTTATAATCTTGGCAGTAAATATGGCACCATAAAAAAGAGACTTTTCTAATAATGTCTTTTTTTATCATTGTTTACACAGCTTTACGTAAAAAAAATAATTGTTTCTTCACATATCATCTTGCAGATACCCAAACCATTTTTCTTCTCTCATAGTAAACTATTTGACACAAGTATTCCTCACTCTGGCAACCTTCAGCCTGGATTTTAAATTTGAAACATAACATGACATTAAACATTAAGTAAAGAGTGCATCCTATATTCTTAAAATCATCTACTGGGCTGAATGGCCGTGTTCCAGTTTTGATAAAACTTGACTTTTTATCAACTGCTGTGGTAGCTCAGGAAACTGTGCTTGTCCTCTTTGAACTCTTGATGACTACAGACTAGTTGGACGCAGGGAAAGCTACCACTATTTATAGATGGTACCCTGTGACACCAATCTCTAAGCAGTCTGTGAAGAGAGAGAGAGCTGTTTTTAATTGGCTGCCAATGGAAAAAGTGGCTTCTATTATTGGCTTGGCTTGACACTTGTTTTGTATAGAGCCAGGATCCAAATTTCATTGATCTTATTCAATTATTCTTTTTTATTGAAGGAATTTTTATGTTTGTAAATTTCACTAGATTATCTTTGGGAGTGTTACCAGCATTCAATCAGCCTGAGGCAGTCATCTGATGAGAGTTCTTAGAGGCCAAGCACAGTCTCCTGAGGATATCTACTAGAAAGTGAAACATAGAGTTTTATCAAAACTAAACCATGGCCATACAGCCTGGATGACAATTTTAAGAATCCAAGACACCAGCTGCGAAAGCCTACAAAGTTACATAGTGCATCCTCCATTCAGCAGAAACATGATATTAGTAAATTACAGTAAATATTTTCTGAAGAATTTTATTATAAAAATGTGTACAGATGAAATATAATATAAAATGTTTTAGTAATAATTTTAGCTACCGATCAGAAGAGTAGAAAATTTTATTTTACATGAAAAAATGTTTCATAGCCAAAAATACCGGCTTCAATTATAAAAAATTAAATATATGAACATCTTTAAAGGATACACTCTTGAAATATTAATAGAGTAATGCTATAAAATAAGGGCTAGTACTTAATAATGTAAAATTCACATTCATTAAGCTCCTCAAATTCCTTTACATTTAAATAGGTTTGATTCTCTTTTTCATATTTTATTTAGATGTTACTATATTCTCAGATTGGATGCAATGAGTATTTACTACAGCTAGAATTAATTTTAATACATCACAGGCAAGTAAGCAATATATTCCATTACAATATATTTTCAGTAAATAATCTTCATATTTTCTTATATTCTCCTTTAGAGGGATCAAATCTTGGACAAAACCCTACACTTATCTTGATCATTCCACAAATTTCTCCCTCCATTTCACTAATTTATTATTTTTCTTTCAATATTCTTAATAACTTCCTTCCTCACATCTATATCTCAACTGTCCTCTTCTTGTATTCCATATTCTAGTGTCAGCCTTGATAACCTTCCAGTATCCTTCCCTTTTACATGGCCATACCATATTACTCTACAGTCTTCTATTTTATAGTGTATTCTATCCAGATTTAAAGTTTTACTAAATTAGGAAAAACTATTGTCAGTTAATGTATGCTAGATATTGTATGTGGGAAGAAGCATTATATAAGGTACTTATGTTCAGCAGACATCCACCCTAGATCAACATCATATCTAAATTATCTCAAATATAAATTAAATTCTTAATAAGGTAAAATGAATACAAAATTTTGGTGAAGAAAACATGTTAAAAACTGACAAAGAGAGATAAATAAAACATGATTTACATAAATGAGTAAATTGCAATAGAGAATTATATTTAATTAATGTTGGGAAGTAAACATTATGAGGTATAATCATTAAAATTCATCGGAGAACATATTGTTTAAACAACTCACCTCATAGGATTCATGCTTCCATGATATCGCGATTTCAAACATAATCATGTTCATCGTCAGTCGGAGTTATGGCTGACGATGAACATGATTATGTTTGAAATCGCGATATCATGGAAGCATGAATCCTATGAGGTGAGTTGTTTAAACAATATGTTCTCCGATGAATTTTAATGCAATAGAGAACTTTAAAATATACTATACTAAATATATTTTTCCCCTAAAAGTAACAGATTTATGTATATTTTTTTTTACATCAAAGATCTTCCTTAAATAAAAAGTTCAACTTAATGCTGCATTCTTTGCATGAATCTGAATAAACCCTCCTATGTAAGGGGAGAGGAGGAGAGAGAGAGAGAGAGAGAGAGAGAGAGAGAGAGAGAGAGAGAGAGAGAGAGAGAGAGAGAGAGAGAGAGAGAGAGAGAGAGAGAGAGAGAGAGAGAGAGAGAGAGAGAGAGAAAGCAAACTATTAAGGAAATAAAATGCACAATATTTTAATTAATATCTTATAAAATTTTATAATATATAATTAGTAATATTAATAATACAATATTGCCAATGGATTTGGAGCCAAAATTTTGAACATGCAATTTTAATGATTTTTTATTATTAATTTAACATTTCTCAATGAAAGATAAATTATATTTGAAGAGAAAAATTTTCGCCTAGACCGAGACTCGAACCCGGGACCTTTGGCTTGCGATCTAGACGCAAATTTTTCTCTTATATAGCTCAGTTGGTAGAGCATTTGGCTCGGCAAGCCAAAGGTCCCGGGTTCGAGTCTCGGTCTTGGCGAAAATTTTTCTCTTCAAATATAATGCAATTTTAAATTTATAAACTCTAGAGACCTCCTACTCCCCTAAAATCTACATCCTCTAACAGAACCAAAATCAATTAATACTAATTTACCATAATAGAATATACAATTAAAATATAATTGCTGACAAATCTAAAAACTATTCTCTGTATGCAATAAATAAAATTATTTCTAATATTTGATTCTTTCACACTAATGTATTGTAATTCATAGTAAAAAAATAAATGTGATTCACATTGGTTTAAGCTTAACATTTTTGAATATTTGTAATGATGAATTAATCGTGTTCTCAATTTTTTTTTTAAAGTTCCTTAAATAAACATCTGGTTTGAATCAGCATGTATTTCTGCCACAAAAGCCTTGTGCATGGAAATTCCTCAATAAATCTGAAATCAGTTTGCTGGTTTGGAAGGATTGCAAGAGGTAAAGGGAGAGATTGCTTGTTTTTATGTCTAGTGCTGAACATCCAGTGCAAAAAATTAAACCTGGAGGAATCAAATGAGGCAATCTCTCTCTAGTTTTCCATCATAAGTTTCCATGCCCCTCTTTCATTACACATTCAGGCTACAAGCCCTGCCCATTGCTGCAGTCTATGAGACTGTTCTTATTACATGTGGTTTCCATAAAAACTACTTAGCATTGCATTATGTAGTTTTCTTCATTTACCTCTCTCTCTTTGTGAGAAATGATAAATTTAGTATTAAAACATCTCTATTTGGTCAAAAAAATTCTAAGCACTTTGTTCTCAAATACTTGTAATCTTTTATTTTCTCTAAGAAAGAGATAATGTTTTGTATTCATATAAATGAAAAAATAAATGTGTTTTTAAGTTAACATTTTTTAGAAGAATTAGGGATAATAAAAGACTCCCAGCAATGCATAATACCATGTGTCTCTAGAATTGACCCTATGTTTAATTTTCTTTCTGCACTTCATTCCTATTTGTAATTATTATTGCTAATAGATGGCTAAAATAACATAATTAAAAGCAACAATAATAAATTAAAAATTGTGAAGTATCAGTTTATAAGGTGTCGGAATCTTTATTATAATCCCAGTCATCTGTGGTTCCATGTGATAGTTGGTGCAGCAACATTATAAAATGAATATGCAGTGGTATGAAAACAATCTGAAAATATAGTAACTATCTAATTACATATATTTAGAATTATGCATCAATAAGCTATCTAAACATCAGTAGCTAATGAGACAATAAGAAGTAAACTTATAAAGGTGTCATGTTATGTTACAATATAATTCACACAGATTCAAAACAAGGCTATGCATAATATTCAATATTTCCTGGAGTCCTTATTCATATCAAAGAAATGTAACTATTTTAATGAAATAGTTGTTCTTAACATTTAACACAAAATTGTTTTGGTTTTTTTTTTTCACTTCACTTCACGGGACATCACATCACACATATACACGGACAAGCACGCATACACACACACAATATATATAAATTGCACAATCAGTGCAGTAATAAGCACCAAGATGTTGCATGTCTTTTGTAAACAGAAAACACTGTGTCCATCGTTAGGGATGAGATGATTTCTGTAAAGATTACAAGGAAAGTAAAATTGTTATCCTAATTTTCTTCTAAATATTTTAAACAAAAATGTGTGTATGTTGTAATAAAAAAAAAATCCAATGTAAAATGTTAAAATGTATAATATATTACACATTTATTATCTCATATTTGTATGGCAAGCTTATGACTGCAAGGCCATGAACCAATGGAATTTATACTGCCAGTGAGTGAGTTGGTTAGTTAGTTAATTTATATTTGATGAGGGTAATATTTTAAAATATCAGGGTTTTGAGTTAAAAGATTGATGGAAAACATACATTTACTTTATAAAACTGGGTATCTTTATATTTCAAGTTTACATACATTTCCTCCCCCCTTTCAGAAATATATTAATCTGAATCCTCTCTGTTTAAAATTGTCAATTTATTCAGTACCAATGACCCTCCAATGGACATTACAGATTTCCATTACATTAATTGTAATAAAATATTTGTTACATATTTAAAATTGAAAATAATATTAAGTTATGTAGGTAGGAAATATCACTATGAGGTTTATTTTAATTTTGTTGAGTTTTTTCTTGTGGAGTTAAGAAGTATGCGGTAAGAAACAACTCAACAAAATTGAAAATAATAATTCGTAATATAGTAGTAGTAGTAGTAGTAGTCTAATGCCCATTAGCTTGGATGTGTTCCATTTGCTTTCTTGCTTCCCAATAGAGTCTTGCCAGAGTTCTTGTAGGTGACATCTTCAGAGCCTCACAGCTAGCTAGATGAGCTTTGTTCATCGTTGTGTTATTGTCTTGGCACAGGATACAATTTGGAGAGTTGAAGATTCCAATTTTATGGAGGTGTGCTGCCAGGTAGTCATGGCCTGTTAACAGTCTGAATGTTGCTACTGCTTCGTGTCTTGGTTGTTCAGGTATTAAGTTTTTATTCTGCGAGATAGCTGCCCATGGTTTCTCATTACTTTGTGATTTGAAGTGCTCCATCAGTTCTTTCTGGAAGTTTCTTTTAATTATAATTTTTGCAGAATGGTAGGGTAGAGATTGATTTGTTCGTAATATTGAATTAATTTGTTATATGAGAACTTTCCAGCATTTATAAAATTAAAATTTGTATTTATACTGCATACTATAATTGGCTCTGAGAAGGAAAGAGAATAAATTTGATATATACATGTCACCTCACATTTTGTTTTCTCACTTGGACTATGTTGCAGTGAACATCTATGCCTTTATCAGCCAGAATCCAATTTGTTGGATGTTGAACTCCAACGACAGTTGGATTGAGGCAGAAAACAGTAAATATATTCGCTAAAACTTAATCCAGATGAGAAAACAAAATGTGAGGTGATGTGTACATTTTTGATTTAATATGTTAATAAATTGCTTCATAGAATTACTTCCTATCAATTTTGAAAATAAAAACTTCATCTAAAAAACTAGCATGTGTAAGTATTCAATTGAAACAACCATTATAAGTTACCATACATCATTGTATATTCTTTTCTTTCTAACAGATTTCATTGAAAAACATTGGGGTGTGAGGATTATATGCTTATTAGGTAGAATATTTTTATCACTCACCTCATATTGTTCTTCTTATTTGATTATAAACTAGTTTCGGAACATAGTTTCTGTTCCATCCTCAGTATCGTCACGACCGTTGTTCTGTCGTCTTGAAGAGTTGTCCTTCTCTCCTTCCATTGGCTGACTGAAAAACCTCGAAACCAGGTCATTCTTACCAGGAATTTCAAAGTTCATTAATTTCTTCTTTTCACTCTTTTGAATGTAGATCTTTTCCCAAACAGTAAGTTCTTTTGGTTTTTCTATTTGTTTTAATAATTTTGCTTCTTTCTCGATAAGATGTTTTTCAGACCATGCATGGGCAGCCACTGCAGATTTTTCTACTTCCCCTTTCTTGACATTCCTGAGATGTTCTTTTACTGTAGTTTTCAAATTTCTTTTAGTTTTTCCTATGTAGAATTTCTCACATTCTTCACATTTAATTTGATAAATCCCTGATTTGTTTTCTTCTCTAATTTTCTCATTCTTATTAGGTCTAATCAGTCTACTGATGCTGTAGTCATTTTTGGGTGCTAACCTTATGTTGAAATCTTTAAAAATTTTTTGAAACTTGTGGTGTTTTAATGGATGATATGTGAATTTTCTAAATTTTACATTATCTTCTTTAACTTTTAGAAGAGTGCTTTGATTAATAAATTTTTGTCTTTTGAACTTGTTTATTTTTTTGAGTATCATTTTTATAGCAAAACCATTTTTCGTGGCTACGTTGATTATGTGTTCTTTTTCTTTTTCATAATTTTCTTTGTTCATTGGTATGTTCACTAATCTATGTGTCAAACTATTGAAAACTGCTTCTTTGTGAGCTATGTGATTGAAACCTAAAGCTTTTATGTAGTTAAAAGAACATCTCAGGAATGTCAAGAAAGGGGAAGTAGAAAAATCTGCAGTGGCTGCCCATGCATGGTCTGAAAAACATCTTATCGAGAAAGAAGCAAAATTATTAAAACAAATAGAAAAACCAAAAGAACTTACTGTTTGGGAAAAGATCTACATTCAAAAGAGCGAAAAGAAGAAATTAATGAACTTTGAAATTCCCAGTGAGAATGACCTGGTTTCGAGGTTTTTCAGTCAGCCAATGGAAGGAGAGAAGGACAACTCTTCAAGACGACAGAACAACGGTCGTGACGATACCGAGGATGGAACAGAAACTATGTTCCGAAACTAGTTTATAATCAAATAAGAAGAACAATATGAGGTGAGTGATAAAAATATTCTACCTAATGAATATACCTCATAGTGAGAATTCCTAAAATAAGTAATTATATGCTTATGTTTATTCATGGAAATCAAATTGCAAACAGTGTTTAATACACTGATACACTGGAATAAATGAATCCTGGATAATAGATATATTTTTTCCTGACAGCTAAAAATATTTGATAGCACATATAAATATATCCCGGTTGGTTGGCTGGTTTGTTTATATTGGCAGACACTGAAGATTTGTTTCATTTGTCTCCTGGCATCTCAACAAAGTTTAACTACATTATTGGTATTCTTTGGTTTTTCACATTTGAGTGTATAGTTTTCATTTAGTACAGTAGTTGTTTCGTTACGTATTACACAGCGGTTGCTCCAGAAATTTTTTAGTTTTTGTAGGTAGGCTGCAAGGCAGTCACGGCCAGTATTCAGTCGGAGGTTTGTTGTTGATTCTTTTCTTGGTTTTTGTTGGTGTCCTATATTTTTCTATATTTTGTGGCTTGTCATAGAGATATTGTCATTGAGGAATAATTATTGTTTGTTTCTTCTTTTGATCAGAGTTTTGGTTGAGTGTAGGTTTGTTGATGTTCTAGTACATTGACTGTTCGTCCCCTCTTTGGTTGATAGGTCTGATGTCTCGTTTCCTGCCAACCCAACATGTGAGGGTACCCACTGAAAGTAAATGGTTTTGTTTAGTTTGGTGAGTATGTTGATCATTTGGCATGTATCTCTAATAGTTTGCAAGAGGGAGTATTTGTTGGATGTTACTGCTTCTATTGCTGATGTAGTCAGAGAAGATCACTGCTTGAGGTCAGTAAATTAGTTGTTGTAGGCCAGTGTGGATGGTTTCCATCAATTTTTTTTTGCCAACTCCAATGCAATGAGAGAACAGTGTTGAGTGGACTCCAACACCTGCTATTCTTTTTGTCAATAGAGAGTATAAATTCTTAAAACATTTTGCAGTGGATACCATTCTTCTAGTGTTGCTAAGGTTAATTGTCTTAATTTTTCTTAGTACAGGGACTGTAGAAATTCAATGATGAATCTGGGAAAACGATAAATTGAGTTTTCACTGTATTTAAGTATATAGTTTTACTGATAATTTTAATGTCATGACAGACAGACTTAGACGGCCTATGGCCTACCAGCCAGCTGGTGACTTCAGGCACACATGTGTTAATCTCAGAGGTGGATAATCTTCTTACTATTATAGGAGTGACATGTGGTCAGCATGTTGGGTCCCCAAGCTGTTATAGCTGGTTTTCTCAACCTGTAGCCAGTACTTTTTGTAGTTATTCAATTTCATCACGATGCTGGATGGGCAACAGTCCCATCCTGGCAGAAATTCCATGAGAAAATTTTCTTCCCCTGATAATTCGAACCAGCACAAGTCCCTTAGCTCTGCACCAAGGCACCATGCCTTAAACTGCTGCTACAGTACAGGATACCAATAATTTTAGCATCATTGAAAAGAAGAATTTTATATAGAATATATGGGACAAAATGTGAAAATGGAAGACACATACAAATACAGAAATCTATAGTTGTTTTAATGTCTTGATATAATATAAACAATTAAAAGTAAATGGATTTAGTGGTTGGGATATGTATACAGAATGAATGAAAATATAAATGTTAAGTCGTTACTGGAAGACAATTCTGGAGGAAGATTTGAGAAAACTGGAGAAAAAAAAAAGTAAGTAAGTAAATGTAGAGAGGAAAGGAAAGGCATCAAACTATAGGGAGGCTATGATCCTGTGGGACTGTGATGCCAATGATGATGATGATTTAAAAAACAGCATTTTTAAATAGAAATACACGTAATAATATAAATTCCACTTCTCAATTTTTTAGATTATTATTCCTATACTCTAGATTAGAAAATAAAATATAGTGAAAAATGGAATATAATTATATTTGGGGGGGGGGGAGACTGGCGAGAGGAACCATACAAATATAGATTTAACAAACAAATATAATATAAATTTTTCATTTTCAAAAATGAATGTTATTAATTTAATTTCCTTAAATTATGACTTAGCTGCTCATTTAGGTTTGAATATATAATCTTAAAATATAAAACTATTTATCATACACACATTTTCAGAAATAATGGTAGGTTCATGATATTTTAAAATATACTTAACAAATAAGTTTAAATTTATATGGAAGATAAGCTATACCAATAATTTTATAGAATTAAACCTTAAAGTAAAACAAATCAGGTAGATCTAGTCAAATACCACTTTCCTAGATTTAACTTAAGACTTCAAGAGTAAGTCTTATTTTCAATGTCTGATCAAGGTTTTATAGATAAAATATGCAATGGATTTAAATCCATGTATATCAATTAAAAAGCAACATTTCCAGTTAGTTTTTCACTTATTTCAATTAATCTTACTTTAAAAGTTGGTAATTCTAGTATTTCCATATCTTAAAGATGGTAAAAAAAAACTTGGCAATTATGTACCAGGTATCAGTCTGTGAATCTTGCAACAAACTAACTATATCGATAGTTATTGGGTACTTATAAGACAAAATTCAAGCTCAAAACATTGTTGACAACATATTCATTCATGTTTCTGTTATAGCCAACATGTTTAGTCAGGTTAGCTTAGATTAGGAAGATTCGAATACATTAGGTAGATTAGATTAATAGGTTAAATTACATTAGTTAGGTACTCGGCGATTTAAATTTTTTGTTAGCACATTCTTTATAAATTGGTTATTCTGTTTTAAGAAAGGTTATAGACATATTCCAATGGCAATTTCCAAGACAATTTGGTGTATTTTATTAATTAAATAAAAATAAAACATAGTTTTATTTGATTTTCATATTTATTATATAATTCAGTGACAGCTGTTTCAGTACACTGTACCTTCTTCAGACATTTTAACTTCTAACTTCTCATTCAATTTTCAGGCTTTTCTGAATTTGCATTGGAAACAAATATATATACTGCTATAATCATTTTTTGATTTTTCTGTTATTTTTATTTGAATTTACGTAGACTGTTTCCTAGCACAGAATATCCAAACTTCCATTTTTGTGAATAATTTTTACCCATAAAAACAATAAATATAATTTATTACGTAAATTTAAACTTGGAATAAATTTATTTATGTGAAAATGCTCAAAATCCATTGCGCATTTTATCCAAAATATATAATCAAATAGGCCACTGATTTTTTTCTCAAAACCAAAATAAAATGTAATATGACATTTGACACTTTTATTTATTTTACTTGAAGAATTCATCTCCTAAAATTAGCAACATAATTTACCATGTAACATATATATGATTGAAAATAAATATTCAAAAGTTATGTTACTGTCAATAGGCCTTGCATAAAAGGTTACATATAATACAATTTGATATTCTTAATTAATAGATATAATTTAAATATTATACAATGTAGACCTATTAAGAGTATTTTTATCTCACAAAATTATAAAAATTTCAATTAGAAACTTTATTATATTTTATAGGTTGAATTTAAAAGCACAATTAATACTGAATTACTTAAAAAAAATGTACAAATACATTCTGAGTTTTTTATTTATTATACAAAAAACCAGATTGGAAGATGTTTTATTGAAATATATAAAAAGAAAAACATAAAATTGTCACCACTTCTAATATCAAATTTAAAAGCGTATTCTTATTAATGAAATTCACTCATTAGTATTTTTAAAACAATATAATATATTAATTTTATTAAATCCCTTAGTACAATATAACTAGAAATAAATAACTAAAAAAATAATAATTGTATGTAGGTAATATTAATCTTATAACGCTCTTTAACAGCTAAGGCCATTATTATTCCGATTGAGGGTCTTTCCACTTTTCAGCGGTTGCCCTTTTACCAGCCGGCTGCTGGCCCTTCACATCCACATGAGTCAATCACAGAGGTAGATGATCAACAGCCAGTGTAGGGGTGACATGTGGTTAGCATGTCGAGTCCCCCAGCCGTTATAGCTGGTTCCTCAACCTGGAGCCGCTACTTATTGTAGCTACCCAATTGCCTCACGATGCTGGGTGGGCACCGGTCCCATACTGGCCGAAATACCATGAGAAAATTTCTTCCCCCATGGAGACTCGAACCAGCGCAAGTCCCGTAGCTCTGCGCCAAGGCTTCCTACCTTAACCGCTCTGGATATGAAGGGACCAACAAATTTTGCTCTAGGCCTCTTATTTCAGATTCTTTTATGTGCCATAAATCTATAAAATGAGACTCCTCCTTTACCTCTTTTTGAAGTAAGCCATGGTCAGGATTCTTGTGTCCTGAAATAATCTATCAAGCCAGGCAAGTTGAACCTTAGAACCAGAGGCAAGTAAGATGACCACTAGCCCACCAGGACCAACAATATCAATAATAATAGTAAAAGTTGGTAATAAGGAGCAAAATGTTAACGTATACAATAAAATAACACTTCCAAATCTCAACAGAATGAAAAAGAAATATAATAAAATAAATATATAGTAAAATAAAGATAAACTATAACTGGAATTCATTTGAGTGTTAAAACCTTAACTGCTATTTACATTTTATTAAACTTTTTCAAATGTAAGAACTGTTATAAAATTCCATGCAAAAATATTTACATATAATTTAAAACTATGTAATAATTTTGTTTAAAATAAATTAAACATTTCAACACTTCCGAGAATTCCAGTATTTAAATACTAACAAAAATTAATTTCATAGGTATGAAAATTACTTATGGCTGGATAATTACAATACTAAAAAAACTGTGAATAGGAAAATGGAAAACACAAAAATGAATATTGGTTCACAATGTCTTATATATAGTAATTTCAGTACTAAACACAACATTCTGCAAAAAAAAAAACAAAATTGTTTTCAGGTTTCCCGATCACAATTATTATTTTAAATTAAAATTGCAAAATATCTCACAAAATAAAGACAAATATAACAGCAGATACATAGCAACACCACAGTTCTCTTATGTGTTTATTGCTGCAAATTATTATGAAGCAGCCCTTTGTTTATTGCTGCCACAATGAAGCCACATTCTTTTAAAAAAATTGGCTATTTAAAAAGTTCACAATTGAGCACTGAACATGTATACTTTTGTTAAAAATAGTTGCCACTGAATGGTGAATTACAGTATTCCAAAAAAAAAGTTTTAAAAAAGATGTAGAGGAAAAAGACTTAGAGCACGACTAAGAATAAGGTGGGAAAACCAATGAATGAATGAATGAGTCACTTCTTATCTTACCTCACACTTTGTTTTTTTAAACAGGAATTGCAGTTTTCAAGAGGGACTCCTCTTCAAAACTGCATTTCCCATGTTAAAAAAAAAAACAAAGTATGAGGCAAGATAAGAAGTGACTCATTCATTCATTGAATTAAGAACCTCATAATGTTATTCATAGTGTCAGCTGAAGATAAGAGGGACTCCTTTTGAAAACTGCAGTTCCCGTGTTTAAAAATAAACAAAATATGCGGTAAGATAAGAAGTTACTCATTCATTCATTGAATTAAGAACCTCATAATGTTATTTCCCATATTTAACTATGGGAAAACCAAGTTAGAAAAGACATAATAGAAAAAGGACTGGATTGGGCAATAATTAAAAAGGCAAAGATGTACAAAATTAGAATCTATTGGAAAGGCTGATCTTTAGGGCAACCCAATGGAGCTGAAATGATCTTGAATCTTCTATCAAAGTTCTCATATCTATTAGTTGTACACTGGACTGATAGCTGTGAACTTGATCTCCAAAGGAAACTGATCTCAAACTTTATGCGAACAGCAACTTTGTTATCAAATGTCTGGGTAAACACATGTGGCACAGTGCACAATTGTAATTCTACATTACTGAGACATTCTGCAGTTTTAACAATTTAATTTTAACATGCTTCATCTATTTTGAAAAAAAAAAAACATTTAAAAGCAGTTTGCATATCTACATGTTTTTAATTCATACATAAAGCTTCTATAAAATTTAAAAAATGAAAAGATAGGAGGAAGAATGCACAGTTAACTTTTAACGTACACATAAAAATATAAACATTGTAAGTATGTTATTTATAATATTAGGTAGCATTCCTACAAAAATTAATCACACATCTGCAAATTTAAAGATTTCTCTGATTCGTATAAGGTTAAAATAAGATAGAGAATGTGCAAAAATAAAATCACAGTTTATTTTGATTATTGCATCAATTACAATGGTGTCCTATCATATGAGTAGTAAATACTATTTCAAATATTTGGTCTGTGTATTCTTACCTCTTATGGTTGTTTAGTAAATAAATCTCTTAATTATATTTTTAAAACTATTTCAAATATCAGTACTATTTCTTTTAATTATGTTCTTTAATATCTTAGATAATTATATTTGAGATTCAAAACTGTTTGTGAAAGCACCAACAAATTTTTCTCAGATGAATTTTATTAAGATTTTTTACTTGGCCTAAATCTATAATATTAGTTATGCTTCCCCTCCAAAGATAGCCATACTCAGGATATTTATAGATTTGAATTTGCAAACCTGGTTTCAAAGAAAAATGTGAGACCTAAGGGACCAACTCTAATAGTGCTCCAATGTGGATTTATCTTCTCCTTTTACAATAATATAAAGCAATTTTTACAATGCATAAGATTCATCTCATTCTAGGACAAGATAGATTATATATTCTAAATGTTAATTTTCATATTTTGAAATATATATATATACCATGCTCTAAAATGAGAGTAGATCAGCAAATTTACAAGATATATAAATATCATATATTTACTTTATATATATAAACTGTTAAAATGTCATTATTTCATTACGTATCTCAAATGGTTCCAGAGAAAATGGGACAAAGTTTGGTTTAACATTATTGGTAAATGATTTTCATACTTCCCTTAAGTAAATTAAATCACTGGTTGTTTCAAATTAAATTTCATTAGATACATGATATGTGTACTTTAGAAACAATATATTCACTAATATGCTTATTTCTGCAAAAAAAAACAAGTAAAAAAGAAAATACCTTTAACATTCTATAAAACAAAAACTAATTATAGTATTTTGTAACCACTCTGCACTGTTTTTAGGGTAAGTCATTCAAAGTTTGGTTTCTGAACTCACAAATGTTCTATGTGTGATCCATGTATCACCACAACACACATCAAGATGATAATCAAGCTCATTCCAAAGCTAATGTAACATATCTGCAGCAACACTTGCCACAGCTCTTCTGTGACTATTTCCTTGGGGATTTGTGGAAGACAGTCTTTATGCACGTCCACCTCTTCACAATTTAAATATAAACAAAGAATGACAGATGAGTTGTGGCAAGTGTCGGACAGATATATTACATTGAGTTTGAAAATAACTTTATTATCATTCTGATATGTGTTGTGTGATGGAGCAATCACACATTGATCGTTTGTGAGAATTGAAACTAAACTTCAAGATATCCTCCAAATCAGAGCAAAGAGCTTCCAGGTCCATATAAATTTTATAGAATGTTGAAGATTTTGATGTCATATTTAAATTAACACTTTCCATACTTGGACAGATAATTTTTTTAGAAAGAAAAATAAATGGTTTGAGTGTTAATTTTTCTTTCTAAAATAAAATGTTGAAGATGTTAACTTTTTTTTTGTAATAGCCCTGTAGAGTTCAATATTCACTAACTATATATAGATAGATAAAATAAAAACAAATTAATATTTTGATTTTGAATCACAAAATATAATCAACAAAATACTTTCTCCTCGTTATCTTTTCATTTACATAAATACTGTACAAAATTTTAGGAAGTAGGTAATCAAACATGCTATTTTATTTTAGAAGGAATAGCATGCAGTCAGTATACCAGCAACATGCCGATTAAAGTAAAAAATATCAGGCCAACATATTAATGTTCTTCAATCTCTTCTAGCAGCCACATCTCAAACAGTTGATGCCAACATAACAAAATCTCTTCATGGTAGGGATATCTAATGGTTAAAGATGTGACAATGTTGCTAATTCTTATTACATAGGTATCATTTTTATTTTCAAAACAATCTGGTGTCATGCACATTTCTTGTTAAAACCACACACAACATGGATTAAGGATTACCTACATTTCACTCTTAATATTTAATAAAGAAAATAGTCAAAAACAAATCTACAATTTATTTTATCCATCTCATCTTTCTGATTTTCAACTTCCCCGAATGCATGTTATTTATAAATATAGCTAATATATCAATGGACAATATTTTACAAATGGTCTAAACCATATTGTTCTAAGCCCATTTTTAGAGTTCTTGATATGAGACGAATGTCCTATGTTTGTGGACAATGTGAGAAGAAAATAGGAATTTGATATATAGATTAATAATGTCATTATAAGATAGGGACAGAGAGAATCTCAATAATCCATTCATACTAATAATAATCAAAATATTGAATTTTTTAAAATAAAAGTTCTAATGAGAAGTAACACTACGAGGCAAATTATCAATATAATTGAATCAGGCATTTTTATACCTCACATCATGTGAATGAGGTGTAAGAATGTCTGATTCAATTATATTCTTGTTTCAATTGCACAACACCCATGGACATGAGACATTCACATTACAACAAGAGTTCTAAAAAATAGACTTAATGAAAATATCTAATTCCTGGTTTATTCTCACTAAGTCCATGAACATAGGACATTCATCAGATAATAAGACATCTAAAAAATGGACATAGAACAATAAGGTTCTAGACCACTGATATGTTACTGTTACCTACATTTCATCCATTTTTTATTTTTTTTTGCTAATAATTCTTCTTTTAAATTATATAAACTTTATACATATTTAGTAATTAGGATGTTTAATATAGTTTGCAAGATTTCTAGTTTCATTATGTGAAATTCTTAATATATGTTAATAACAGAAAATTAAACAAAATGAAAGAATTTAAGGTAGAATTTTTTATCACTCACCTCATATTGTTCTTCTTATTTGACTATAAACTAGTTTCGGAACATAGTTTCTGTTCCATCCTCAGTATTGTCACGACCGTTGTTCTGTCGTCTTGAAGAGCTGTCCTTTGCTCCTTCCATTGGCTGACTGAAAAACCTCGAAACCAGGTCATTCTTATCGGAAATTTCAAAGTTCATCAATTTCTTCTTTTCACTCTTTTGAATTTAGATCTTTTCCCAAACATTCAAAAGAGTGTAAAGAAGAAATTGATGAACTTTGAAATTCCTGGTGAGAATGACCTGGTTTCGAGGTTTTTCAGTCAGCCAATGGAAGGAGCGAAGGACAGCTCTTCAAGACGACAGAACAACGGTCGTGACAATACTGAGGATGGAACAGAAACTATGTTCCGAAACTAGTTTATAGTCAAATAAGAAGAACAATATGAGGTGAGCGATAAAAAATTCTACCTTAATGAATATACCTCATAGTGAGAATTCCTAAAATAAGTAAAATGAAAGAAGTTACATTTTAAAGGATTTGCATAATTACATCATAATTATGAATTAAAATATAGATAATGAACACATTCCTTGCAGAAACCATGTTCATTACTATAAACAACTTACTTCATTAATGATAGCTGATATTCTTTAATTGTTTAATTAATCATACTATTATATTCATTCATAAAAGGCAAACGTTAATGAAAATTTATAAGTTGGCAATAAGAGGGACATTGGGTTCAAATTCCGATTCTGGCATATATTTTTCTCTTCAAATAAAATCAGATTTATACTTCAGAAGAATTTAAAATGATGCAGATAATTTTTTATGCAATTACCACCATTAGTAATATCTGATTACAAGAACATCTCGGGGTTATGTTTTATGTAATTTTAATTTCTAAATAATTTTTACTGTGATTACTAACTATTAATTGTTTAAATTAGCCCACACATAAGGAAGTCGGATCTACATAAGATTAAGAATTTATATTATAGTCAAAATGGAACTGACTTTAAAAAGCAAAGGCCACAGCTGATAAAAAATATTGAATAAATTCTTAGAATACCCAACTCCTCTTCATCTATAAGTTGCTAATATTGAAACACCATACACAGAAATCACAAGGTAGATGAAATGTTACAAAAAAATGAATCTATCGGGTGTAACCAAAATCTATATTCGAACATCAAGGAATGAAAAAGAGACCAAAATTGATGTTTTTTATTATATGGCAATGGGTCTAAAATAAATAATTTAATGACAAAATCATAAACTTAGTTTATCACTGTAAAACATAAAGTAGACATAGTTGTAATGTTGAACTGCAGTAAATTCCTCAGGGTGGGGTTCAATAAATAGTCTACTTGTTCTCCTGCACTCATGCCATTTGACATTTTGCATGGGGGCACTTGAAGAGACTAGTCGGTTGAGTACTTTCAGCTGCTAACACTCTACAGAACACGTCTCAAATCTTTTAACATATATAACATGCAATGATAAGTCATTGTAAAGTTTGTATTGAAGCAGGAGGTGCACTTTTGAACATATTTTGTAAAGGATTGCAAACTGAAATGTTTTTGAAGCATGATTGTCATAAGTAATGTTACCATTATAGTCTTACAGTGATCTAAGTTTATGATTTTGTCATTTAATTATCCAACTCATGGGCAATTAATAAAAAATGTTTGTTTTGATCTTTTTTTATCATCCTTAGAAGTTTGAAACTGAATTTATTTACACCTGGTATATATTAGGATAGCAATTTTTAAAATATAAGTCAAAAGATAAAAATAAGTAGAAGCTACTGATACAACATAGAAGAATTGCAATAATGAAAAACACAAGTGTGAAGACTTTTGAGTATTACTAACATAAGCAATATTTCAATTTAGAAACCAGAAATCCTCAGCATATAGCATATTCCATTTTAAACATTGTAAATTCTATCCAATGACTTAGATCTGCTGAAATGAGATATCTTCGGAGGACTGCAGGATACACACTACTAGATCACAAAAAAATGAAGACATCTTAGAAGAATTACACATGGAATCTTTAGAAAACAAAATTTCTGATTATAAGTCAAGATGGATACAACATGTTCATCGAATGGAAGATCACAGAATACCCAAACTAATGTTAAGATATCAACCCGCAGGAAGAAGAAGACCAGGACGTCCACTCAAAAGACTTCTGGATGGTGTTTCTCTTGAGGCCGAAACAGGTCAACAAATGGCCTAAATTCGTGAATGTACTATGATGATGATGATGATGGATCTTCAGTGACTTTTATCCTGATATGTTTTGTCTCAATTTGCCAGCATTTATGACTGATCCTATCATAATTAATTTATATAAAAAATAAATGTTATAATATAAGACCTCCTGGAGTCAGGGAATATATTTATACATGAAGGAGAAACATCTACAACCAGGAGATTGGATGGACCGACAAAATTGGCTATTGGAAATTGGACGATGTCAAAGACATTAATCAATTGATGATTTAGTATCTATAAAAGATAAATTAAACCTCATAGTGATTTATTCCTATAAAAGTTCAAAATAAATGTTATGCTTATATTTTACATATTCACTCATAAATCTACTTCTATTTCATGGTGCAATATGTCTAAAAGGCCTTGACCTATCAACCAAATGATGCTACTCCGTATTCATAAATCTAGAATTATTTTTTTAAGCTAAATTGTTTCTCTTTTATCGATTCTTGAAATAACCCTAAAACAGAATTCTGTTTTTAAAATCTACAATAAATTTAGAAATATCGTTAGTGGATGTAATTCACACTATCAAAATTAAAAATAAACACACGCACACTATTCTGCATTTGTACTAAAAATTACTTCGGTTTTGATCTATCAGTTCAATCATGCACAATTAAAATATGGCAGCATCTACGCCAAGCTAAAACAAATATCAAACAGAACAAACCTTCATGGCACCAGAGAAACAGTAGACGCAGCAATCATGACACCTAGCAAAGGAATCAATAACACCAAATCCAAAGTATTAAGGCAACTAAATCCCAGTTCCTTCATTATAACAGGAAATACAAATATCATTCTAGGTTTCTTCAATTACAGTTTCAAATTTTTTTGGGAACACACGTTTGGAACATTTTGAAACATAGAGTTGTGGTTACACGTATTGTAAAAGTATTAAAATGCACACCAGGATTTCAAATCATAGCAGGTTATTTATCTACTATGGGACTAAACTAAGTGATAAAACAATTTAATACATGGCTGTTCTAACATTTAAAAAGTAAGGGAACACACATGATATTGTAGTTAATAATGCTGTATGAACAATAACCTATCCTCCATGCAACTGCTGAAAGTCATATGCTTAATTCAGAAAATGATCACGATTATTTTCTATCTAGTGATTTGAAGAAGATTGACTATTATAGATTCTGTTAATTATTCATGCACATTAATAACAATTAGATTAATTTTTATTTATGTTATCATAGAAATCTCAAATCAATTATAACTACATTTCCATAACAATAACTAGTTTTATTAATGCCCTTTTTAATCACTTAAAGTCAAAAATTCATACTTAAAACTAGTTTCATTGTAATGGGAATTCCAATTTTGAGTTTTCACAATAACATATGTACTATATATATAAATTATTCTACTCAAATTTAACATGGGCTGTTTAATAGGTTACCGGTACTATAGGTTTCAGCCTGCCTTGTAAATCATCAAACGATGAAATAAAAACGAAAGCACTATAACCATTTTTATTTTAGAAATAACCAATACCTGAAAATCTGAAGATCAAACTTACATAAGTAGCTGACAACCTACCATGTATTAAAGATTAATGAACTTAACCAAACTCATAAAAAGTTAATTTAGTTTCCTTAAAAATGAATTCTGTTTTTCAAATGACAACCCATTAAGTACCAAAATAAAATATCATAGAATGCCGTAGAGTTTAATAATCTGTAAAAATGAATAATTATGTCAATTATTTATTTATTGAAAACTAGACAATGAAAAAATTATAATATATGCTCAGAGTAAGTGACTTTAGAAATCCCTTGGACATTGTAAGTAGAAACTATAAAATAAATAATTATAAATTATTCTACCTTATGTTTAATTAGTCCACCGCTGTGGTCTCGAGGTAGCGTGCTGCCTTGTCACGCAGCGGGCCCGGGTTCGATCGCCGGTCAGGGCAGTTTTTCTGGGTGAGGTTTTTATCGGGGTTTTTCCTCACCTGTAAGACAAATGTCAGGAAAACTTTAAGGCCCAAACGGTCCCCGAAATCATATGGCCATCACTATCATCATCATCCTTATCATTATCATCATAATCATCATCGTCATCCTTCACGGTGTGGAAAGCAACGGGAAGCTACCACACCTACAATTCCCTAGTAAAGCTGCAAGCATAGCATGAAAATGCTATGATTGCAGTGAAGGACCTGCCTTCGGGCAGAATTACTATGGGTGGATGGATGGATGTTTAATTAAATTTATGTTAAAAGCAAATGAAAAATAAACACATACTATAATCAGCAAAAAAATGTATGCAATTATCATTTCAGATCCCTAAAGCCGTTTTTTATGGATGTACCTGTTTCAATTCATGCTTTTAAACTCTAAGGGGAATTTTCTCACATATTCTGACGGTTGAATCTCAAATATCAACCATTCATAAAACTTTAGCACTAACAATAACCTAATTAGATGGAGCAACTTTTCCAAGTCTCAAATGAAGCATAAATCTGTTAAAATAAGTCTATGTTGAAAATACCTTTTCCTCCATTAATCACAAAGAATGACATTATGACATCACAAGCACTGCTTCTTCTATATGATGGAAATTTTTCCATTTATCAAAATACAATTATGTAAGATATTTTTAAAATGAGAAATATGTAATTATGAATGTTTTTTTTTGCAAATGCCCCAGGTTGTTTTTCGACATTCGTGGTGTTTTCTCCTGGCATGGCATACTTGTAACCCACTTCTGAGGTTGGGGCACCTGGAAGGCAGGGTTACGTTGCTGCGATATGACGGATGATGATGACAGTGGTGCGCCAGGAGAGTCCCTAATCCTAAGCTTAATCTAAGATGAATATGAATGATGATGATTGCGATGGCCATATGATTTCAGGGACCGTTTGGGCCTTAAAGTTTTCCTGACATTTGTCTTACAGGTGAGGAAAAATCCCGATAAAAACCTCACCCAGAAAAACTGTCCTGACCGGGATCGAACCCGGGCACGCTGAGTGTCATGGTCACAAAATAAAATGTAACATGTAAAAAATAGTATATATTAATTTTTAAAGAAGAAAATTTTAGGAAATATGGAGATTATTTATTAAATAAGTAAAAATATTTTGCGACAATTCTATAATAATTTTCTTTGAATACCATATGAAACATAATATTTAATAATATTTCATAAGATATTCCTAAACAGTTCTCATGATTAGTAAAATGTTAGTTAATAGATGAAATAACATGTGTATAAATTACATGTTGCGAGTACATATATTATCTATAATACGTAACCGTACATTTCACATCAAATGGTACTTAATTTGACTAATGAATTATCATTCATATTTGAAAGATTGGTAAACATACAGTTTTTTCCTATTGCTTCAATAATCACAAAATTATTGCAGCCTAAACTTCCTTTGTTGCATTTTGATTGTTCCTCAAATATAGCAGCATCATCGTTTTAAAAAAAATTTGATGTCAACAAATTAATGTTCATCATACAAACTGTAAATATTTATCCACCATCTTAAAAATATTAAAAGAAACAGAAGGTAGCTACCCTATTAACATGCTAAGACTGGTCAGTTGCAGACTTTGAAATTAACACATAAGAACAATTTTATTTAGGTAAAATTTTATCACTCACCTCTTATATATTTTCTTTTTTTAATTTAAACTAGTTTTGGAACTCTACATATCAGTTTCATCATCAGTATCCCCACAACCGTCGTTCTGTCATTTGGTCACGGGAATGCCGATGATGGAACTGATATGTAGAGTTCCAAAACCAGTTTAAATTAAAAAAGAAGAAAAATATGAGGTGACTGATAAAATTTTACCTAAATGAATATACCTCATATTGTTAATTCCTAAAATAAGTAACATATGAACAACTTTATTTGACCACAAAGGGCTTTCATTAATGTCTCTGAATCATAATTCTCTGTGGAACAATCAATGATCCTAACTTTTTTTTCACTTACACCAACCTAAGTTAAGTAGCTACTGTAGTAGATGAAAATAAACTTGTAGAATTGTGGTCTTTCTAAAATTGTTTGTTTAGTTAGAAAAGAAAACATTACAATGATGATGCATGCAAGAAATTTGATTATAATTAAAGTTTACAAATAATAATATTTTTAAGTTATGCAATGAATAATTAAAAAATATATACATTGAAAATTCTATGGTATATAGTATTAAGGACTTAAGTCAAAAATACATGTATGTTATACTATATGAACCAGAAAAATGTAATCTTTAGGCTGGTTAAATTATATTTGAAGAAAAAAATGATATGCTGAGACTGGGGTTTTCTAGGCCAAAGCCAAAGGCCCTGGGTTCAAACCCCAGTCTGAGTGCATAATTTTTCTCTTCAAATATAATTTATCCATCATTGAGATGTATGAAATGAATAATAAAAACATTTAGGATGGTATTAACATATTACTAATATTCTCATTAACAAGAGACAACTTAAACAATCCAAAAGTGGATATTTTTCTCATTCATATAGTAGAATATTCAGAAAATTGAATTTTTTTATTTCAATAATTTATATTACACACCATAGAATTATGTGTGTTTCAATCTTCCTAATATTTTCCCCATTTGATGTCTTAGCTTGTCTTATACAATACATATCCTTCACATATATCTTGAAGTCAGGTAAAACAACATATATCTATAAACAAATCTTGAGAGACTGAAGAAAAGCAATATTATGACATATGCAATATTTACATGCAATAAAATAAGCTTAAAAAGAAGCTAATGAACATTAAATTTACATTATTTTAGCAGAGGGTAGTTTGGATTAAATATATACCAGTACATAATACGAACCTGTTCTTTAAAAAAATAATGTAAAATGTATATATGTAATAAAATAAGTAAAGGTTACTTCATCATTCATATATTTTAACTCTAAAGCTTTAAGACAGGCTCAGAAACCTATAGATATAACAATTTTAAGATTCTCATAAATAATGCAATAATAAGAAATTAGTTTTGCTCTAAATATTTATGGATTCATAAGAAAGAGCCTTCTTACATGAATGGAAGAATTAACAACAGACAAAGAATGTAATTTTGCATCTATGTTACAAATGAAAGAACTATGAACTTTCCTAATAAGAAGTACAAAAATCTCACAATGATTGTATAATATCATTTTAAAAAATATCCCCAATAAATATAGAAAACATATGATTTTTACCTGATTAGATAATCTTAGTTTGTATCAATTATGATAATTAAGAAACTTATTAAGATCTTATAAGTTCATGTTGAGTTGTTTTTGACTCACCTCATACTTCTTACCTCCCTTGCAGATTCAACTTTCTTCACTGCATTTGTGACATTCTCAATGCTGTATCAATGCCGTTGGATGTCAGTTGTGAACATGATACAGCATTGAGAATGTCACAAATGCAGTGAAGAAACTCGAGCCTGCGAGGGATTTAAGAAGTATGAGGTGAGTCAAAAACAACTCAACATAAATTAAAATAAACCTCATAGTGTTATTTCCTACCTACATAACTTAACCTTATAAGTTGGTTAAATCCTGAATCTAAAAATATAAAATTCAGGGAAATGAAGCAAGAAATTCTGCTGATATGTGAAAGATAAAAACGTAGAATATGTGTGTATTCCAATTCCATCCACTGCATTTTTTGTGCTTTGGGTTTCACACTATGTAGATAGATGGCATTAATATGATATATTTCTGCTTTGACAGATCACATTATGTAGGTTATGTGTACTTGTATTGTGTTCAGAGATGAATGTACAGTGAATGTAAGTTTAGGAGTTTGTGTTCTATAATATCCATACAATGAATCTGATACAGTGGAATATATTAAAATTAATAGATTGATTTGGGCCGGATGTTATATGCAAGGATGGTAATAGAATTTTCATTAATATTAAAAGAAGTGACAATATGAGGATAATTTTAATTGATAAATTGAGAAATAATAGAATTACAAAAAAAAACATTTGGTAATCAGGAAAATGAGAAGCTCTAACAAGTCAAAGATGGGAGGATGGCATAATTGAAGATATAAGGAATTTGGGAATAAAAATTGGAAATAGGAAGCGAAAGACAGAAAGGTTTGGTGAGAGCTTCTTAAGAAGTCCAAGGCCCACAAAGAGTTGTCGTGCTATTTATGATGATGATATGTTGTATGAGGGATGATGATGGAAGAGAAGGAAGAAAGTGAAACCCTATGCTAGCATGTATATTACTCCTCTCAAAAAGCACAACAAATTGAAAATAGACCACATTAATGCTATCTATCCACCTAGCATGGAATATGAAAAACAAAATGTGTAGTGATTGGCAACGGAACAGATGGAATTTCTGGAGAAGGTTTTATTGCCATTGATGTTTTATTTTATGAAGTAATATTTTGAGGTTCTTTTAATCAAGTTATTTTGAGTCTGTAATATCTTATCTGAATATTAATGTTGATTTGTTCTTGAACATGTTTTGATTAATCTTCTAATCATCTTCAGCATCATGGCCAGACTGGTTGGATTTATGTTGTAAACCCTGGATGTCGATGTCAGCTCCCTCCTGCGGTTGGCCAAAGAACCTCCAAACGAGGTCACCTTCAGTCGGTATTTTGAAATTCATAACTCTGTTTTTGTTCTTCTGAATATAGTTTTTTCCCCAAATAGTCAGCTCTTTTATATTTTGTAAATGTTTTAATAATTTACTGTTCAAATTTATATTATGTTTTTCAGACCCAACATGAGCAGCAACTGCAAATTTTTCTATTTCTGTATATTTTCTATTGGTTTTTTTTGGCCAACTGCAGGAGGGATCTGATATCGACATCCAGGGTTTACAACATAAATCCAACCAGTCCGGCCATGATGCTGAGGTTGATTAGAAGATTAATTGAAACATGGTCAAGAACAAATCAACATTAATATTGAGGTAAGATATTACAGACTCAAAATAACTTGATTTATTGCATTACCAACTCAAAAGTTTGTTCATATTTCAATAATTTTGTTTCCATGTGATATCAAGTTAGACTAAATGAAAAACCTATAGAATGTCATTTTCATTAATTTATATTACCAGATATACAATCAGGTTAAGTTTAGTTGACTGAGATTCTTGTACTTTATTCAGTTATCCTAGTACTTCAATTTCTGCTGCATACTTTAAAAAAATAGATGAAATCTTTTATATTTCAAATACTTTATCTCAATAATTATCATTTTAATATTTTCATATATGAATATATACAAATAAGCAGTAAAATTTGGTAAAACATTAACACATTTTTTTTAATATGCATTAGGATTGGAAATAGGGAACAACAGCATAAACAATGCCAGATAAAAGAAATAATAAAGTACTCACCGTGCTGGTTTGTGGAGCTAGTGTATGCTTGCTCATTACTATCGTAGTAGTCTTCAGGTCTGTCTTAGGACCACCTGGAGACTTGGGTACCAACATTTCTGTTGGACTCGAAGGTTTGTTTACCAGCAATTCAGCTGCTCTTACAACATCTAACACCTATAAAATAATAAATAACTTTTTAAAATGAGGTTTAACAGGTTATTAACAACACAAATTATAAAACTAACTTATTGGCACTATCAAACCTAGAGGTTCATGGCTGTATGGACATGAGCTCTGCAACATCCCTAATCTGAGCTATAGTTTTTAAATCATTCTCTGTATAATTCATCACCCTCGAATCATGATTAATGTTGTTATACTACCTCATTCTTAGGCTATCTATTGGATGCTTTCACTCTGGATTTCCTAATTCCCCATTTGTGCCACATGTACTGTCAATTGCAGTCTATGTGAGTTAATTGTTAATATTATATTTGAAGAGAAAAATTATATGCTCAGACCGGGACTTGAACCAAGGGTCCCGGGTTCAAGTCCCGGTCTGAGTGTATAATTTTTCTCTTCAAATATGATTTATCCATCAATGAGATGTATGAAATTAATAATAAAAACATTGTGTTAATATTATATTTGGTTTTTCATGGAGATAATGTAGCCCACTATTATGGAGTTTTCTCCATTCACCTGTCTGTCTCTTTTTGCCCCTAAAATATTCCTAAGTACTTTATTCTCAAATATCCGTTATCTTTTCTCCTCTCTTAAAATAAGAAACACTATGTTTTGCATTCATATAGCATAACTGGAAGAATAATGAATTATAGAATGTGAAGTTATTTTCTCATGGTGTGAAATGGCTTACAAGACTCTTACCAGCTTCCTGCTGGATCATATGAACATTTGTCAAACACACAGGTAGACAATCATGCTGTCAGTACAGGGGTGACAAGATAAGCACTGGATGAAACCCAACTTATTGAGATTAATCAACTGCATTTTTAAAGTTTAGCTTTTAAATAATTAATCATTATTTTAAAATATAATAGGAAGTAAAATTAAGAGGTTTGTTTAATAATTAAAACATTTTGTCTGTTCATTCTTACCTCTTAGAGTTGTTTTTGTCAAACATATGTTTAGAATCGCTGACGATGGGGCTAAGAACTCTAAAACATATGTTTGATAAAAACAACTCTAAGAGGTAAGAATGAACAGACAAAATGTTTTAATTAATTAATTAATTAATCATTACTCAAACTCAGCAATTAAGACAGTACGGACATGTCCAGCGAATGGAAGAGGAAGACCTAAAACCTCCTGGAGTCAGGGAATATGTTTATATATAAAGGAGAAACATCTACAACCAGGAGATTGGATGGACTGACAAAATTGGCTATTAGGAATCGGACTGTCAAAGACATTAATCAACCGATGATCTATCTATCTAATCATTACTCATCAGCAATTTCAAGATTCAATAAAAACTGAATTTTGGAAATATGGTTGATTAGTTTGGAAATTGTCCAATCTCTAATTGAGCTCATACCAATTCACATCTCTATTTAATTTAATACTGGATTACAAGCATCAAATATAAATAACTTTTAACAACTGATAATTTAGATTTTGTCTGATACGAGAGTTTCCCCATCTCAAACTGTTTGTCTAAAACCACTCTATAATCCGGTAAATTTCTTTGATTTAATGCATTTACAAACTCCATGGCACCATAGGCAGAGGAGAGGTAGAGATATACTAATTCTGTGCAAACATGGAACAAACAATTCTCATTTCCAGATTAACTTAATTGAGAGAGAGAGAAAAAAAAAATAGTTCAGCTGGTCATGGTCATAAAAGTTAACATACTTAACCTTTGTATGCCGGCCTCTGTGTACAGTACTGACCTACTATTTATCATATGCCATGGGCCTCAGTACATGGTACTGACCTGAACGGCAAGTTATTTAAACTGATTTTGTGGCCTGAATTTTTAAGATAACTCAATTGTGATAAAATATAAATATAGACAGAAAACATAGCTGTCAGATTATATATATATATAAATGTCTGCTTATATAAATTATTATAATTGATATATTAGATATAGTTGTTTCCATGACTTCAAACTGAGGTTTGACTTGTGTATGTAGTGCAATGTTCATTTTCCGCTGAAAAAATGTGGAGAAAAATATAATAGTAATAATTATAAGTATTACAAGATCACTGGGCCGTCCTATGAAACGCTGGAGGGAAAATTTTCTATAGGATCGTAACAGGCCTTGGCCTAATACTTGGAAGGAAGAAGAAGATAAGTATTACAATACCTTCTCTGAAGTTATAATTGATAACAAGAACTAGATGACGAATACCAGCTTTCAAATAGTTCTTTTACTATCCACGACCACCACAGCGCAGCGACTGATTTGAGCTGCTCTCTTGAAGCTGGTTCATGTACTATTTGAAATATTCTAACTCAGATCGAAAGTCAACATTTCAATCTATCGATTTGTATATAATATGATCGAATAAGTGAGTCATATAAACATAGAGAACCGATATGAAGTCTATGGCATTTGCTGTGCATTCAACTCTCAACACTGATAATTTATTTTTAGACACACACATTTTCCTGGAATTTGACCTTCAGACACCCACAGGGGACAGTATAATGTATCAGCTGTTCTAAATACAGGGGTGTCCAAGTATAGGACCTCTAAATTCATTTTAATAACTCACATTTTTTAAAATAAATTTCTATAATAATTTATTCATATCTGTAAAAACAAATTATAATGTATTGTATTTATTACATTTCTCTACATTTTCGTGTTCAATTTAATTCAAAATTCACTAAAATCGGATCATATTTAACCGAGATCTGGCATTTCGAAAGTATTCCGGTAAAATTAGCTTTAATTATTTAAATGTCCTCCGTCCGCACACCGGATGTCCATTTAAATACTGTTCCAACGCTGAGAAGGCCAGTTATAAATTTGCTCTTTAGACACAATATAAGTTTTAAAATAATGTTGGCAATATATACGTGTCCAGTTGTATCTTAATACTGTACACACCTGTGATTACCATTTTCTTTAGGCCTTATTCTATACAGTGTAGTGATTACAAACACAACTGAATCAAAATCACACAATACAATGACACTATGTGATATGATTAAGGCCATATAAAATAAATGCTGATCATTAAGTATAATCCTCTATATCTAAAGATCCATGAAATTTGCAAGTTGCGATAATGCGAAATGCTCTAATTTGTCATTTTCTTGTATCATTTATTTTGGATCCCACTAGATGGCCTACATAAATTTTTGCTTTTATACCAAAATGATGAAGAAACTTGAGAAGGTCTAGAAAACACAGGCATTAGACCATACCAGATCCACAATGGTGATGACAATGATGCATATTTTGCACTTTTATAAATTCAAAATATTTCTTGATACATATATTATTAAAAAAGTTAAAATAGTAAAACTTGTATCTGAGATGTCAGTCATCCTCAACACTATAAAAGTCATTAAAATAGTGTAGGCCTTTCAGAACTGGTTGTTCCATCTTCAGCAGCTGATTAATTTCAATGAGCATTTTGTACAGAGGGTTCAGATTGTTGGGGATGTTCTCATCAAGTAGGTTTTCATTTCTAACTTCTTTCAATATTTTGATTTCTTCTAGTGGTTATTACATATTACATTCTTTGTATTATTGTGGCTTATTTTTGTTTATGAAATTTGACTACATCATTTTAATCCTGAGAGTAAAGAGAGAAGCTTTGTGTGAAAATCTACTTCATCACCAACCCCCAAAAAAGCAAAAATGGTTTCTTCTGCTGGGAAAGTTATGAACATCTAATTTTTTTTATATCCATGGATGGTTTATCAGCATGTCATACTGAACAGCAACTAGGCAATACCATAGAAGGTCTTTACTAGCTCTCCCAAGCCATATCAGGCACAAAAGGATACATTTCACCACAATATGGAGGGTTCTTTCTGATCTCTGATAACAAATGATTTTTAAGTTTTACCATAAGAAAAGCCGTGTCTCCACCATCGAGCATGCTCTATTTGATGACTCTTCACCCGAGCTATGGTTCGGCATCGGAGTTTCCACTGCAGAAGACTCTTATGCAGCACAGCCATGTCTAGAAATCCCCACTCCTCTTTATATGCTTTCCAGAGACCATCTATTGTTCGAGGACGCCTGTTTCCCAATGCACTTTTGAAGAGTCCAAAGACAAAGTCCATCGGTGATGCATCAGGAGACTTCACTGGGATGTTGCTGAATGGAATAGCATGTATTCCAGTTTCCTGCTCCATTCTCTCCAGAAATGCCAGGGGTGAACCCAAAGTGTGACTGGAGGCCTTGTCTTGGTGCACTCAGACATGGGTTTTGTCTGTACCATAGAGAGCTGGGATTTCAGTCCGGTAAATTGGGGTGAGAACTTCTTCCTGGTAGTACTGGGAGTTGATTTTGGCCTTTTTAGCTACTCTACGAATGGTCAGTTTTCCATTGTAGCAATATCCCGTAATGACCATAAATCCCTTGGAGAAACTTTCTCTGCATTCGGCATACCACTTTTGAAAATTTTTTTCACCCCTTTCTCTATAGTAAATTGCCCGGGGTTTGTTGCAGTCTCCTAGATAAACATATGCTTCATCAAGTGTGACCAAAAATTTCCATTTTTCTCCTGCCAGGTGCTTTTCATAGTTTCCTGCTGTTGGTGTGGCATTCGGCAATGTGACGTGACAACAATTTATGAACCCTGCTTTTGTAGTGCTTCTCCACGTTTAAATCTTTGTTTATTATGGTGTTTACAGTTTTAAGGGATATTCCCAATCTGTTCGCAATCACCCTTTGTGTGGCAGGGGTTACCACCAGAGATAAGGACCTTGACCTTTCTGATTACATCTGGGGTGCGGGTAGTAGCAGGTCGTGGATTTGCCTGTTTTTTTTTTCCTTTTGGAATTAATCCCAAGCGACCCTTTCCCTTTTTATTAAGCACTGAGCTAATTCCACACTTTAACATCACAAAATTATGTTTTTGCAAGCCTCAATAATCGCAGAATAACTATAATTAGCAGCGGAAAGGGCAGTAATATACCCTTCCCAAAACGGGTCTATCTGCTTAGGCATTATGAGAGCAACATGCGTGCGAGTGTAACAGAAGCAGCATACTGACTGGTTTGATCACCTCGCACGCTCCTGTCCTGATGACTCACACTCCGACGTCACAATCTACTTGGCAAATCGTTCTCAGAGATCGGAAACAACCCTCCATAATAGAATGCCATACATCACAAATGTTGTTGGTGAATATCTTGCCAAAATCGAAGGAAAGTACATCCCTCACCATCCTTATAGTCCAGAATTTAGCCCTGGTATGACTTTTTTTTCTATTCCTTAACCTGAAGAAACACCTTTGCACCAGTTTCCATCTTAAGAAGCAGTAGAGAAGATAGTTTTCAAAGACCTGTTAAAAAAATTATTTCTAGCATGTCTTTGCTTACAAAGGAGACTACCTTGAGAAGGACCATCAAAATTCTTAGAATGAGTGAAGGTATGTTGTCAAAAAAAAAAGATCATTGTTTATTGAATAGTCCTTATATTGAACTTTTATAGGAAAAACCACTATGAGGTTTATTTTAGAATTTAAATTAAAATTCTTTACACCTCACCTCATATCTAGCTCTCCTGAACAAGATAACATTGGTTGAGATATTACTGAAGATGAAACCACCTAGGTTTTGAAAACCGGTTTAATTAGAAGACTAGATATGAGGTGAGGTATAAAGAATTTTAATTTAAATCTTAAAAAAAGGTGCTCATATACTTATAAATAACATAAAAAAACTAAAATAACAATAATGTTAAAAGGTTTTGATATTAAAGTGTTACCACATGAGACTCACTCTTTCTGGTGTTGATTTCTCTCTTGCTGCTTCAGCTAGAGACACCAGCTGCTGTCCTTGATGAACTTCTAGTTCCTTGTCTTTTCGTTCCTTTTCTTCTTTCTCCCATTCCACTAATTCTTGTTTCATTTCTTGCTCCTAAATTAAAATCAAGCAAATAAAGGAATTAGGGAATCAAGGATATAGAGTACTAAGATAATTTATTATAAATCAGTTCAGCTTCTGACCTATGCATATGATGTTGATATCATTGCCAGATAAGAAAAAATGTTCACTTGTAAAAGAACCTCAAACCTAAAGTAGAGCCTCTGGGCAAAATTTAAATAAACTTTTTCCATCCAAATAATACCTTAGATTTTAATCAAAATTACAGTGAGAAGTAACACTATGAGGTAATTTACAATTTATAAATTGAATCGGTTAAATGTTTTTTTATCTCACTTCAAAAAAGTTCCGTGTTTTCACGATACTGGTTTCGAAGACCTTCGCCTCCATCATCAGTCAAAACTCCCGAGTGCAAAATGTCAGAGTTTTAACTGATGATGGAAGCAAAGGCCTTTGAAACCAGTATTGTGAAAACACGTAGCTTTATGAGGTGAGATGAAAAAATCTAACTAACTCAATTTATAAATATCTTAGTCTGCTTACTCAATGTCTAAAATAAAATACATTAAATTAATATGATTAAAATTATATATGAATGTAACAAATTATATATATTTTCGATGTATTAATTTCAAGTTTGTCACTTACATTAAAGGACAAATTAATATTTTAAGAGAAAAGTTAATTAAAATTAATAATACCCATATTTAACTATGAAGAAAAGTTAATGGCTAAACTGGGTTTTATAGCCAGGATCTCAGGATACCAGTGATCCTGGGTTCAAATCCCAGTTTATGCATTAATTTTTCTCTTAAAAATATTAATTTGTCCTTTAATGTAAGTGACAAATTTAAATGAAAATGAAGCTTTACTAGTTAAAAAAGTAGTGTTAAAAAGGATAAAAAAACTTTAAAAATTATCAATAGTTTAAAAATGTTAAACTTATAACAAGTATTGAACTTTTATAAGAATAACTCACTATGAAGTTTAATTTAAGATAAATTTAAATGTTTAATTATGAGGAGAGGTATGAAACATTTTAATTTATAAATGTTGTTGTTGTTTTCAAATGCTGGGCCTTGGCACCGAAGCCATTAGCGTTCTTGCTCTCCAATATTTCTCTATTGTGGATCCAACAGGTAATACTTCACAGGTTTGTAGGTGTTCTTCATTCATTTCTTCATCTTTATTGCATAGAGGACAATTTGGATTCGTGTAGATTCCTATTTTATATAAATGTTTGGCTAAATAGTCATGTTCTGTAAGCAGTCTAAATGTTGCTACTGTAGTTTTACGTGGAAATTCTGGAATAATATCTGGCTTCTTTACTAAAATATTCCATTTTTTGTCTTTGGCTTTATTACATAGGTCTTGGTTTTGTTTGATTTTATATTTGTTTTTAACTATTCTTTTTATGGATGTGAAAGGTAAGCTTTTAGTAGTATTCTGAATTAAATTGGAGCCTTTTTTGGCAAGAAAATCAGCTTTTAATTTATAAATTGTGATTGTGAAATGCCAAGTTTGGTTCAGAAAAACAAAAAAATTAAGGCTGTGTGTGTGTGTGTGCGCGCGCACACACACACACACACAGATATATATAAATTTTTGTTATGGTTATTTTTGGTGTCTGCTAGATAGGATCAATGAAGATTTTGAAAGATTTTTCAGAAATCTTTTCATGAGAACAACCTCAATAATCTTATTCCTTCATAATTCGCTGAAAAGAATAATTTTTGCGTGATAGTGCATTTTGTTGTACTTACAGCAATGGTGACCATGACTGAAAGTTCAACTTCCTACATTTTGGGATTGTCAACCTAAATAATTATACTATAATATACATTTACACCCATGTTCGGGAAGTAAAACCACTGCCCTCTGTGTATACTATGTACAATGTATATGCAAAAAATATCCGAAAGGTAGTGTTAATATACATTATACGAAACAAATCACTGCATTTTAAATGAACTGAACTTTATTTGAAACAATATAAAACAATAAATACGTACTTGCGACCATTTTATAAATAATAATGGTATCACGGCCTCCTGTACTTTCAACTAATAAACATTGCCCACGCTGTTAACGTTACTCAATTGTTTATAATGAATGCACATATTTTCAACAAATATGTTATTATTTTACTATTATTTATTATTTTGAAAACACCATCATGCAAAAAGTAATGTACAACGCACGTTTGTGAAGTGTTTTACAGAATCTCGGAAATTAAAAACCGCGTTATTGCTCGGTTTTTAAACATTTTCCTCGATTCTGTAAATACCACTTCCCAACCTTGCATCCTAATATACTATTTATACAACCAAGAAGGTTGTGTAAAACAAGAGAGGGTGAAAATCAGATGGGAGGACAATATGGAAGAAGATGCAAAGCAATGGAGCATATGACTGGACAACCTAGGTGAAAAATACAGAAGAGTAGTGAAAATGCCTTGGGTTTAGTGAACTTCATGATGATGATGATGATGCATGTACAGTATATTTACATTATTCTTCCAATGAATGCTTCATTTTTTTTAAACACAAGATTGATAGGAAGTAACACCATGAGATATTTTATAAAAGAAATTGCATCGGTTCTTCATGCCTCACTTCATGTTTTTTTTTGTCATCTGGGACTAGTATGTTTTGAATGTCATTATCCTCATTCTCAGCCAAAACTGACTATAAAATGAGTCTGTTTTGGCTGAGAATGGAGGTAATGACATTTAAAACTAGTCCCTGGTGAGAGTGTAAAATATGAGATGAGGTATAAAGAATCATGTTTTTATTATTAATTTAACATTTCTCAATGAAAGATAAATTAAATTTGAAGAGAAAAATTTTCGCCTAGACCGGGACTCGAACCCGGGACCCTTGGCTTTCCGGGCCAAGTGCTCTACCAACTGAGCTACCGAGGCGAGTTACGATCTAGACGCAAATTTTTCTCTTATATACGTTGTAATTCCCTATCGCCAAATGCTTTTGAAACCATTGTTTCTATCTTTGCAAATGGCAGCTTCTTAGTTAAGAAGACATTTATTGGAAATTTAACATTACTTTAAAAGCCAGTAAGGCCTCTAATGATGTTTTTATTATTAATTTAACATTTCTCAATGAAAGATAAATTAAATTTGAAGAGAAAAATTTTCGCCTAGACCGGGACTCGAACCCGGGACCCTTGGCTTTCTGGGCCAAGTGCTCTACCAACTGAGCTACCGAGGCGAGTTACGATCTAGACGCAAATTTTTCTCTTATATACGTTGTAATTCCCTATCGCCAAATGCTTTTGAAACCATTGTTTCTATCTTTGCAAATGGCGGCTTCTTAGTTAAGAAGACATTTATTGGAAATTTAACATTACTTTAAAAGCCAGTAAGGCCTCTAATGATGTTTTTATTATTAATTTAACATTTCTCAATGAAAGATAAATTAAATTTGAAGAGAAAAATTTAAAAAAAAAAAAAATTCTCTTCAAATTTAAATTTTTTTTTTATAAAGAATCAATTCAATTTTTTCATTATTTTATTTTTGTAAACTAACCTGTCTGATGGTGGCTGTGTCTTCATCATCTCTATCAAGACTAGACACACTTTGTGACACAGATTTTGATTCTTTTGTAAGTTTTCCTTCCGCCATCAATCTATCAACTTCTGCCTTATCATACCCTAAAAAAATATATAAACATATATATAACTGAATCACATCATAAGTAAAGTTAAAAAATATTCTTTATTCATTGAGTGGGGCAGTAACTCAAGTAACAAGATGTCTGACTATGGAACGGACAGCTAGATTAGATTCCTGGTATTAGGGATCACGCATTTTTTCATTCATTTCTTATCAAGACTGGTCCTATAAAATGAATATCAGGGGTTTTCTAAGGGTAAAGTTGGATACAGTCATGGGTTCAAACTTGGCCAGGATCAATGGATATTTTGGATGGAAAAATCCAAGGTACAAATGCTCTGGGAGGAACTTTAGCCATGGATCCTAAGTCTGAAATTTTTTCAGCTCATAAAAGAACCTCAAGTCTAAATTAGGATCTGTGAGCAAATTTTAACAGGCTTTCCCCATCCAAGTAATACCTTAGTTGCTTACTAGATGTCTCATTGAGATGATATATTGACTACATATCACTCATTGACATCTGTAAAGAAATAAGCATAGCTGAATTACCTTGATTAAGAAACTCCCACTAGGTTCATGAAACCCGTGACTCCACATATGGAGTATAACCCAACTCAAGAGGGACGAATGAGGTAATATACATACAAGAACCTCAAAATATTACTTCCTAAAATAAACCATTATATACATACATACCTACATACAAAATTCTATAAAGTATAGGGTAAAACATCCTATCTCCTCCTCATACCACTGGTTAAGAATTGAGAATTATTATACCATGAACCTTCAATGGCCTGTGAATGCAGTACATTCATCTTTTATTGTATTCAATTAATCTCTCTCACTCAAAAGTAAAATAGTAAAGAAGTATTTTTCAATGTATGTCTAATAGATATATAATGTATAATAATAAGTTGGTAAGAGGCACTCGAAAGAGCATTAAGTTATAATGTAATCACGTAGACTTTCACGGCCGGAGTTGCTATGATGATCTTGAAGAAGATTTTCGGGCTGTAGGCCGTGGTCGTGAGGCTTGTAGTTCCCCGACGTTTCGCCAGAGACTGCATCTGGCATCCTCAAGGGTTGTCTTGAGACTGGCAATTCTGTCCACTGTCTGTCTTATATGATCTTGAAGAAGATTTTCGGGCTGTAGGCCGTGGTCGTGAGGCTTGTAGTTCCCCGACGTTTCGCCAGAGACTGCGTCTGGCATCCTCAAGGGTTGTCTTGAGATTGGCAATTCTGTTCGCTGTCTGTCTTATAAGAATTGCCAGTCTCAAGACAACCCTTGAGGATGCCAGACGCAGTCTCTGGCGAAACGTCGGGGAACTACAAGCCTCACGACCATGGCCTACAGCCTGAAAATCTTATTCAAGATCATCATATTAAGTTATAAGTTTATGATTTGTCTTTTATGAGTTCGTTCAGTGATCCTGTCCATATTCTGCTTTGTTTATAATGGTATCGCTCACACTTTTGGTCGCATATCTTGCATTCACACGAATCACTCGGATGGTGGAATTTTGTATTTTTGCACATTTTGTGATGATATCCGTGTGTTGCTATGCCTATGATTCTGTGCCTTTGTGGTTGGTTACTTCCAGTCCACTCTCTGTTTACCATGGCATCTGAGGCGTAGAAATCTTCGTCGATCTCTTTTTCTCTCTGTTTCTTTTTTTCGATGACTTTCTTATATGGCTCCGTTGCTGGCAGTAGTATCCTTTGCCTCAGGTCCTCTAGGAAGAAGGTTTCTCTGGCTAGCATATAGGCCATTCTATTTGGTGTGTATTTGCTTGCACCTAATGCCTTTTTGATGAATCTTGGTTTTACTTTTTCTAACCTCTCCAAATCGCTGGTCGATAGTTTCTCCCATATCAGTTCTACATATATAATGTATATACATTGTATTTAAGTACATAATACTTAAAATCATTATAAATAGAAGTAATTAACATAAATAATTTACCTTTGCAGACTACCAAGACTATTTCATTTCCTGAACTTCGAAGCACATTGACAGCTTCTTGATGTGAGGCTCCTAGTAATGAAACACCATTTACTTCTAACAGCCTCATGCCCACCTGTAATGTAGTTTTTTAATTGAAAATACATAATATTCAAGGTAAAGTTATAAAAATAATGTCATTAGTATTTACATATCAACATATATAGGGAATTTAGTTAGGAAAATTTGAAATTTGTGGCAGTTGGTCTCTGCCAACCTATGGGGTTTGGTTATTGTAAGATGAGTGCGTGTATCTCTAGGATGTTAGAGTGTGCACTCATCTGTGTGTGTGTGTTTTCCAATCACACCCAATGTATTTCTTGTGCTTTGGATTCTACACTAGGCAGATACATGGCATTGATGTGGTCTATTTTCAATTCACACACCACTTTATATAAATTATGTGTACTTGTATTGTGTATAGAGAAGTGTAGTGTGAGTGTATATTTAAGTGTAATTGTGTTGTGTGAGGGATGATGAGAATGAATACAGTGAAATTTAGCGCTGGCATGCAGCTGTCAAAAAGCATCAATGCCATCACTAGGTTCAACATCATCATCTGATAGATGAATTGCTATCAACTGTATCAGATGGCTTTTATATATATATATATATACATATATTACTGAGGATTTTTCACATATATTACTAAGGATTTTTCAATTTAATCCAGGCATCTAGTGCACAATCTAGTGAATAAATATTGTACAGCAACATTCCTCCTAACATCGAGATTGAAAATTTTACAATTAAAATTTCCAATTCCTCTGGGTATCAAACTTAGATGCGCTACCAGGAAGTAGATATGCTACTTTGTGAGCTAGAATTGCACATTGTTACAATGCTTACAATACAATTTCAAGAACTGTTTAAAGTTTACAATTTTTGCTCAAAATGTCCTCCATTTGTTGAAACACATTAATGACATCATCTTATAGAAAATGAATAGTGACTTTTGCAAGTTCTTCAGTACTCATAGTGTGTAGTGGAACTCATATATTCTTTTTTTTATTAATGGAATATGGATTTTTTTCTTTGAATATCATTTTTAAATCTATCCCAAGAATGTGTAAATCTTATTCTTCTCTTCTCTAGAACTCTCCTAAATTTTTTCAATGTCACCACTTTTTAAGCAACGTGGTTTATGCATTCTTCTTTTTCAATTTTAACACAAGGAGAAAAAAAAAAGTGCAATACATGGAGATTTTGATTACAACATATCATCAAGGGGGCTTGTGATTTAAAACCAGGTTTCTGAACATCTGAAAAGATCACAAATCCGCACAAAATGTTATGCATTACATTTTGCAGCATTTTAAAGGGAAAAATTGTATTATTATTATTATTATAATTTGGTAATTTTGCACCAAAAAAATACCATGTACCCTTGAATTTATTTTTAAAGTGTCTTCCTATAGAATTTTTATTTTAAGTAGGTTTGATACGATGCCACATTTTTTTAAAACAAAAAGTACATTTAGATAAGATTTCTTTACCTTCAATCTGCCATCTCTTTTTGCAGCACCACCAGAATTAATTTTAGAAATAAAGACACCTTCATCAGAGCGATCCAGTGGATTGCCACGATGACCCCTGAGACCACCTTTGATATGCATTCCTAGCTTCTCTCCTTCTGCTTTCACTATTCTCAATTCCTGTAACAATATGTTACAAGATTAAAATTAATATAATTCAAACAGAAATTGTTCACAATTTTATTTCTTTTAAAGAAGAAATGGTTAAGCAATTACAAGTAAATCATTCAGCTTAAAGCTTAATGTAGTGTACTGACAGTTTATACATTCCACATAAAAAAATATATATGTCCACACTTTAACTAACCTTCTTGATATAGAAGGCAATGATGTTGCTATTGTATTGTTACTGAATGTTTATTTAATTTATTCTCTGCTTTTATATGTCCGATACTAATTGAATTACATTTCATAAAGGTTCAAAAATACTAATTGAATAACATTTCATAAAGGTTCACTAACTATCAAAATAAATAATTTCTTTCTCTTCATCATCTCTTTAATTATTTAACAAAATGTTTTATAAATAATGAAAGTTGGTGAAAATGATATTTTTAAATGCTTGACTTTAAAAAAAGGGGGTTCTGTCATTTTTAGTTAGTATTTTATTTAATGAAGCTCTTTAATAATTGTCAATTTGTATTTTATTTAACAAACACTCTTTAACAGCTAGGGTTATTACAGTCACAATTCAAATGTGGATATGAAAGGGTTACAACATGGAGGTTCATGGCTTTAGTTCTCTTCTGAAGGACCCACACTCAGGATTTTTATGCCCTGAAAAATCCTCTGACTCCAGCTGATTTGAACATGTGAACCTCAGAACAAGAGATGACCATGATAACTAGCAGTCCACCAGAACAGGCATGCCAATTTTAAGAACAGTTTAGCAGTAGGAACATGAATTACAGCTGATTGAAATATACAGAAGAACAACATATTGCAGAACAACTAATTACTGCAATTGTTCTTAAGTCTTGTATTAAAAATTGTTCTGTACTAATGAAATAAAATACATTTTCCTGAGAAAATAACATGAAATATAATAATGTTAAAGAAATAAGTTATTTATATAAATAAATTAAAACATGTCGAAATTTAACACTTTCTTTAAATACAAGGGTAAAGGGGTATCATGCCATGACTTCAAACATTGAGATTCTGGAATTTAAATTGTATTTCAAGGGAAAAAATTGCAAAAGATAGTTTATCAGAGAAAGAAGAAAGCCAAATACTCTTGAATTTTAAATAAACATTCTTACCTCTTTTGTTTGCTGTATGAATTGTCAAAATAAAAAAAATATATATCAAATAATACGAAAATACATAAAGGAAGAAACAAAAACACTTAAACAAGGTACTCTTCAATCTTCGGATACTGGAATAATATGGAGAAATTAACAAATATGAACATTGATTGTACACACAAAAAGGACAGTGCCTGAAGCTTTGTGTAAATAATAATTATTATTAAATTTGTTTGCTGTGTTTCCTGTATGTGTGGTGTAAAGTGTGTACATGGTGAACAACATGAACAATCATGTAGGTACCTCAAAACAAAGAAATAAATGTGACATTGGTGTTGAACAGACATACAATATCCAAAGTCAAATTTATAAAACTCAAGGGAGATACTTAATTCCCTCTAAATCTTCAATTAATTAGGTAATTATGCACTACCCACTGACTCACTGAAGGACATATGACCAACTTACATCATAGCCCTACAAATTCCTCTTCATAGGAGAACTACATCATTATTTTTTTTTAGATCTTAATACCATTAAAAACAATATATTAATTGACTAAATTTAGAACTTTTTAACATACCAGCTAACATATATATATATATATATATATATATATATATATATATATATATATATATATATATATAAATTCACAATATTTTATTCTGGAAAATATATAAAATAGTGCTATAATATTTAGTAGATTAACTTACAAAATCAAATATCTGAAATATCACAAAATTATGAACATTTAAAGTTTCATTATTAGAAAATAATAACAGAAAATGAAGGATAAGAAAGAAAGCTCTTATTTAATAATATATTATAGAAAGATATGCCAAAATAAGGATAAAAATATAAAATACAAAGAAATTTAAAACGGGCTGATCATTTCAAAGTTATCAGAACTCTATGTACCCAATGCATATTTTGTCTAACTATTTATTTTTAAGGGATTATTGGATTATTTCATTTATATTGTCATCATCTGTAATATTGTATAAGCAAAAATTAAAAATTCATATATAAGAGTGAGGAAAAAAAAAAGGAAAAAAAAAAGAGAAATGTGCACTGCAGATGGCTAACTCATTTTAATAGTTACACAGATTCTGCATAATTAAATAAATATAAATAATAGAGGACTGGTTCTTAGAACCAGAGATCTTGTGTTCAAATCCCAGTTTAGGTATATATATTCTTATCTTCAAATATATAAATAAAAATGAACTTAATAAGAAGTAACATTATGAGGTATTAATAATTAAATCTTAAAAAGTTTAATATTCAAATAAACAAAATCTGAAATAATCTAAATTGTTCTATGTGGTACCCAATTGATTGCAACAAATGTCCCAAATATTTGTATTTTTACAGTTTTCTATTTTGAGCAATTCTGAAACTTAAGTCTGTGAGTGGTTTCTCTTTCTAATTTATTTGAATAATGCTAGTAGACAGAAAAGTGGAAAAAAGAGAGAGGAAGATTGAAGTCCAACATTTTTTAATATAAAAAATAAATATATTGTTGAAATGAAATTGAAGCATTCCCTACATAAAAATTTATGGGAAAACTATATTACTTACTGTGACAGGTATATATTCAACCTCGACCAGCTTGTAAAATCAAAAATTCAAAATATTACACTAAAGATGGTCTCTTAAAATGTTATAGTTACTAAAATAATGATTTTGGAAATAATAGTTACTATGTAAGTCATTTCAGTCCATATTTATGGGACTTAAAATCTGAAAGATTTTTATGAGGAAAAAAAATTCCAAAAGAGAACAAACATAATCTGAAATAATCTAAATTGTTCTATATGGTACCCAATTGATTGCAACAAATGTCCCAAATATTTGTATACCATATAAGTTGGTGTAGAAGACTCTTTCTTGTATAAATATACCCCAAGAATTACCATAATAAAGGAAATTTTCTGAAAAAAAAAATGGTTTTAAAGGGGAAAAAAACTGTAATTAATTATATAATTCCTTCCTTTAGATTATCAATACTATGTTCACCGGACTAATTTTATTGCATGTGAGCACATTTTTTACAGAAATGCAATTCCGTTTTCATGATTTTGTTGGAGACATTTTATAACTTCACTCCAGTTATTTTGCACTTTTTCCACGTTGTGCACATTTTCCTTTGATTAGTGTATACAAAACATTTTTTGATGTTATAATTTAAATTTTAACATTAGCAATGACGAACAATTATTATTTTGAAAAGTAAATTTATACAAAACATCCTTCTGAAACCTTATCTGTATAGTGTTTTCTTTTAAGACCAGATCTAAAATGACATTTTATTCATCTATTGTATGTTCGTAAGTTATTTCCCATATCATAAATTTACAAACAATTAATTTTCACTTATTCAAGGTTAATCAAAAACTGAGATCACTGACTTAATATTAAGACAAAGGAACTAAAAAGTAATAAAATAACTGAAAGTATTGGGAAATTCACCAGTTATGAAGTATGATACTACTGTCCCCACCCACTTCCATATACATTAGTTTTGGATGCTGCAACTGCTATTGCGTTATATGAACATGCTTTCCAAGGTTTTGGAAGGTAAACCCTAGAGTGCGAGTGGCTGTGAAAAATAACAATACATATAAAGATCTAGGCATCTTTCATTCAATAAGATGCAGCCTTATACACCAACAAATGTGTTATTTTTATAAATAGAATCACATTTATATATGCTAATATGACATCTTTTCTTACTTTTATCAAGAAAAGCTACACTTTTCTAATGATCATATAGCAAATCAGAAAATACTTGATATTATTATTATTATTATTATTATTATTTCACTCTTAACTCCAAATGCATTGCTTTATAAAACTCGATGTCTGCTTCTTTCTATGCCAGTTTGTAAAAAAAAAAAAAAGGTAAAGTGATTTCATTACAAGCTTTAGGAGTCCCTTAGGGTAGTAGGAGGTTAAGGCTCCCACCTTTATAGAAAATCAATACAAGAAGTTAGTCAAGTTGTTAACATTGTGTTATGGCTGTCTGTATGCCTAAAGCAAGTCTGGTACTCATTTTATTAGAGGATGAGTTGATCCCAGGACTAAGGTGCTGTCAAAAGGTTCAGACCAGTTTAAAAATCCTGACCTTATTAGGATTCGAACCTGCAACATTCAGACTTATAGTATATTGCCTTAACCAACTAAGTTAAGGATTTTGCACTGTACATTAAAACAACTATGCTAAGGCATTTGTACCATATGTTAGAATGACCATGTGAAATATGGACTTGGGGAAGAGATATGTCTCAAAGACTAAGATAAATACCTGAAGTTACCAATTTTGGGTAAAGTTAATCAGCATTATAGTCCATTTTCAAAATCCTAATTGCTGCAAATTAATCAATTTGTTCTTTTTTATTAAAGTAAGTATATTATTTAAGTAGACTTCTTTGTAAATACATTCTGGTCAAGAATTTGAAATATCCAACATGCATTTAAAATAAAATACATAAATTTAAAATGATATACGAATGTAACAATTTATTTATATTTTCAATATTTCAATTTGTAATTTGTCACTTACATTAAAGGACAAATTAATATTCTAAGAGAAAAATTAAATGCCTAAACTGGGATTTGAACCCGGAATCTCTGGTTTTCTGTACCAGTGATCCAGGTTCAAATCCCAGTTTAGACATTAATTTTTCTATTTCAAAAGAAAAATATATGCCTAAACTGGGGTTTGAACCCAGGACCTTTGACTCTCTATGTTAATGCTCTATCCAAGTGAGCTACCTAGGCCTCCAATCTAAATGTGTTTTTTTCTCTTATACATAGTTAATTCCCTAACCCCAAATGCTACAAGCCGTTGCTACGATTTTTGCAAATGGCGGCTTCTTTATTAAGAACACTTTTTATTGGGAATTTAAACATTACTTATAAAGCTAGTAGTGCTTCTTTCAATGTTGATGTTATTAGTTTTTAAACATCTTAATAATGGACAAATTATATTTGAAAAGAAAAATATATGCCTACACTGGGGTTTGAACTCAGGACCTTTGACTCTCTATGTCAATGCTCTATCCAAGTGAGCTACCTAGGCCTCCAATCTAAATGCGTTTTTTTCTCTTATACATAGTTAATTCCCTAACCCCAAATGCTACGAGCCATTGCTACGATTTTTTCAAATGGCGACTTCTTTATTAAGAAGACTTTTTATTGGGAATTTAAACATTACTTCTAAAGCTAGTAGTGCTTCTTTCAATGTTAATATTATTCATTTTTAAACATCTTAATGATGGACAAATTATATTTGAAAAGAAAAATATATGCCTAGACTATGTATAAGAGAAAAATACGCGTTTAGATTGGAGGCCTAGGTAGCTCACTTGGATAGAGCATTGACATAGAGAGTCAAAGGTCCTGGGTTCAAACCCCAGTCTAGGCGTATATTTTTCTTTTCAAATATAATTTGTCCATCATTAAGATGTTTAAAAACGAATAATATCAACATTGATAGAAGCACTACTGGCTTTATAAGTAATGTTTAAATTCCCAATAAAAAGTCTTCTTAATAAAGAAGCCACCATTTGCAAAAATCGTAGCAACGGCTTGTAGCATTTGGGGTTAGGGAATTAACTATGTATAAGAGAAAAATACGCGTTTAGATTGGAGGCATAGGTAGCTCACTTGGATAGAGCTTTGACATAGAGAATCAAAGGTCCTGGGTTCAAACCCCAGTCTAGGCGTATATTTTTCTTTTCAAATATAATTTGTCCATCATTAAGATGTTTAAAAACGAATAATATCAACATTAATTTTTCTATTTAAATTAATATTGGGAAGTAAACATTATGAGGTTATATCATTAATAGTGAGTGGAGAACATATTTTTATCAACTCACCTCATATGATTTCAAATTTCTTTGATACCGACGGTTTCAGACAATATCATGTCCTTCTTCAGTCTTGGCTTCCACTGATGAAATTCTGTGTTTGTTGATTTCTCTAATGACATCCCCTCTAATGACTGAAGAAGGACATGATATTGTCTGAAACCATCAGTATCAAAGACATTTGAAAACATATGAGGTGAATCGATAAAAATATGTTCTCCACTCACTATTAATTAATTTTTCTCTTAATATATTAATTTGTACTTTAATGTAAGTGACAAAATTAAAATTAAAACGTTCAAAATAAAACTTAACTAGTAAAAAAGTAGTGTTAAAAAAATAATAAACATCAAACATTATCTATAGTTAAAAAATGTTAAACTTATAATAAGTACTTTTGATTGTTATATGGGAGGGAGAAAATTAACAACATGGAAGGAACTAAGGAAAGACGTGCACATGCAAACTCACAAACTTAATAAAAGTTACTCATGCAATTTAATGTAAAATTAAGATATTCATGCATAAGTGGTAAATTAAAACTCATAAGAAAAACCACGAATTTCTCACTAACCTGAAATCCCTCAGGCAAAGGATCATGTTGGACAGTGAGAACTATTTCATCTCCTGGTTTCAAGAGCTTCAATACTGCTTCCTGGTGAGTTGATTTTGTTATGTCCTCTCCATTAACTTTGAGAATTCTATCGCCCATTCGCAGTTTTCCCGACTGTGCTGCAATGCCACCTGGTACCACCTGTAATTAACAAATATAGCAAGGAAGGTAGTACAATATTGGCCCAAAACTAATATCATCTCTAGATATAAGCTGCTCCTTTAAAATCCAAGGGGGGGGGAGGAAAGAAAAGAAAAAGTGGCACAGAAATAAGCCACACCCAGACTGAGGGAAAGAAATATTTAAAAAAACATTTATTATCTTGCAATTATATCTATGTAAACTTCTTAATGAAACTGAACTGTATCAGCTCAATTAGAAGCAAACAAAACAGTATACACAACGTTAATGTCAAAATATCAATAAAACCTTGCATTGTTATGTGATAAAATGCTGCCAGTTTTAGTTACGGACTCTAGCTGAATTAAAATTAAAATGTTTTATACCTCACCTCATATCCAGTCTTCTAATTATACCAGTTTCAAAGCTTAGACAGCTTCATATTCAGTAATTTCTTGTCGACTGATGTTATGTCGAACAGGACAACTGCTTCTTCCTCAGGGATTCTGAGTTGATCCGGAGGTTCATCAGTCCACCAACAGAGGGAGGAAGAAGCAGTTCTCTAAAGCATGAGGTCGACTAGAAATTACTGAAGATGAAGCTGCCCACTTTGAAACCGGTATAATTAGAAGACTGGATACGAGGTGAGGTATAAAACATTTTAATTTACATATAAAATTAAACCTCATGATTTTTTCCTATAAAAGTTCAATCTAGTTGTACTGTTGCAAATATGCTTAATTTTTAATAGAAACAGCCAAGGAACAAATATAAGTCACAATCTGACTTTGTACAATCAAAATTTGGACCAAATATGTGGCTTATTTTCAAGTCTCTCCAACATTTTCTTTCAACCTTCAAGTAATAAACAATTGAGAGGATGTAACACTATTAACAAGAGACTGCCAGGGAGAAGGATTTGATTGTGAGCTTGTCTACTCATCATAAGAGGGAGAAAATTTACAAGACAATGGATGGCCAATGCAACAGTTAACCTTTACACTGCTATGAATGGGTATATGCATTGGCAAAGAACATGCTTGCCGTGCTATGGGCGTGTATATCCGTTCTCAACTTCAAATGCCTGCTAGTTATATAATACGTATTGCATTGCTTTCAAACTAAGCAGGCATATACTGCCATCTCTTAGGAACCTATATAAACTTATTCCATATTTCTCCCTGCATTGAGTCGCTCCCTATTAAAAAAAATTCAGACCCATGCACAAAGAAGTAATTTTCAACGCGCTAGCTGTCTGCTGGCGGTTACGTGATTTCGAATTCCAGGGATGAGAAAAATGGCCTCTTCAAGTTGTTTTTCTTTCCGATGCAGTGTTAGTTCAAGTTTTGGAAACATTAGTTTCTGATTTATCGGATATTAATGATTGTGATGATGCAGTATATATTCCTGAAGATAGTGGTGATAGCGATACTGAAGAAAATGATTCCATGCCAGTACTGCAGCCGCCAAAAAGAAAATTGTGGTTCAAGTGATTTATTACAATGGCGTAGCAGAAATTTTATCCCTACTGTTCACAATTTCAACAGTGAAAATTCAGGAATTTCGGTGAATGCAGGCTAAGTGATGATTCTAAAAAGTGTTTAGTTATTTTGAATTATTTTTTCCTCTAAGTATTATGCAGCTTATTTCAGAAGAAACTAATAAATATTATTTATTTTTAAGTCAGAAAATACGATTTAAAAAATTACTTTCATTATATATTTGTACATCCCTAATTAAAAATTAACACTCGTAAATAATTTTAAATGTGCTAAGAAAAACGTGTTGAAATATGATTAGTTTAAGAAGAAAACAGTTGAAAAATTTATAAAACTTGAATGGGTAGATTTTTTGTGTACATTTGTGGCCAACCCTTTAGGATGTATTGCGTGTGGTATTTTCCCCTGCAATTTAAAATTGATTTTTCTGTGTTTCTGGAAAATATATAACCATCTACATCATGTAAGGTGAGTCTTCTAAATATATTTATTACTTACAGCATGGTAGGATAATACTTAAAAATAGTTTAATAATTGTAAAAATAACTTAGCAAGGAGAGTTTGAAAGGCTGGAAATATCTCAGCAGTGAAAAGGTTAAATGTAGTTGTGAATGGAGTCGACGGTCTCCAAAACATGTCCAGGTAAGAAAATATGAGGGAGGTATATATTTCCAGATCAATCTACATATGTATTGATAATCTTTTGAATATCTCATATCATACATATTGATATTAAAATTTGAACAAGTAACAATTCTGCTTAAGAAAACAGAAATTGTGGTTGATGGATTTTGTCACATTAATCATATACCATCTTCATTTGCAAATGATAGCAATCAATGCAGTCAGCCATGCTTCAATTATTGAATTGTTGGCACTTTACAATTTTGTAACTTAACCTTAACATAACCTCATGTGAAGAAATTGACATCGGTATTAACAATGATTAGGGAATTTAATGCGTTAAAAACTAGAAATTTGTATTTTTTATATAGTAAAAAATGGAGGGTTAAAAAATTTGCTGTTGCAGTGAACAATGAATTTTTTTTTCCAGGTTTTTTATCACAAGCTGATGCCAATTGTCTCAGACCAATGCACGATAATGGGAGAAAGATCGTTTAACAACACACAAAGGTAGTCTTGCACATTTCATTCTCAAAAAACTCCTGGCGCGACAGGCCTAGATGGCCCTTAGCCTACCAGCCGACTGCTGGCCTAATATCCACATGTGTCAATCACAGAGGTAGATGATCATCAGCCAGTGTTGGGGTGACATGTGGTCAGCATGTCGAGTCCCCCAGCCGTTATAGCTGGTTTTCTCAACCTGGAGCCGCTACTTATTGTAGCTACCCAAATGCCTCACGATGCTGGGTGGGCACCGGTCCCATACTGGCCGAAATACCATGAGAAAGTTTCTTCCCCCATGGAGACTCGAACCAGCGCAAGTCCCGTAGCTCTGCGCCAAGGCTTCCTGCCTTAACCACTCGGCTACGGATTCACTGATACACAAATTTTCAATTTCACCAACATCTACTTGCCCTTACAAAACTTTTGCTATTTTACGGATAGTATGTAATTTCTCACATTTCTGTCAGAAAAGTCTTTTCATTACTTGTAAAAATTCCACTAAATTCAGCAACATATTGCTGCAAATGTGAATGAATACCTGGCTTCATTTTCGGCATTACATCACCAATCATTTCACTTAAAATATTGTACTATATAAATGGTCTGATGTAATCAAGACAAATGACTGGCTGACAAACATGGTGACACTAATATTCAGTGTCCGTGAATTGTGTCAGCCTAATCAGAAATAAGGGATTCCCATTCGAACTAGCAAATGGTGTGAGGGTCACAATGTGACACATACATTTAAGAATGGAATTCATTCACATTATGCTTTCATTAAAATGAAAACTGTACAAGTTTGGATTAATTTAGAAATTAGAATAAAAATACAATTTATGTAATTTTATCCAAATTACTTAAAATATATATTTACATAAAAATATTGCAAAGAAATTGTAATTTTTATGTGAAATAGAAGTTTGTGTACAGATCACAGAGTTCTGGTTTGGAATTTCTAATCTAGTTTTAGTTTTTCTTTTTATAAGGAGAAAAAAAACTTTAGGGTATGATTAGTGATTGTGCTACACATTGAATTTTTAACCATTTTTCTGAATAAAGTACACATGTTGGTATGAAAGCAACATATGAATAGAAGTTTTAAGTTAAAAACTGCACATTGAACTGCTAGTAGTTTTGCAATTATTAATGAATGAGATCAGAGATTTTACATATACAATGCATTATTTTGTTAATATAAGCTTGAATTGAATAAGTACATTTTATATAAATCCATTAAAAATGTATTTTTTACAAAAACATAAATTCATACTTATTCCCTATAGTTTTATGACATGACCTTCTAATCCATGGTTACAAGTTATAAAAATTCAGTGATTAAAAATATCTTAAACTGAGGAGTTGAATGGAATATGGGCACAATTAAAAAATATATGTTTTGAGATATGAGCAATTGATATACAGTGGACACCAGTTAATTCGACATTCGATAATTCAAATAATTGGGTAATTCGAATATAAGTACAATCCCCTTGGAACTCCTATTTAAAATAATGTTAAAAATCCATGTTTAATTCGACGTTTTTAAGCAAAAATTTTGATAATTCGTAGCCACATTTCAATTTATTGATAGTGAAAAAAGTAATCTGATTTCTATAAAAGTTTAAATATGGTTGAAAAAATTCCAAGAATTTATCTAGTGCCTGCATTTCTAGTTGCTTATTGTTAAAGTTCCGTTAGATGGCAAGCGAACTGGACCGTATTGTCCAGCGCTTTGTTTCGTCGGGTACAGTACATAGACACCCACCCTTCACTCGTAGCCCAAAAACTGAGAATAATGCATGTACCCTCACTTACTTTTACAGTACAGGTACATGCACATATACAGTACAGTTAAAAACTTCAGTCAGTACGAATGTGTTAAATGACTCAATTCACAATCTTGAAAAGCGAGAGTGTACACCAGTTTAACATTAGCAAAAAAAAAAGTGAAGTGCTCTGGGAAGTTGAAAAAGGAACAAAGAAGAAGTGTTATATTGCCAAAGAATATGGAATAGTGCCGAACACTTTATCCACCTACATAAAGAATAAAGAAAAAATAAGGAGATTTGGAACCTACAAAGTGGTGGAAGTAGGAAACACATAAGAGGAGGTGAATTTCCTGAAGTTGATGAGTGTGTGTTCAATGGTTCAAACAATCACGTGGTTGTAACACACCATTGAGTGGCCCATTAGTGCATACTAAAGCCGAGAATTTGCAGAAAAGTTGGGCGTTAAAATGTTATAGCAAGTGGAGGTTGGTTCAGTGGTTTACAGGAAATAAATGGCATTTCGTTAAAAAATGTATGGAGTGAGAGTGCTACTTATTTTATGACAAAATATGTAAATTAAAAGGTGAGTTACGGGGCATGTTAATTGCAGTATTTGCATGAAATAAATTTATTTTAGGGCACAGTACTATGCAAAATAAAGAGTATTTTGTTAATTCGAAGTTTCGATAATTCAAATTCTTAAAAATCCCCCCTTGAGTTCGAATTAAAAAGTGTCCACTGTATAACTAAATGCATAACATTATTGTTTATTTTAATTGATACAATCAGCTGCTGAACCTGCTGTAATCAAGATATTGAAACAAAACTTTACAGGCTGACCAACTACAAAATGGCAAGTCCAAAAATGCATTGAACGGAAAAAGGGCAAAACATGAGTTATGCCCATATTCCATTCAACTCCTCAATTTATAGATAAGAGTAGAAACCATTCAAAAACAATATTTATTTCGTAAAAAAAATAATGCAACATTACAGCATTCATTTATGCTTAACTGACTTATCCTACATATTGTCCTTTTTTTTTTGCATAGTTTAAAGTAATTAATACATAGCCTAAGAGCTAATGTGTACTAATTTGTAATTAATGTGTAAATTCAATGTACTAGTTTTGTTTTATTATGCTATAGGTTTCTGTAATTGCTGATGATGGGGCTCAGAAGCCTTGAAACATATGAGGTAAGAATGTACAGACTAAATGTCTTAATTATGCTGTAAGTAGCCTACTTACATGTGATATGAATATTCCAGCTTCTGTTGCACCAAAAGGCATACATGAGTGATCAGTTCCTCCAATAATGCTAAACCCTAATGATCCTCCTTCCTTTCTAAGAATCACCTCCTGTAATAAAGTATATATTTATATATTTAACAGTAATTAACTTGTTTTATTAGTTGGCAAATTTCTAAATTCTTTTGTAACCAAATATTTAATAAATTCCTCATAATATTTATGCAATTTCATGAGATGTTGATATAGGTATAGCAATATTTTGTTGGGTGAAACTTTAATTACGAATCTTAATACTTATCTTACCAACTGAAAATATTATAATAATATTTGACTTTTAGGTACTTCATATTTTCAAAACAAATTTCATTGGAAATATTATAGGCTATTCCAATAGCAAAGGTTCTTTAGAACTAATATATATATATATATATATATATAATTTGTTGTTAAATTATAAGATAACATTTTCTTATTAGATGAAAATTAAAGAGAACTGGCATTCAACATTTCTAAAAAAACATGTAAATAACAATTCTTCATTATACTTTCAGAAAAACGATTTTATTGTGTTATATAAATGATATATAGTTATGAATTAACTTTATATTCATTAAAGAAAAGAAAATAATTAATTTGTTTTTCATAATCATCAATTCAAAAAAATTAGTTATACTTTTATATGTATATGATTCATACTCTTTTTTACTACATTGTTGATTAATGAATAAAACATCTGAAATAAAATTGTGATCTTTTCTGTGCATTATAACAAATTTAATAACCTACTGAGTGATAAAAATTATATTTTTCAAATGTCTTATAATGAGCTACTAATGAAAATTATTTTTATATTGTCATGCAAAAATTCCTCAAACAATTATGAAAAGTTGCCAAAATGATCAAACAAATTAAAAAAAAAAACATACTTTTTTTACATAAAACTCTACTGTTAAAAATATTAGTAAACCAGCAAATTAATTTATACTATTTTATAGTAGTATTACAATAATAGTTTTTACTAAATATTTAAATGACCATTAAATATTTTATTAACTGAACATACTATCTATACTAATTCCATTTCTAAAATAAAACCAATACTAGAACTGTAGTATTTTTAGTGATACTATACTTTTACAGATATAAATTTACATATATAATTCCCTACTTACCCTAATTCCAAATGCTAAAATAAATACTAAAATCAAGGGAAAAAAAAACTAGTTTCAACATTCATATAATAGATAATGAAAATTAATGCATTATAAAATAATTTACCACATATATCTAATAAAATAACCTTATTATCTACAAACACATTAATGTATTAAAAGTACAATACAAATACAATTTTATAACAAGAAATATAATACAATATATGAAATTATGAAAATAAAACCTTAACGAAACTAATCAACAAAAACAAAATATATCAACATATTTGCTGGCAATTAATTTGAAAATGCAGAACAGAATGGCAAGATATAGTATAAATAAATAGAAATCATATTGAATTTATTTTTAAACAATATGCTTATTTATTATACTATTATTATAATAGAAAATTACATCAAAATAGTGATTTCTAAATGCCCAAAAATAAAATTCCCACACACATAGCAAGAAGCATTACTCTTATAATAAGATCTTTATATTATTTTAAAAATACAAGATCTTTGTAGTTACAAGGAGCTATTTGTATGTTCATATAGTATATCAATGTTATATTAATGTGAATAAAACTCTTACAAGAAATTTCTGTTGTTATTTATTATATAAAACTTTCCTCATTAGAGGATTGCCTCAAGGACAAAGTGATACAGACAATTAATTTTTGTAATTGATGAAATATATTTTGTAAATATATTTAAAAAATTCAACTTGTAGGCCTAATTGAAGTATACATACTATAAAGCAATTTTGTAAATATAACAAAATGTAGAGAGAAAGTTCATACATTTTACTCACCCACAATCCAAGTGACAGATCTAAAAAATATTAAATTTTACACTCAAAATTTTCTATTTTCCACATCTTGATTTTTAAGGGTTCTTAAACTTTTAAGCATGCATTTATAGTTATATTCAGAGCTGAGTGCTACATAATATACATCAAAGCACATCCTTAAAAATCAAGACATTGAACTAACAGGATTGAGTTGAAAATGTAGTATTTGAGATATGTCACTTTTCTTGCAGGTGAGGAATATGATAAATATATTATGCTCACTAATCAACAAATGAATCTGTGATTTGAAAATTACTTTTGTATTTTATTTTGTAGATGTAACAAGATACAGATACGAATAAAAAGCTAAGAGATTAAAAGAAGTTAAATAACATACAATATAATTTTATTAATTGGATTGTTATCAGACAAATAAATAAAGACATAGTTTTGAGATATTTTAGGAAGTTACTTAAGAAGTTTCCCGCATTGAAGGCAAGCAATTTAAGGTATCCTCCCTTGGTGCAGTGTTTTGGGATGCTCATTGGTTCGAGTCACAATTTTCTCATGGAATTTCACCCCGTATATGGAAGGTCCACCACTGCAGCTGTGTGGTTTAAGGCAACATGACTTGGCATAGAGTTACAGGACATGCATTGGTTTGAGTTCCCATGTGGAAGAAATTTTCTCATGGAATTTGATCAGTGAGGGACTGGTGCCCACCCAATTTTGTGAAGAAATTGGGTACCTACAATAAATAACATCTCCAGGTTGAGAAAACCACCTATTAAGACTAAACATGCTGATCACATGTCATCCCCATACTGGCTGAATGATTGTCACCTCTGTAAATGGCACACGCAGTTGACCAAGGGTCTTATAGACTTCTTGTGTCATGGAGTTAAATATGGAATCAGACTCCACCAGCATGAGATATGTGGATAGCAATGATAAGTAGCACTACCAAATTGAGAAAACCAGCTATAATGTCTGAGGATCTGAGATTCCAATTTAGCTGGATAATTGTCCAACTGTGAGTGTGACACATGTGGATGTGAGGTCAGCAGCTGATAGGTCAAAATCCATTTAGGCCTATCACACCAAGAGTTAAAGAACATGAGTCAAAATAAGATGGTCATTCCAGTAACTAAACAAAGTGTAAATGAACATTTCTACTCTGCAGCCTCTCAAGACAGCTGGAAAGTTGGGATAGCCAGTTGTCTCCTTTTGTGCAATGGCAATGAAAATGTCAAATTCATGACTAATAATAAAACACATTTTTTAAAAGTGGATAATATAAATAACGAAAGACATAACATAAATATTCATCAGCTGAACTCATCAGCAGGCTAGAACTTTAGCTCTGACAAATGGGATATTCTAGTATGGCAACATTGGCTGTAAAAAGTAGAGAGGATGAGTCTTAATTCATCATCTTCATATTCAGGACTGTCTGTCGAAACCTTCAGCTCAGGCAAAATATAGCTGCTGGCTCATTAACCCAGCAATATTAGGCTGCATTTGGAAAATTACCAAAGCTGATCCAACCAGGGTTTTCTGTGATTTCCTCTGGTTGTAAAGTGAATCTTGGACAATTTTATTGAAGGGACATAGCACATCTCTTATTGAAGGTGTACCAGCACTAGACTCAATGCCTACATTTAAAAAAATGTCAGTGCATTGAACAAATCCCCCCTTTTTTTAAAATAGGACCTGTTATACATTCCAGCTATGCATATCTTATGCAGGAAATGACAGACAGAGGAATGTAATTTCATGCACAAAACTCCACCATGATTTAGCTTCTTTTGTCAGTCATAAATATTCATCTTTTAATGACTTGACTTAGACCAATTATCTCTTAAACAACTAAAATATTTCAAAGAAGTAAATCAGCTCATTTGACACCATTTTCAGACTTTTATTAGGGAGGTCCTGGATTCAAACCCAGTGCTGAACAACCTGTCACTTTTCTCAGTAACCAAGACAAATGCTGGGTTGTAATTTCATTACTAGGTCCCAATTCATCACAATTACCATTTAATAATATTGTTGAAAATCACAAGAACACATGACTACACAGAATAAACATACACAATCTCCTGAATTTGACCAAAGAACCCACCTTAGATGTGCAAGTGTCTATAAATATGCAGACGGTAAAAGAAAAAGTACTACTGTGATTTTTTTTAGATCAGTGATACATGAATATATAATTTTTAATCAGATAAATGCTTTTGTACTGAAGGAGCCATTTTGTATGTTATAGTTAGACTGTTTAACTATACAGTAGTTATACAATTTTTCAGATGTAAAATGCATTATATATGTTAGCATTGCCATTTGCTGTATATAAGTATGGTGCATTTATATGAATGAAAAAAAAAAATAGATAATACAATTACCAAATTGTAACTTGAATATGAAACATTGCCATGGACAAAGAACCAAATTCCAAGCAATATAAATGAAATTTTTGGCATATGATACAGAAAAGAAGGAGATAAAATTTAAGTGGAAAATATTAGGAATAAATTGAACATAATCAACCAAGCTAAAAATCAGAGACAAGCAGGTAACAATTAATATATTGGGACCAACCCAAAGAGTAGTCAGAGAACAGCTTAAAACAAAAAGAAGACATTTCAAATGAATTAAAGTGAAAAAGCAAGAAAAAAATATGGAGATATATATACAAGGTGAAAATTATTTAAACCGACAAACTCTGGGAGGTTGTAGGGGACAAATATTTTTCCTTAATGCCATTTTTTCCTATGAGGATTATTTAAACTGGTAGAGAAAGATTTCTCTGGCGGCAAATTAATTAAACCAACAAACACTTTTGCATTTTTTATTACCAAGAGACAGCACATTAACACAATGCAAATACTTAAATTACAGTAGAGGTTAAAAAATGTCTCATTGACATGTAAACTAAGGTTACACCGGCGGATCATGTTCTGTCTAACACGGGCAAAAACTCCAGGAGTATTGTTAATTGCTCCTGCTGCTGCTACTATCTGGGAAACCAGATCCTTTTCTGATGCAACAGGAGTTGTGTAAACAAGGTTGCGCATCTCTCCCCACACAAGAAAAAATCCAAAGGGGTCATATCTGGGGATCGAGCAGGCCATGGTACAGGACCACTTCTGCCAATCAACTTTCCTGAAAACCATTGGTTGAAGAATCGACGCACACGATGACTGAAATGTGCTGGCGACCCGTCATGTTGGAATCACATACGTTGTCTTGTAGGGAGCGGGACGTCTTCCAGCAATTCTGGCAAGAAAATTGTAATAGTGCCTGCCATTTAATGGCCCAGGTACAAGATATGTCCCAATTAAACAGTCCCCAACAACACCGGTCCACACATATCAGTGTACTCACTCCAGGTGTATCGCTCCATTAGTAAACAGATACAATTCACTACTACACTGGTGGACAAAACAATTCCTACCATCAACATCAGTTGCAGTCATGACAACTGAAGAGCGTAATATGCCCTCTACCGGTTTAAATAATCCTCATAGGAAAAAATTGCATTAGGGAAAAATATTTGTTTTGGTGTCCCCTACAACCTCCCAGAGTTTGTCGGTTTAAATAATTTTCACCCTGTATATACACACACATACATAAATGACATGAAAAAGAAAAATAAATGCCTGAACCAGGATTTGAACCTAAGACCTCTAACATTTTAAGTTAGCGCACTACCAACTGTCCTACTCAGGCATCCCAGAATATTCTTATATATGATTCTCATCATGAGATGCGGGACATCGATCACCTGTCATCTTGTGGCTTCTATAACAAGTAATAATTTAAAGAGAATATTTACTTTATAGCAGTAATACTTCTTTATTTTTATGTTATAATTAAATTTTGACATTTAGCAATAAAGGCCAAATACGACATGAAAAAAAAAAAATATATATATAGAGAGAGAGAGAGAGAGAGTTTCTATCTAATCTCATCCCTATAATGGAGGCGGAGAACTAAATATTATAAAATATTGTTTTATTTAAAAATTTACCTCTTAATCCGCCATGGCCGGTCCCAAGCCCAGATGAGAAAGGAGGAGGGGGAGGAGTAACAATCTCGTAAAAAAACCAGGGTTCAGTTGGCTCCGACTGATAGTACTCTGTAAGGGCCCCTAGCCAGGGTTACAGTGAAGACCTCAACGGCAGATTTGGCGCAGAAGGAGTCCTTCATCACGGCGGATCTGGCAACCCTCTAGATGGGGTCGGTACATCCAGAAGCTGGACCTAAAGCTTTGAGGTGGCAGCCCCACCAATGGTCTACTCTGCATAGCGTTGGTACCGCGATCAGAGGAAAACATATTACTCGTATTCTTCACAATGGAAACTCGGACGGACTTAACCAAAGACGACCTCAGCGTAGAATTAAGGACAAACGATTTGGTATAAAGGATCGGATTAAAGTCGGAACAGGCAACTCTTGCCTAAACCAGGAAGTGAAGAAGAATAGCTGTATGATTTTAGTATTAAAAATTTAATTAAAGGTCTTGTATATAATTCTATTTCTAAAACAGATAAAATATATAGGGAAAATAATTCTTTAGAATTTTATGTTGGTGTCACAAAGTAGGGTCTTATTCTATCGTTATAGTCAACAGAAACTTCTTAAAGAGTTTAAAAATCTACAAACTTAGAACAGTAGCTTTGTGAGAATAGTGCCACCCATTCAGCATTCAATTAGCCCAGCAAATACCACTCAAGTCTTATCAGATCTACTTTAAGCATGAAATGAATTGGCAAGCTTTCTCACAATATAAATTGTAATTTATCAGATTTTCAAATTTTATGTACTTTTACAATATATTCATAAATAATTAAGTCATCCATATATTCAAATTTATTAACCATAACTTTTTAACATAAGGTTTTTAGAAATTGTTTTTCCACATAAATCAAACCAAATTGTCTGAGGATTTTGTATAATTTTTATAGAAATATTAAATAATCCAAAATATGCCATCATATATTTGTCTTGAAATATATCATGTAAGGTAGATTGGAATAATGGTGCTTTTAAGCTAACTTAGATTTCTGAATGAATATGCTAATCCAGAAGGTTTGGACCATTCTATTAAATTGAAATATTAGAAACATTACAAAATAATCTAATAATTCTGTAATAAATACATGTACGTTGAAAAATTGTATAATTTTCTTCTTTAGAACTGAACTTGCCAATACATCTATGATTTAACCATTCAAATTTCTTACCCTATAAGTGCTGACTAAAGATGTCCATCATATATCAATCTCAGATAAAAAGTTTAATATAAAAAAAGCATTATAACTTCTGCTTAACAAAAATATTTGTGTTAGTTATTAATTAAACACACAATTAATATATTAATTAATTAATTCATAATATATTAATTAATACATATACCAAGACCTGAATATTAGGACACAAATATCACATCATTTTTATTAAAAGAGACTTTGTTGAGCAGATGTTATTATGTGTTCCTACCTTTCTGCCGACATCTTCAAATCAGTTTGCAGAATCTTAAAAGCCAAGCATTGCTATTAGGAATTTTACAGTTAGTGCAAGAATTAATTTTTTCCCTCAATACCGATTTATGAACAAGCATGTGCATGTGAGATTATTTCAAGGCAGAATAATATTTTTAAATATTGCATTTCAAAAAGGATGCTTACTAGTTAAACAAAAATAATAGGAAAGTTTTCAAACCAGCATGCCTTAGTATTTATGGTAATAAGATTTTCATGCATTGGCATGCAATTAAGAATTACAAAAAGCACTACACAAAGGTACTCTCAGAAATTGATCAAATATCATTCTTCAGACTTTGAGAAATACTGATGAAAAAAAGTATATAAATTGTAGTACAGTTTTCAACAAAAGCATTCTGGAGTTCGCATTCAAATTTCAAAATATCAAGATAATTAATTCACTGGCACATAACTGCATGGGTATAACCTCATTATATATCCCGAGGTATTATTTTCTATTTAATTTATTCTTGGAATCTACAATCATATCCCCATTTCCATTTGTGATTTTATGTCGCCTGAAACTATTTCCCTTCTATCTTAATTCCCAGATATGTAATCTCTCTAGTTACTGTCTCTTAAGTTCTAGACTAGGTAAGTCAGATTAAAAATAAAATTGCCTCTTATACTGTATGTCTCCTATAGACACCTCTTGATATGGCATTAATTGGCCCAAAAAAAGCCATCCTCAACTAATTTTTTTTTTCAAATGCCCCAGGTTTGTCTTTCGACATTCCTGTTTTCTCTCCTGGCATGGCATACTTGTAACCCACTTCTGAGGTTGGGGCGCCTGGAAGGCAGGGTTACGTTGCCCCAATGATATGATGGGTGATGATGATGATGATAATGGTGGGCCAGGAGACTAATCCTAAACTTAACCTAAGATGAATATGAATGATGATGATTGCGATGGCCATATGATTTCGGGGACCGTTTGGGCCTTATAGTTTTCCTGACATTTGTCTTACAGGTGAGAAAAAACCCTGATAAAAACCTCACCCAGAAAAACTGTCCCGACCGGGGATCGAACCCGGGCCCGCTGCGTGACAAGGCAGCACGCTGCCCCGAGATCACAGTGATGGACCCCTCAACTAAAAATTGCACCCTTAAAATTCAAAATAAGGGGGAAAAAAAAAAAAAGAAAGAAATTGGCATGGAAATAAGCTGCACCCAGCCTCTCTGTCGGTTGTGGTTGTGGCATAATGCATAACTTCAAGTTTGATGCTTGCATCGCAACTGTGCCGAATTCCTAGGCTTTATGGTGCTTTTCGCATAAAATGAGCATTCATATCAGCATAAAATAGGCTTTCTTACCAGTGTTAAACTTTTTACTGAAACGGAACTGAATTAGAAGCTAACAGAACAATGTACACAATTCAATGTTTTTATTATTCATTTCATACATCTCAATGATGGATAAATCATATTTGAAGAGAAAAATTATATGCCCAGACTAGGAATCGAACCCAGAATCTTTGGCTTTCCGGGCCAATGCTCTATTGACTGAGCTACCGAGCGAGTTCCAATCTAAAAGAAAATTTTTCTCTTATAAATGTTGTAAATGCCCATGCACCAAATGCTACAAAACCTTTGTTTGAATCTTTGAAAATCTTTATTAAGAAGACATTTATTTGGGAATTTTTACATTACATTAAAAAAAATGTTCACAATGCTGTTTTTTCCCCCATTTTTCCCTGCCAAAAATTTTATTCCATCCCTTCTCCATAATATCATCCACTTTATTCCATTTCATCTGCTACTGTGATGATGTGAATTGTCTCGGTCTGATCAGCCGGAATCCTTGTATGTCACAGACCTTCAATAGAAGCTTGATCTCATATCTTCCCCCTCATTTTGGCATTATGCTGGATGCTAGTATAGAAGGTCAAATAAACCTTTTGTAAATGTAATAATTATCACAATTTATGCTACACACACTCTCTATGACTCACAAACATATTAAGACTTAATATATTATAAAACCAGTGAAGTTTCACAGCTATAAATGTGGTGTGATGCCCATTAAAGTTTTCTTGTTCAAGAACCACCTAGAGGCAAAGTAGAATTAAAAAGTCCATACCTCGGTATGTAGGAATTCATATAAGAAAGGAGAGAAATAATATGCATTTGAATTGGAATGCTTGGTAGCTCAGTGGATAGAGCACTGGTGTACAGAACCAGAGACATTGGGTTTAAATCTCAATTTAGGTGCATATTTTTCTCTTCAAATAAAATTACTGATGCATATTTACTTTATAAATTATAAGTGATTCAATGGAAGTTACAATTTAATATCAATTTCTTATTTCCCCCCTACTTTTTTCCTTTCTAGACCTTTTAGGTGCCTAAAATACCATTTTTTGTGCCTCACTTTTAGAGCCTAGTTATAATACAATACTACAAACTGAATTGAACTAAAATCTCAACTTGGGATTTCCAAACAATGGTATTATATCCCATTAAATGGAGTTGTCAATTCACACTGCTATTGAACCAGCCCAAGTAAGTGGGAGAAGATGCAGGGAAGAGCTGCTAGCTTTCAATCTCACTTTAAGTTAAACAAACTATGTACACGGTTGTCTTTTTCTGGACTTAGTCCACTTTCTTGCATATTGTGTCATTTTTTTTTGTAATGGAAATGCATTAAGAAATATTACTTTAAAATGAAATATACAGCATTTTATTGTAATTTTTTAGGTGAAGTGCTGATCACATTTCACTCACTGACATCTGTAGGAAAGTAAGCATAACTAAATTAACTTGGGCAACAAACTCCGAGGAGAGCACCAATGTCCCCATGAGGGACATATGGGATACATACATACATACATAATGTAATTTATGTTCTCAAAAATGGGGACTAGTACCAGGTTCCAAAGCCCCTTAAAGAAGGGCCCAGTAATTCTCTGATATAAACAGATTTTTCTTTTTTAATATCTCATACTGTAAAGGCACTAAATTACAACTGTTTGCCAGATGACAAATTAAAAAATATATAATTTTTTTCCTTGCATATATCAGTAACTTCAAAAACATGAATTTAAAAAAAAATATTTTTTCACTCAAAGTCTGAAGAGTGAATTCAGGTTCTAACAACAAGGCACAACTTGAATAAACAATAGAAATATTTATTTTTATTTTAGATAGAAATATTACGTTCAAACCGGGAGTCGAACCCTGAACCTCTGATTCTGTACATCAGTGTGGTAACCATTATGTCATTCAAACTTCCGACAGGAACGTCAAATTTCTTTCCACTTATACAATTAATTCTCCTTTCATCTGAAGGCTGATAGCCATTGCTATCAACAATGCCACCTGATGACTTCTTTTCGAAGTATTTTTATTGAGAATTTAAACATTAATGTTTTAAGCGATGTACCGAAATCAAGATTTCGATACAAGGATTACGTCATACTGCGCAACCTATACATCACCGCATCTCCATTTCTTCTGTGATCTTAGTGAACAGTGCCAAATTCTCTCCTACTTACCCCCTCCTTTCCTATTACGCGCCATGTGCTATCGTGCATACTCCCCTCTCCTAGTGAACTCTCAAATAGAGCTGTGCTTCTAACATCAGATCATCATCTGTTTATCAACCGAAGGAGTCAGGTCGATATAGCTCAGAGGAGCTTGTTTGGTTTATTAGTCCCTTAGGCCAGGGTGGGGCCACAAGGACTGTGTACCCCAGCCCTTGGCTGGACTAGTGTGAATGTATTATCGTACGTATGGTTTGTTAATATTGTGTTTTGTAATGATGATCGATTATAGTATTATTTTCTTTTGTTAAACTTATTTTCTATGTCAAACTATTATCTTTTATTTATTTCATTGTTATATCTGACTGTTTTTTGACTCGCATTAAACTTTAGTTATCTGATTTTAAATACTTTTGCCTATTGATTTAGTAGCTAGTATATCAGATATGAATATAAAATTCCAAAAGCTTTTCTCAAGCGTATATGAGTTCCTCTTTCCTAAGAACTTCCACGATTATGATATGTATAGGTTACAACACGCGGTGCAATTTTTGGTAGCATAGAGCGTGGTTACGTTGGTGCAGCAAAAAGAAGTCGTCAGTTGTCGTTGTTGATAACAATGGCTATTGGCCTTCGGATGAAAGGAGAATTAATTGTATAAGTAGAAAGAAATTTGATGTTCCTATCGGAAGTTCGAATGGCGTAACGGTTACCACACTGACGTACAGAGTCAGAGGTCCGGGGTTTGACTTCTGGTTCAAACGTAATTTTTCTTTCTAAAATAAAACTATATCCAATTCCGGAACATGTTAATTTAAAATATAACATCAAAATAGAAATATATATTTAAATACAATAAGCCATTCAATTAGTTATTATTTATCATTAAATTTATATTCATTCTAAACTCCATTTCAATTTATGTGATTGTAAAATTTAAAATTTGAAGGGTGTTTAAAAAAATGCATTTCTGAAAGAAATATTTATCTGTGTGTCTTACTCTATACACTATTAAACTAAAATAAACATGAAATCAAATGAATTATAGTTTTGATTATAAGAAAAATATATTTTATGAAGTGAAATGTTGAATGGCAAAATATTAAGTTTAAGAAATGTTGAAAACATTATGAAGTAGACAAGTTGCTAAAGTAGCAGCTGCAAATCCAGGTATTGATATTTTATCACCTACTTGATTTATTCTTATCGACAAAAAAAAAATGTAAAATCCATAACAAACACAATTTACCACACATAACAAAGAATAACACTGATTAGATGATATCTACTTTTTGATTTTATACACAGTAAAATTATTTTCTAATGGAATTAGAGTTGAAACACATGTTAATTATAAACATTTATATTTATACATCAAAGATTCATTAACGGAAATCTAAGTTGTTAGTATAAAAATGACTATAATTGTTTTAAAACTATAACTAATAAAACTTCAATTAAAATTAGTAATACAGATTTACAAGCAGCAGAGTTCTGAGTCAATCAATTAAAAAAAAGCATGCATGGCATTTGTATACCATTTGTTGCTAATGCTAATATTTAGTAAAGAAATAACACAAAGTGAACTAGTAAAAGTACAGCTATGAAAGCAACTTCTACAACACTGTAATTCTGAAAGATTACATGAATTCCATTATGATTTATTGGTAATGGCAATATACATTTATTCAAGTTTATTAAGTTTTATATTAACAAAGACATAAAATTTCTTAGGCCTGATGCCATGTAACAGTTATTATATAGAACCATAGAAATTGAATCATCGCATATTTGCTCTCTCATTTAGGATATGTTTCGAAGAATATTTCCTTCATTTTCAAACAAAAACCAACTTATGAAAATGTTCCAGAGAGAAAAAAAAAAAGAGGCGATGTGTAAATAACATATTAATTTCTTTGATAAAATATCACATAGTGTTACTTCCTATCACTTTTGTGAACAAAATTATACTTTCAATCATTTCAGGTAATCACTGATAGGAATAAAAATATTATATAGCTTAATTATCACAAAAATTCACTTGGAAATTACCAGGCAGCACATTTTTATCCCCAATTGTCCAGGCGATGAATAGTTTCTTATGGTGCATCTATTATGTTATATGAATGCATAAGCAGGTACAACTCAAGTACCATATTTTCTGGTGTATAAGATGCACTTTTATATATTAAAAATTATCTTGAAATGGTGTTTTTCTTATTTAACGAAAATAATGGTTGTCATTCTGTTTTCAAATTCATCTGCACACCTTTCATCTTCTAAGATATTTGTAGTTGATTAATGGCACAATCAAGTAGATGCTTAACTTTCACATGTCATTATCTAAGAACGGAGTTTCCTATTCAAGTTCCATACCATTGTTTATCAGTATTGAGTTGACATGTTGAGTTACTTTGTATCAGTTTAATACTTTCCATAAGCATTGAGAGATGGGCATTTATATATTCAAGTTTAAATGTAGGTTGTAAATTATGAGGAAGAACGAGAAGCTGAAAGATATTTTGGACTTCTGCCTCTAAAAAAATTATTAGAACTTCGTGGGTTAGAAGAAGATATTGTAGAATTTTCATAAAGAAAAGCATGCAGAATGTGAAAAATGGCCAAAACTAGAAACCAAACTTTTGAAATGGGTACTCGAGCAGCCAACATAACTTTTAGGCATAAAATAGAAGATTTTGTAGGTCATGGTGTTACTTTTTCATGAAACACAAGTTTAGTTTTTTTTTTTTAGAAAATTGTATTAAATATTTTGGTTGCATCTAATACACCAGAAAATATGATTAGGTACACACAGATACAGTCATGATAACAGTATAATACTGGTGTTCCATCTTGAATATTTTTTTATGTAAAAATTAGGTTATAACTACAATGTGATCTGATTTTAATACTAAGTAAGTTGTATTTTCATTCAGATTTTAGTGAATTTCAGTTTTTAATGAATTCCAAAGGAATGTACTTTTTGAGATTGGGATTTTTTATTATACCTATCATCATTGATCCTATTTAGCAGACTTGAAAATTACTATGTTGAAATTTATAATATATATGTATGTGTGTGTGTGTGTGTTTTAATGCTGCATTTTTTTTTTATCTTCAGCCTTCTTTCTCTATATTCTGACTCCCAATTTTCTCAAATCTTCCTCCGCAATATCCAATAATCTCAATCTTGGCCTACCCACTATTCATCTCACTCCTGGTTTACTACTTCTATAAATGGTGATAAAAATCTACTTATTTTAAAAGTAGCATTAAAGATTTTAAATACAATGAAATAAAATCAAGTTATGCAAAACATTTAATAGAAGCATATCATGAATTCAATTAAATAATAACTAACTCAATGGCACTATCGAATCCATAGGCTCATTACTGCATGGACATAAGTTTGCCACATATCCAGAGCTAATGTTTTCCAATCATCTCCTATATAATTTATTTTACTCAAATCATGGTTAATGTTATTCTCCTCCTTCATTCTTGGCCTACCTACTGGGCATTTTCCCTCTGGTTTTCCTCTAAAGAGTTTCCATTCTCCTCTTTTATTTCCCATTTGTGCCACATGTCCTGCCCATTGCAGTCTATGAGACTTAACTGTTCTTATTACATGTGGCTTTATTATTTAAATTACACAAATATAATAACCATTGAATAAATATCCTGGAGGAAATTGAAATTGTAAAAGAAGCCAAAGAACAAAAATATAGTGAATGACCTTAACCCTTTGTAAAAACAATCACCAAAGGTAAATATAGTTGGACCAACGGATCTGTGCCCCCTTAAGAAATGCAAACTAAACACTAATTCCGTTTCTCCCTCGGTAAATTATTTCCCTACCTGCATTCTTGCCTGTCTCTATTTTCTATCCCTCTCTTTCTCCCCTCCCATTACTCACAGTTTTGAGCTTTCTTGCGGGATATTATTTGCACCCACAGTCCAGCGTTGTCAACTCAGTATCAGTATGTTATGTTATGTAAATTGTAAATTATTATCATTAGCTTAATTCATAAGCATAAATTAGAATTCCTGTATAGTATCAGTATGTTATATAATATGTAAATAAAATTGTAGCATGTAGTAACTTCACCACAGCTGGTCCCTAGCCCGGATGAGAAAGAAGGAGGGCACATGATTGTGTATTCATACCTAAAATTTTATAATTTTGTTAGGACTTCAAGATTATGTTCCAAATCTAACCAAATAAGACAACGAGGTGAAGAAGAAATATTTATGATGAAACATTTATCTTTAAAAACAACATATGTAAATTCCCTTCACGTAATTTCCATTTAACCAACAAATATCCACTATTATAATTATATCCATTAATCGTAGAAATCAATCAGTGTCATTAGACCTACTTAAATGAAATATGAAGAAGTAATAATTAACCTTACAATATTCAAGAGCCTGACACCGGGGGAAGTTTGGCAACGTCCCTACTCGGTCAGTTACAGTGGCTTCTATTTGATGTAGTGGGAGGGGAGCGTGGTGGAATGGTGAGAGAACTGACGTGTAATTTTCGAAGAACAATGCCAGCGCTACAGGGGCGCAGATCCGTTGGTCCGACTATAGTACCTTATCAGCAGTTGAAATTGGAACATATTTCAAAAGGCCTACAATTAAGATTTTTAACCAGTTTTATATGGTTGAGGAGAATTAATCTTAGTTTTTTTTATTTTAACCTTTTATATAGCCTAAGTATTGACATATATAATAATTATTTTGGTATTTATGTTGGGAAAAAAAAATCTTTCAGAATTACTGCAAGGAAAACTGCTTTCTTTAACATTCTTATTGGTAGTCAGGTTATATTACCATTTCCACAGTATTATTAATACATATATTGTTAAATGCAAGTTATAAAACATTCAATGACTTTGGAGAATCCTACTCAGTGCTTGAATTGGAAATGTATGAATTAAAAACCAATTGAAATAAGATATTGAAAGTAACTCTAATAAAATGATGAAATTCCAGATCAAGCACTAATCATGTTAATATTAACAAAGCCAATTCAAAATAAAGACATGGATGCAATTTAAAAATGCAAACATACACTTAACATGAATACACCAAAATTTGGACTTGTGATAAAACTGTTGACAGCTTGGTATTAATTTTTTTTTTCTTTCAATACATGTTCTAATGCTACCCAATGCACTTTTTATTCTTTATTTTTGTTTAAATATAAAAACTTAAATAGTACTCCAACCCAATAATATTTCTAGACTATCCATGTTACATTCATTGTTCTAAATTTTATGTTAAACTGCTGAATTAACATAAACCAAATGAATATAGCCATGAATAACAAAATTGTTAACAATCTAAATAATTTAAATTATTAAACAGCTAGTGCATAATAGTTACGGTATTTACATTACAATGATTAAAAATGAATTACATTTTGAAAGAAATACAAAACAAATTCGTAAAACTTTTCAATCCTTGCACTGTACATAATTTTATTTCATTTTATGTCAAAGTTCATTATTTTAATAAATATTAACATGTACACTAGATGGTTAAGGCGATATACTATAAAGCAGAAGGTTTACGGTTCGAGTATGGTGGGATCAGGATTTTTAAACTGACCCAAACCTTCTGGTTTCACCATGGTCCTGGGGAAATGAGTATCAGATGCTTGTTCTGGGGCTAAAGGCAGGGCTGACAACCTGGCTGACATCACGTGCCAATTGTCTAGAAAAAGTTGGAGCCTTAACCTCCTACTACCCCAAGGGTCTCCTATGACCTATAGTGGGATCACTTTACCTTTTACATAACCTGTTCCAACAACCGATGAAAACAAAAAAACACCCCAAAATATGCTCACAATGAACTTCCTACTATGGAATTTTGACATTTAAGGACTTTCTTTTTAAGATAAAATATGAATAAACATAATAAGTTTTATCCTAAATATGTGCCAACAAAAATTAATTATTTATTTAACAAACTTACTCAAATATGATCTGCCAAAAGTGACAAAGTAATACTTGACAATAGATAAGGAAAACAATAAAAACATTAGATAATATGTAAACAATACAGTTACAGTTATGAATGTGTAGTCAGCCATTTGCATTATTACTTGTATCAATAAAACAAATGAAAGTAATTTCAATCAGAACTACTAAATGACAAAATAAAATGCAAAATGTATCACAACTATTAAAACTACATTTATGATTGCTGTTTTTATTAATTGCTAGGATATGAAACACGAAATGAGGAGCATCGTTGCAAATCATATGTCCATCTCCAGACAAAATTGAGTTATATATCAATTCGGATAGTTTCTGTTGCACTTTCTCATGTTGTGGACTTAGTTTTTGTCATACTCCATTTTTTCCTGGTGTAACTGGGCTTTGAAAAGTATCGGTTATTACAGATCGTATTTTGTCCACATTTATGATTGGTGCAAACAATATTATATCTATGACCATTAATATTGCCATTTTGGTATCTGTTTCATATTTAGTATATTAGGTTAGTTATTGTGATTATCAGATCCGTACTAAGGAAATATAAGTTCATTATCACAATTTTAAAATTTTATTTGTGTAGTATAGATTGATGAAGTTGAAAATGCAGAAGGTTAGGTATGTTGTGGAAGGGAAGTAAAAGAAAACAGAAACATGGCAGCAAGGCATTCTGAACCAACCAACATCTAACAAGAAAAAAATTCTGTTTTTTAATTACGTCACTGCTGCAACCGACAATCAAATTTTATTTACTTAGTACATACATATTTACATGAAGAGACACTTGTTTCTCTCCTTATAGTGTCTCACAGAACCTACAAGTAAAGAAACATTTTTTTTCAGAAAAGCGTTTGACCACTAAATTCGACTTAAGTTTTGGTACCCAATCTACAGATATTTGTAATTTCTGTTGCAAATGAATGACATTTTAGCAATGTTAGTGAGTAACAACGAAATAGAATTATTGCTAAATTTGGAGTTTACAAGTTAAGAGCAAAATAGTTTCATAAGTTAATGAAATAATTATATTTGAAGAAAAAAATATATGCTCAGACTGGGGTGTGAACTCAGGATCTTTTGCATTCTAGGCAAATGCTTTACCAACTGAGCTACCTGAGAAACTCCATTCTAAATGCAAATCATGTCCAACAAGCTCTGCTATGTATTCTTTTGGTCTGCAGCAAGTACTGTCTTTACCAGAATTATCGTTAAATATTCAAGGCAGATTTGATACTACACTCTGTGTATTACAGAACTGCTAACAAAAAGCCACATTTCTATGTGTGAACTGACGTTGAAAAAATGGGGGCTCCACTGAAGTAGCATCGGCCCCTGCAATTTTCAAAACTCCCTGAAGTGAAGTATTTAAGAATTTTTTGTAGATGGCTGTGGAGAACAGAATCAAAATATGCATGTAAAGCATGTCTTGGCATTTTACCTCCTTCACAAAGCTCCTCACAACCTCAAAAACATAACACTCCCCTTCCTTGTAAGAGGACATTCATTCCTACCAGCAGATAATGTATTCGGAGTTGTTGAAAAACAACATAAAAAACCCTTGAGATTCTGATTATTATTCTAACCGATAACACATTTTATGATTCAACACACTCTCTCTATATTTATTAAGTTGAATGGAATAGGCAAAACTTCTAGTCACTAAATAACTTATAAAATTTGTGAAATCCTCAAAAAATGGAAAATGAAACATTAAATTCAAAATGCTCACTTTGTACTGTTGATCCTTCCAAAACATTCATCCTGATTCAGATTTGTGAATGAAAATGGTAAAAGCAAAAATTAACGGTTGCATTGGATGCCAGATTCAAATCCTGGTTCAGGCGCTATTTTTTTAATTTTTAAAGTAATCAAAATGGCTTATTTTTAACCTTTTATTGTTCCATCCAGTGCCAAGGGCCAAAACGAATGATGTGTTAAATCTAATAGAAAAGACATTTGATGAGGGCTGGAAGAATAAAAATAATTAAAGTTACTTTACTAGTGCCAATTTTTTCTGACCAGGAGAATGATGATTGTGCGAAGGAAGAGGGTGGTTGAGCAGATTGTAATGGATACTGATTCATCTATGAATATGCTAATAAATATTTAATTTTAGGAAGTGATATTCTGAGGTTATTTTAATTAAATTATTTTTAGTATGATCATCTTACCTCAATATTAATGTTGATTTGTTCTTGAACATGTTTCAAAACAACTGTCCAAGAACAAATCAACATTAATATTGAGGTAAGATGATCAGACTGAAAATAATTTAATTATGCTAATAAGTTACTTTTTTTTGAAATTAACATTATGAGGTATTATTTATTCAAGTAAATTTACTAAACATGCTAATAAATTATAATGTTGTGTGATTCCGGGTTCTGTGGCCGTGGTCCATAGTTGGTGTTGATACCAGACGTTTCGCCCTCAACTGCGGAGGGCATCTTCAGTGGCGAGTGCTTCTAGGCGTGTTTCCTGGTCGGAAGATCTACTTAGAGTGAGCTCTGCTGACGTTGTGGACGTTGTATTGATACTAGTGGTGGGAGCAGGGTGAGTGAGCGTGGCTCTTGCTGATTGGCTAATGGTCGTCTCCTTGTTGTCCCTAGTGTTGATGCATTTATTTTCTAGTGTATGGTACCAGGCCTTAGGCAATTTGATACCTTCCTCTTTTTTGTTAATATTTTCTTTATGCTTGTATAGGCTATAGAAATATACAAGCATAAAGAAAATATTAACAGAAAAGAGGAAGGTATCAAATTGCCTAAGGCCTGGTACCATACACTAGAAAATAAATGCATCAACACTAGGGACAACAAGGAGACGACCATTAGCCAATCAGCAAGAGCCACGCTCACTCACCCTGCTCCCACCACTAGTATCAATACAACGTCCACAACGTCAGCAGAGCTCACTCTAAGTAGATCTTCCGACCAGGAAACACGCCTAGAAGCACTCGCCACTGAAGATGCCCTCCGCAGTTGAGGGCGAAACGTCTGGTATCAACACCAACTATGGACCACGGCCACAGAACCCGGAATCACACAACATTATGATTACCGGCCGTGAAAGCCTGCATTCATGCTAATAAATTATTAGAATCTTTCATTTTACATTATGTAGATCAAATTATATTAATTATCTTGTGATACTATTTCATGTCAAAGTTTCGCTAGAAATATCACTATGGGTTATAGTGTATTCTTGGTTTATAAAGTGATAATTTTAAGTAGAATGTCGACTTTATGCAGAGAGGGTTCTTGTACTTTGATGGCCCTTTTCATAAGTCATGAATGTCATATAAAAATGATCATTAATCAATTTTAATTACAAAGGAGAATCTCTAATTTTAATAGTATAATGCTTTGTACAGTGAATTTTTCTCCTTCCAAAACTATTATTAACACGATTTTAAAGTGATTTCATTCTTTATATAACAATATTTTTGTTTTCTGAGTAGCTCTCATACTTTAGGAGTAGTTTGTTTATTGTCTTTCCTGTAAAATTTAACTTTTGGACATAAATGGTTTGCAACAATGTTCCTCAAATGCACTTTTTTATTTTCTAGGGCATTAGGAACTTATAATACACCTATTATGAAGACAATATTTAACGAACTGTATTGTTGAATGGAAAAATCCATGATTTAGGCAATAAATTCCAATTAATGCTTCAAAGTTTTATTTCCTTCAGTAATAAAGAATTAAACCATAAAATATTGGATGCGTCACAGCATTACTTGATGATTAGTCCCTCGGGTGACTTACAAACCCTCAGGCTAGAGGCCTTAGGCTTAGTTAAATCTGTCACCCTCATGGCGTAATCAACATAATACCCTCGATACATAAATAACTATTTTGTAATATTAAATGATTTATTTTTATTTAGCCTTAAAATGAAATAAGTACTGATGATATGAACTTATTATTTATATTCATATAATTTCTACTGAATGCCCTCCCTTGTTTACGTGTAAAATAATTAATATTAACATGATATATTTATGTGCTGGTGAATGTTGCATCCATTTTGTGAATATTACATTACATAGTACTGTAATGTTCTATTTTCTGACTTCTTGTTTTGTAAAATATTGAAATGAGACATAGTATGAAATAAAGTAAATTTGTATTTGTCTGGTATTTTGTCTTCTCATAGAAGAACCAATCCAAGATGAGAACAATCATATAAAAATGTATATGGGTAAAATTAATTTAATTTTGTGCTGTATTTATTGAAATTAATTGAATAAATGTATGTATATATTAGGCTGGAACCTTATTAACAAAAAATTAAAATAACTTAATTTTATTATCAGTCTTCACAATAATTTTAACTATACATAAAAATGCCAAGCTGTTAAACAGATAAATGCTGGATGCAGAGTAGTAAAAACGGAGAGACTGAAACCTTCTAATATATTAAACATGTTTCATCCCTTTTGAACAAATAAAACAATTTACATGAGATAAAAATGTAATCTCAAAATATTTAATCTTAAATTAGAAATATAAAAGTATGGTCATTGTGCCAAAGTAGAAAATACACTGAATTCAATCTAAAATACAAAGAATATGTTATAATATGAAATTGTCATATGTCATGAAACTAAGACCTACATTTAAAGGTATTTATTTTAATATAACTACTGTTAACCCAGTCACTTAAGATTAAATGTGCATGCTCTTTTCCAGAAACCAGAAAAACAAGTTCATGTTTTTTTCTATTGTTTTACTCACAAAACGAAGAAAAGATAACATTCTTCTTAAGTTGTTTCCAATTATTTGGATTGACTATTACAAAGAGTTCTCTAGTCATCTCTGTCCTCATATGTCTTAGTAGTATGTTGAACTCTGTCCTCTGTATTCAATATTTTTTTCTAATCTGTTTCACTCATTTGGTTCTTGATCATCTCCTTGGTCTCTTCATTTTTAATTTCGTTAGCATAATTTTTTTTAAACATTTTGTCTCTATGCATGTAACATTTTAAGCTATTTCTTTCTATGTTGTTTTTAATTTCCTCTAGTCTAAGTTATCTCAATGTGTTTCTAATTTTGACTTTTCTTATTTTTTTAAAATGAAATTCCTCTCAAAAATTTAATTTATCTTTTTTGTTATTGTTCATTATTCTCTTTAAACAGATATAATAGATTCAACTTTAAATTTATTTTTAATGTACTTATTTAGCCCTTGACAGATTTTTAAAAAATCTGTTTTTTTTTCAATTCTTTCATTTTTGAATTTTTCCATTTCTGGTGAAAATGCTGCCACAATAAGAAAATAAGTCCAGTTCTTTTAAAAGAATTCCTTCTAAACTGATATTTGTTGCATTTGATTTCTACTTATTTTTAAAGCTACTGCTATGTGTTTAAGTTTTAAATTTTATTTTATTGTTTGCCCAAAACATAGCATCAGTATAAAAACTAATAGTATTTGATAAAAAGAAGTGAAAGGCAAGCTACATTCCTCTACAAGTTGAAAATCTTAACAAAATATCCCAGTCAAGGATCTAAAATATAAGATTTTAAGTTAAATAAACTAATAACCTTCAGAGTTATAAATAGAGAAGCTTCTTTAAGTCTTAAGTCTGAAACTGAGTAAAATGATCCTGGCACATGTGAGTTGATCATACAGTGAGATCTCATGAACTAAAATTTGACTAGACTGACATAGAATGCAGGAGAACTCTTGCAATGAAACAGATTGCCACAGTACTACAGAATTAGTACCCTCTATCTTGGTCAGTTTCATATCTGATCCAAACCATGCTTATTTAAGCAACTAGTCCTGGTCAGAGACAGCAAAGCTCATAATAAAGTTTGTTTCTTTAGAGCAAACCACAAGAAATTATTTAATATAACATAATACATCATAAGCTTTAAGATTATAACATTTATATTGATGATACCATTTTTCTTTTGGGGCTATTCCTTGCAAGCCTGAAACACTACTGCAATAACAATTAAAATATACATAAGTTTAGCTTAATTCTGAGGCAAAAAAGCCAAAAATTTAAATATATTCTGAAACCTTCATCAGATTTGCTGTTCCTAACAGATAAGAGATTAATCGCTTCAGAATTCAAATTTATATTGTCCAATTATTCTAATGAAGTTTCAAGAAATAAAAGATGGAAGTGTTTCAACGCACAATTAAAAAAAAACTGCTATTACATCTTTTAGATTTTTAGACCACAGCTCATGATTGTCTTTCAAAACTTTTGCACAGAATTTGAATAATCTCAACCCCACTTTGTCCCTTGTGGAAACTACAAGAAGAGATGGATCCCCAAATCTACACAAATTGGAATTATCTTTCTCCACTTCTCCCCTTGTATAAGACTTACAATATATACCAAGAGGACGAAGATCACTGGGCCGTCCTATGAAACGCTGGAGGGAAAATTTTCTATAGGATCGTAACAGGCCTTGGCCTAATACTTGGAAGGAAGAAGAAGAAGAAGACTTTCCCCCTTGTGCAATCTACAAGAAGAAATGGAACCAGAAGACCTTTCTTCCAAATCTATAGTCTCTGGAAAATATTGGAGAGCAAGAGAGCTGAAGAGATTGTCAGTAGTTAACAAATATATTCCGAAATATAAATAAAAACTAATACCAAATAAAGTTTTGAAATAGTTTCTCTTAACTTCTTTAACAATATATCTAATCATGTTAAAGAATTATATTTGAACTAATTCTATCGGAAAGAGGGTTCAACTTTGAAATTAAATATTTTATAGTGAATTTTATGAAATTAATTTTTGTAAGTTTCTACATATGTTTGTTTTACACTTCTATACAACTCTTATGTCAGTGGCAAAAAAAATGATTATCCATTTACAATAACAGATTCTTCCTAACAATGTCCAAATTATTGGTAGCTAAGAGATTCTGCATCTTGTACTGAAGGTTTACGATCATCTGGATTATCTTATAAAATTTCTTCCAGACATCTCTATCCATCCAGCTTTTCACCCAATCTACTGCCTTTGAATTTAGGATCTTTTATATCTGATCCAAACACCTCATTTTAGGGAATATCATAATAACATACCAATAGAATTTTGTCTTCTTAGCTGAAGAGTTGGTAACTCCTGCATTACATTTGCATATTTTTTTCATGGTATAGATATCATATCAGACATAACAAAAATATGTGTGTATATAAATAAATAAAAACATACAAGGTAAATTAGTTAACTTTTTTTATGAAGTAAGTGAAAATTCCTGAAGTCACAGAAAGTTGTATGTTTTACCTATATAAATCTTTAAGAAGCTTCTATAAATTTTGTAAGTACATTAATCATTTTAATATGAATTTAGTCCTTACTTTAATATATTTTACAATAACAGTTGTACATCTGAACAAAAGGAAAACGGAAATCAATGATCACAAACAAAAACTACCCATTGTATAATGTACAAACATAGTCAAGAACACACAATTATATGTATTGAAAACATAATATTACATTTTCTTCCTGCTGAAAACTAAATATGTAAAATTTTATCAATATAAAAAGTAAGAAATTTTAAATATTATAAAGAAAGAAAGAAAGATTAAAGCCATTGGAAGGGTGCAGAGAATTTCTAATCTGTTAAAATAAAGAATATACAACATGCTCAAGAAGTTTTAGTTTATCAATAAATTCTTTATGAAAATATTATTATTTATGAAAAAAAAAAAAAGAACTCTTACTGAGTTACTGTTATAAAAACAAATATGCAGACTACTTTGACACAAGACGAGATAAAACATATACCCACTAATTAAAGCAAAGGTATGAAGCTCATATTTTGACAAAATATTAACATCTACATTATATTTATAAAAATCCCTTAGCATTAAATGATTTGGAAGGAAAAACAAGAATTACATAAAGGAATCATACTACCACAAGCTGTTGCTAAACAACAGGTCTTAATGATGTAATTTCACTACTAGGTTTCAATCTACCCGTACATACATCTAATTGAAGATGCAATGCTAAACTAACCTCTATGATGACGGGCGGAACAAACTTGTTCTCTGTAACCCGCGTCACAACGGTCTCAGTGAAGGTGCTCTTTGTGATGGTTTCTGTCACTTTACCAAGAGAAGTTGGAGCCGGAGGAAACTGTATGTCTCCAGCTGCATGTTCCGGTTGCTTAATTGTCACAGTCACTGTAGGGCCAGAGGGTTCATGTGCAGGATCTGTGGAATTGGGCTGTTGAAGGAATCGAGCAGGTATCATGGCTTGAAAATCCTCATTTGTGATGGGCTTCGGCAATACCTGAGCTGGCTCTGATGAAGCCGCAGGCACAGTTGTCCTTTCTACTGTAGAGGTATCTGTAGGTTGCGCCTGCCCAATGCGACGGGGAGCAGGTCGCGGAGCTTCAACTTTTGCACCACCAACATTGGAACTGGCACCTTCACCAGTGTTCGTGTGTGGAGGGTCTGCTTTCAGATCACTGTTTGGCACTGTTGCAGACACATGTGTCGGTTCGTTTCTAAGTCCAGGCAATTTCCCATAAATTGTACTACCAGTTCTTTCAGTTTGTTGGTCTGACATGGGCCGCCTATAACCTGTATAAGTTGGCCTGTTTGCCATATAACTATTTGCACTATAAAGTCCTGTGTAGGGTTTTGGGACGCCAAACACACGAGGGGATTTCTCCGAACCTGGGCTTGGCGAGGGAGATGGACTGCTACACACAGATTCACGAGGAACCAATACTTCTCGCTCCACCACCAGACGAACAAACCTCTCGAGACCAGTCAACATAGACACTGCTTGGTCATGTCGAGCACCTTCCATGTCAACGCCATTTATCTGTAGGGGAAGACACACCACACTGAGTCCTCACACAGTCACATACTCAACATCATGCTCAACTTGCTCTGTCTTCACTTATATTAAACTTAACATTTTACAAAGGACGGAGCAATGCATTTAATGATATCCCTGATGAAGTCAACTGCTATTAAAACACACAAAATTATCAAGAGCAAACTCAATTATTATAAATGAAGACTAATAGAATGAATGAGAGTTATACAAGACATAAAAAAAACTGATATGTACTGAATCATCCTTAAGGACTATGTTTATGAATTCAAATTATTAGAGATAAATTTTATAACTTCTTCTTTATTCCTTACTCCTTTGATTATATTTTTGTATATAATTATACTCAAGATTTTTAAGATAAATTACGAAACTCCATTGAGGTCACTGTGTTAAAGTTTTAAGAATTATAAAATAGTACCTGATATTTCAGTTGTCTTCAATAATTTGCAGTGTTGTTTTATAGGAGACCATTCGATAACTTAAATATTATCTTCTGATTTCATTTTGGTAATTTGCAGTGTTGTTTTACTGGTATCAAAATTTAAGCAGAAGATGATACTTAAGTTATCAAAAGGTCTCCTATAAAACAACACTGCAAATTATTGAGGACAACTGAAATATCAAGGTGCTATTTTATAATTCTTAAAAATTCAATTATACTCATAAAAAATGTAAATTGTTTGATTATTTCCAAAGTCCTTGTTTCTTAATTAATAAAGCCGATAATTCAGGTAATTTACTAGGAAAAGAAGTTGCTCATCTCTGATATTTTTTGTGCATTTTATTCTTAAATAGGGTACTCCTCCTGGTGCGACAGGCTTTAGAAGGCCCTTAGCCTACCAGCCGGCTGTTGGCCCCTTACATCCACATGTGTCAATCACAGAGTTAGATGATCATCAGCCAGTTTAGGGGTGACATGTGGTCAGCATGTCGAGTCCCCCAGCCGTTATAGTTGGTTTCCTCAACTTGGAGCCGCTACTTATTGTAGCTACCCAAATGCCTCACGATCTTGGGTAAGGCACCGGTCCCATACTGGTCGAAATACCATGAGAAAATTTCTTCCCCCAAGGAGACTCGAACCAGCGCAAGTCCCGTAGCTCTGCGCCAAGGCTTCCTACCTTAACCACTCAGCTACGGCACGGGACTAAATAGGGTACTACTTGCCCTAAAACTAATACATTTTATACAAATAAAAATACTAAACTGATCTAAATTAAGTATTGCTCTCTCTGGAAATATGTGTGTAATCTATTGTATTAAAACATTTAAATCTGTGTATTTTATAACAGTCATTACATCAGGGATTTAAGTTAAGAGAATTACTTTTTTTAAATTCTGGTTTATATTTAATGGTAACCAGATTTTTTTTATTAAAAACCTGATAAGAATATTTTAAGGAAATGCTATTACTCTAATACATTAATGTGAATTTAATAAAATCTTAATCTAATAATGTTAGCTGTTAAAATTTTGTTTTCACTATTTATGAAACAATTTTTAAGAAGCTGCTAATTTTCAATGTTTCAGTGTTTTATTCAATACCTTTCCCCCCTCTTTTATCCCTCCTGGGACTTCAATTTTCATCTATGTAAATGATTACTTTTATTCTTCTTACCAAACATATAATTTTATTTTTGCTGTAGTGGAGGAATTTGTGTGGTCAAATGACTCTAAGAGCTATACCATCAGTAGAGTTTTCCTTCCCAGGTGGTCAAAGGAGATGATTCAGACAGAAAGATACATTCTGTTCCTCCAGGTGGGAGTTGGATATTGGGTTGACAATTTCACCCCATAAAATAATTTAATTACCAAGAATGTAACTAAGTGCAGCCGGACATACATTTACAAAGAAAATGAAGGCAGAAAAGAGAACAAAATGGAAGCATATAGTTGGAGGTGAAGGCCTCCAAAAGGTTGTGGCACCCATGTTGATTTTATTTTTATTCTAATGTGGATTTAATAACTTTTTATAAAATATGTATGTATGTTTGTAGCTAATGCTCTGGAGTTAACAACAAAGCTATTCTCATTTTTTGCTTCCCAATATTTTTTATAAAGTAGAAATTGATTAGAATATTCATTATTTTATTGATGTTCTCTAGTTTACTACTTCTCATTTGGCAACCAGCAGTTCAATCAATGATACCAAAAAGTGAAGATGAAACTGCCATTCTTTTCCCGTTATTAATCCATTTGTTTCAGGTATAAATGTTCAATACATTTTCCCAGAAACCAGATTTAAAGATACATTATCTATTTTCAGACATTCAAAACAAACAAAAGGGACTGGTACTTCAGATCACAATAAGGATGAAGGCAAAAAACACATTCCTCTACTATTCATAAATGTTAACAAAAGATTACCCTGCCAAAGGATGTACAAAATATTGCAAAATATATAACAGCAGAGTTAAATGAGTGTACCTCGTCTTCTGAGTTGAAGGCCATTTAACAACCGGCGAGTCTACCTTGTCTTTTGAGGTGAATGGGTTAAAACATCAAATGGTTAAATGATATTACACTTCTATTTTACTTCTGATTAAGACAAACATTTTAAATTAAAAGCATTTTAGGTAACATCATATAAGGAAATTCACTGGAAATATTAAAAAAAAAAAAAAATGTTCTGCATAAAGGTGGCCATCATGCAGGGCTAATAACTTAGCTGACATCTCATGATTGTCTAGAAAGGTGGGAGCCTGAACTTCCTATTATCCCATGGGCATCTTAAGGTCTACAGTGGGATCACTTTTCATGCTGTATTCATGACAAAGATAACATAATTTAAATAAAGTAACCTAAAATAATAATAATAGCACTTCCTCAAAATTACAATACTTTATGGTACAATATTTAAAAAAATACAATATGACACAAATAATATATTTAATATCAAATTTTATATAACTATTAAAATTCTACTGTTTCATTATTTTTTTAAACAAAACGAATTCACTGATATATTATACAGATAACATTACTTAATGCACTGCATTGCACAATTTGAACTCTCAGGAGCATCAACCTGCCACTTTAACATGCAAGTTTTATTTTCTCACAGTGATGTCTTCTTAACTGATATAAATTCATGCAACTAAGAAGCTCCTTTACTGGTATTAAGTGCTAAATAAAGCCAATTGTGCTGCTCATTGTGCTAGACTACAGGGTGTACACAAATTATTTAAACTTGGCATACAAAGTGGGTTAGTTTTTTCATGCAATATTGAAGGAAAATCTGGAATGTTTATAACAATAAAAATCAGTCATTAGTATATAAGACAAAAGGTAATATTGTTTATTTATATATATATATATATATATATATATATATATATATATATATATAAGGAAGAAAATATGCACTTCATCTCATAAAGTAAATTTTTCTCAAATGAAGACAAGATTTTAGAATCAAACAGTTAAAATTTAAACATAAAGACAATTTCTGTAAGTCAGAAACTGTAGTTACATATAAGGATGAATGTCTTCAAAATATGTTCAGATGCAAACATTTATTTTATGAGATAAGATTCAAGTTTCCACTTCATTTTGTTAAAGGTAGCCATAAACATATTTTGAATTTAAATATTTATTTAACTTTTCATGATCTTCTTAAAAATATTAAGATCAGAATTTTACAATATTCTTTAACAATATATTATTAGAGAAATATCAGAAGTAATTTAACTAAGTAACTAAATGACTTATGAATTCTGTAGGTTCAAAGCTGCATTCACTGGACAAACTGACCTCAGTTCATATTTCCAATATCTAATTCCTAAGATCTGCCCAAATATTATCCTCTCCCACCTATGCCTAGGCATTTCTAATAATCCTTTCTCCAAGGGTTTCCCAATAAAAAAATTGGAAAGCATTTTTACTGTTATCCATTTGAGTTACATAACCTGCCCATCTCTATATTAAAATTAATAATCCTAACAATATTCCATCCATCTGTAGTAATTCTGCCAAGGACAGGTCTTTCACTGCAATCATAGCATCTTCATGCTATGCTTTGCAGCTTTACTAGGGAATTATAGGTGTGGTAGCCTCCTGTTGCTTTTCACACCGGTGAGGAAGATGATGATGACGATGATAATGATAAGGGTGATGATGATGATGGCCGAATGATTTTCATGGACCGTTGGGACCTAAGCTTCCTGTCATTTGTCTTACTGGTGAGAAGAAACCCCGAAAAAACCTCGCCCAGGAGCCTGTCCCGACCAGGAATCGAACCCGGGCCCACTGCATGACAAAGCAGCATGCTACCTCGAGACCACAGAGGTGGACCCTGACAATATTAGGATAACAATATTGTGACACATTATTGGGCCAGCGTTTGAATTTTGTGGACAGCAGCAAGAATCAAGTCTCATCTTATAAAGTAGAAGGGGATTTTTGAGTTGGAGACGAAGAGGCTTGGGAGCTTTCCAAACATGTCTATGCATAGCTTTCTAGAAGGGTTCTCATCTCATGGTTTCTGTTCAAGAAAGATCAAGACTAGGCTTCCAGATAGTTCTGATCCTCGCATATAGAAGGGATATGACACTTGTGCATAGGAAGATGATTTGTATAGCAACGAGCAAGAAAATATTGCAATAGCTTCTGCAAATGTGAATAAGTGACCTATAATTGTATTTGTGAGAGACTCAAAACAGAATAAATATATGTGCTTGTACAATGAATAAATGATAAAGAAATAAAGAAGATTAGGTTATTTTATGTAAAGTGGAATAAAGTTAAATTAAAAAAAATAGTCTGCCAGTCCCAACACCACCGCTACCAAGAGAATATAAATTAGAGAACTCCTCTTTATCAGACTTACTCCATTCTCTATTCTCATGAGATTGAATAGGAGTAATTTAATTACAAAACATAACTGAAAAATGGAAGTTGAAATGGTTTTGACAAGTAAAGAAGATTGGTCAAATAAGAATTTTCACGAAAGTTCTAGAAAATAAAATCATCGGGAAATAAAAACTAGGTGGGTCATATGCAAAATGGAATGAACATATGAAGAGATCCAGGGTTCCAATCCCAATCTGAGCATTAATTTTTCTTTCTAAAATAAAACTAATTCTGGAATGTGTTAATTTAACATATAACATCAAAATATCAAGAGATCCATCCATCCATAGTAATTATGCCCGAGGGCAGGTCCTTCACTGCAATCATAGCATTTTCATACTGTGCTTGCAGCTTTACTAGGGAATTGTAGGTGTGGTAGCTTCCCGTTGCTTTCCACACCGGTGAAGGATGATGATGTGATGATAATGATAAGGATGATGATGATAATGATGGCCATATGATTTCGGGGACCGTTTGGGCCTTAAAGTTTTCCTGACATTTGTCTTACAGGTGAGGAAAAACCCCGCTAAAAACCTCACCCAGAAAAACTGCCCCGACCGGGGATCGAACCCAGGCCCGCTGCGTGACAAGGCAGCACGCTACCTCGAGACCACAGCGGTGGACTATCAAGAGATATTTATAGGAAAAGACTGAGAATGGAACACAGGAGGTTTTGTTCTAGATAACTCACAGAAGTGGAAATGTCTTTTTATGATGATAAACTCCTCCTAATAGTAATTCATCTGCCTAAAGATTATCAAACTTGGCAGAGGTTGTAATGAGAATTTTAAGGAAATTATGAAAAAAGTATACATCAAGAAGAACAGAAAGAGCATATTTATGAATTTTGAAGTTCCCAACAAGTAATATTAGATCCATCAAAGTTTATTTACCTTCTACCAGAGGCAAAAACAGGAAGGATGCTATGCTTGGTTAAGACAATGCATTACAAGCAAGAAAGTCACAGGTTTGGTTCTCAATGGGATCAGGATTTTTATACTGGTCTCTAAACCTTCTCACAGGACCCTGGCGGAGGGTCGACTCATCAATTATGCAAGGCTAACATGTTGATTGTCCAGAAATGTGGAAGCTTTAATCTATTACTGCCCAAAGGGTTTCCTAAAGTCTGTTAGTGGGATCATTTTTATCACTTTCAGAAACACAAAGCATGTCTACATAAGAGGAACTTATTTTGTGAGGTAAGGTGTAAAATTTCCAATTCAACTTTGAATTTATTGAAACTTATGATTGTTTATCACAGTAAGGATATATTAATATAAATATAAAAATAATGATAAAATTATAGCTTGAATCAGTCAATTGTTTAAAATAAAACTTAGAGGGATTAAAAAAATAATGAAAAAATTACTATTAACATTGTAAACTTCTGTCATAATTATTAGTTTTACAGGATTTTAAATGTATTTATTTATTATTAATTGAACCTCATAATGTTAAAAATTCCCAAATTTAATATATAAATGTATTTATTTAGTTGTATTATTATTTTATGTCAATCCATAATTATTAATACTTCTGAAATTCATTGTAAATGAAATGGCATACCGAAGATGGAACATGTTTCTGAAAGGCCTACATGGTTTTAACTAATTGACAAAGTTTTTTAAACAGAAATCCAATTTAGTTGAGGATGACTGATATATCAGGAAATTTTCATTATTATCAATGAATATCCCACATCATGCTTAGAGAACTGTAACATGTGTACATCATAACATGTTTTGATCATTACATACAGGTTTTGTCCTTGAATAAGTGTGCCAGGGTGAACAAAATCACATTTTACCTTTGTGATAACATCTATAAAATGTTATTATTATATCCTATACTATTCATATACTGAAATTTAAGTTAAATTTTAAATCTAACTCATAATAATTACATTTTAAAGACCTGGAATCTTATTTTTTTAAATTTAAACTACCAAAGTTATTTAGCTTTTTTTTAGTAATTAAAAATGAGCTCTTCAGTTAAAAATTCAACCATGTTCACTTTTGATAAGATTAAATATCTGTGTGTTTTATGGTAGTTCAAAAACATATCCGTTATGGGAAAAAATTGACCATGTCCCAAAATGCATATATTTCTACCATGTGGTAATTTATGTCATACCCAATGTGTACTTATATACCCCATACGTCCCTCAAAGAGACATGGGTGTTTTCCTAGCAGGAGTTTCTTAACCAAGGCTAAAGTTATTCATGCTTATTTCTCTACAGATGCCACCGAGTGACATGTGGTCAGCACATCACCTCAATGAGACATCTGGTAGCAAATTAAGTTATTATTTGTATGGGGAAAGTTAGTTAAATTTTGCTCCACATGCACTAATTTAGGCTTGAGGTTCTTTCATGAGCCCAAAAATCTTCAGACTCGAAATCCATGTCTTTAAAGTCCCTCCTGGAGAACTTGTCCCTGAATTTTTCCATCCTAAAACTCCATCACTCTCGGCCAGGTTTGAACCCACGACCCTTGGAACTAGAGGCAAGGAACATAACCACTAGATCATTACAGCTTACCTGCCATCTATAGTCATTTCTCCTCTACTCAAAATGTTATTTATTATATACCTCATATGTCCCTCATGAAGACATGGGTGCTTCCCTAGTGGGAGTTTCTTAACCAAGGCTAAAGTTATTCATGCTTACTTCCCTATAGATGTCAGTGAGTGAGATGACAGACAAATATGCAATTCTGGACATGATCTATTTTTTCCTTAACAAATATGTTCTTGAACTACCACAAAACACATATTTATATATATAAATTCATAAAAAGTGGACATGGTCCACTGTTTTACTGCAGAACTCATTTGTATAATGCTTAAGAAGATAAAAATAATTTTGGTAATTAAAAATTAAAAAATAAACAAACTAATAAATCAATGAGAATGCAGTTTTTGAATGCAGGCTTTCACGGCCGGTAATCATGATGTTGAGTGATTCCGGGTTCTGTGGCCGTGGTCCATAGTTGGTGTTGATACCAGACGTTTCGCCCTCAACTGCGGAGGGCATCTTCAGTGGCGAGTGCTTCTAGGCGTGTTTCCTGGTCGGAAGCTCTACTTAGAGTAGCTCTAAGTAGAGCTTCCGACCAGGAAACACGCCTAGAAGCACTCGCCACTGAAGATGCCCTCCGCAGTTGAGGGCGAAACGTCTGGTATCAACACCAACTATGGACCACGGCCACAGAACCCGGAATCACTCAACATCAGAATGCAGTTTTCTTTAATTGTGAAAATGTGGACATGGCCCACATCAATTAATAAATTACTATATTTAATATTTTTAAGAGAAAATCTCTGAAAACGTCTAGCGCTTAAAAAAGAAATATTCAATGAAAACTGTGAAAATAAACTCCACTGCCTACAATTAAAAATTTTCAAAGAAATAACTTTTTTCCCCCAAATTATGAATAGAATTTGCATACCTGAAACATAGCATAATTTAAAATAGTGGAATGCAGGCTTTCACGGCCGGTAATCATGGTATTAAAAGATTCCGGGCTATGTGGCCGTGGTCTATAACTGGCGTTTCTTCCAGACGTTTCTCCCTCAACTGCGTAGAGCATCTTCAGTGACGAGCGCTTCCAGCTGTTGTTTCCCTGTCGTAGACTCGACTGCGAGTCTACGACAGGGAAACAACAGCTGGAAGCACTCGTCACTGAAGATGCTCTACGCAGTTGAGGGAGAAACGTCTGGAAGAAACGCCAGTTATAGACCATGGCCACATAGCCCGGAATCTTTTAATACCATAATTTAAAATAGCAATTTTATAACAATTAACAAAAGTTAAAGAATGAAAAGAACTATCCCCTTCGTTTTGTCCTAGACAAATTTTATCTTAAATCCCCAGGACATGAATTTGGGATACATGAAAAATAATTAAATTACATAAGTTGCAAGATTGCAAAGAACATCTAGTAGAGTTCAAGGATGATCATGAAAGACAAGTTCACTATAGTGAATGGATTATTAAATGGCAGATACTTCACTGCCAATCAAAAACATTTTCACTTGCCTGATTTCTCCTACCCCCTATCCTTATATTGTTTAACATTTAAATTTAATCAAACCAATCATATCTACTCGTATTTTAATTTGGTAGTAAATTTATGAGACTCTCTTCATCTGAACACCTTCTTACAGCGTAACATGTAATATGCCAGTTGTAGTAGTCTATTTATAATTAGGAAAAAAAAATATATATATATATATATATATATAGGAAACTGTGGCACTAAAAATCTTGGGGCTTTCACTGAAGGTGAAATGAATTCTTTCTCTAGAAATATCCCCAACAATCCACACTGCATAGGTTTTCCAAGTACAGGGAAGAAAATGTACAGTGGTGTGCTATGAGGTCTCACCTAATCAATTAATACAGAATGGAGAAGCCAGCTAGAGATGTTTCTTCGACAGTCCTACCTTATCTACCACAAAATAATCCACTCACTTAATATCATCATCCAATAGAATAATAAGACTTTTTCCAGATTTTCCAAAATAATGCATTTAATGTGTTAAAACAAGGAATATATTATAAATATGGAACACATAAAACCACATAACTTTGAACAAGACAGTATTTCTAGAGAAAACTAATGATTCTAGAATGTAATTATTGTATTCATTCTGGGTGCAATGTAAAAAATAATTATTTTTAGGTAGCCAAGAGAGAAAAATCATAATACAATGTTTGTTAATAGATGGTATAACAATATTTATCTTAATTGGGACTGTAAGTAAACAGCAATGAAACTAAATATATGGTCACATATAAGAAATACATCATATCATTTTGAAAAAGTGACTGAATTCAAATACCTAGGAACAATAATAATTACAAGTAGGAATGAGGTGTACAAGGAAATTAAACATAGACTTAATTCTGGAAATGCTTACTATTATGCATTGCAGGGACTCAACTTCTCTCAAAAAAACATTAAATTGAAAATATATAAAAATTCTTATTTTCCCAGTTATATTATATGGCTGTGAAACATGGACTCTTACTATAAAGGGGGGAGAAGGGATTATGAGTGTTTGAGAATAAAATTCTTAAGAAAATTTTTAGACTAAAGAGAGATGAAATGACAGATGAATGGAGAAGATTAAATAACAGTGAGCTACATGATATTTTAAAGGAAACCAGATATAATAAGAACAATTAAGTCTTATACACTGTGATGGGCAGTCTTATACACTGTGATAGGACATGTGACATGAATGGGGAAACAAAGAATGGCATGAAAACTTTTTGTAGAAAACCAAAAGGAAAGCATCCAGCTAGCACGCCAAGAATGAGGTGGGAGAATAACATTAATCATGATTTCAGAGAAGAAGATTATGCAGGGAATAATTATTGGAAAACAATTAGCTTAGGATAGTGATAAATGGAATGCTAATGTCTGAACGGCCATGAACCTATAGGTTCAACAGTGCCAGTGAGTTAGTTAATGTATGCCAAATTTGAAGAGAAAAATTTTCGCCCAGACCAGGACCCGAACCCAGGACCTTTGGTTTACTGTACCAGTGCTCTTACCAACTGAGCTACCGGGACGAGTTCCAATCTAGATGCAAATTTTTCTCTTATATACGTTGTAATTAGGTCAATAGAAGCCCTATTGGCTTTTAAAAGTAATATTTAAATTCCCAATAAAATCTTAATTAAGAAGCCAAGATTTGCAAAGATGAAGCCACAGCTTCAAGCATTTGGTGCATGGGAATTACAACGTATATAAGAGAAAAATTTGCATCTAGATTGGAACTCGCCCCGGTAGCTCAGTTGGTAAGAGCATTGATACGGTAAACCAAAGATCCCGAGTTTGGGCCCCAGTCTGGGTGAAAAATGTTCTCTTCAAATTCAATTTATCCTTCAATGAGATGTGTTATAATTAATAATAAAAACATCAATTAATGTATGTTAGTTGATAAAATAGAATGAGTTGTTTTGAAATACAGACATAAAGAGACAAATTGCCAACAGGCTATATAGCATTGAAGCAGAAAGGTCTGCTATTATATACCGGTATATAAACAACAGTAACACTCAATCACAAAAATAAATTTAATTAGAAAATAAGTAAGTATATTCTGCACAATTTCCAGTAATACTGTTCTAAGAAAATTGGTATATCCAATATCAAACTCAGTCATGTTCAAAGTTATGCAGTTTTTACCATAAGATATTTCTTGTTAATTCATTATGTTAGAGATATACACATATTAAATTGTGAGTTACATGCAATATATTAGATAATTAGTAGATAGATTTTTTTTTTAGTCTAAACCAATTCTTATTATAAAATCACTAACTATATTTTCTGCTATCATATTTTTTAAGAATGTATGTTTTAATAATATATTTCTCAAGAATATATACACAAAATATGAGTGCCTTTTTATTTTATTTTGAATTTTAAAAACTATGAAACAAAAGATAGAACTATATAATAGTAAAAGATTGGGTTATACATAAAGTTGAATTTAGAGATACTGTTTGTTGTCTTGCATCTTTATCCGATCACTCAAAGAATAAAATTAAAGAAAGAAAAAATTATTTTAGAGTAATAATGCCTAAGATTACAACATTAAAAAAAATGTTGTAATGGCTTACTTTATAATTCGACTGCTTACAGTCAGACTGTAACTTAATAAACATTAATTCTTAAAAAAGCACCTCTACCAAAAATAAGGTTGTAAGTTTTGTATCTTCTTCAGTAACAATTAATTTTACTTTGGCTCATATCAAAACTGTGGCTTATAACATGTTGCACCTGTTTTTTCTCTCTCTAAATGTAAGCCTATAATAATTTGGGATAAGTGGTATCAGGATATTTTTAAAACATTCACTGACTAATTTAATGTTTTAATTCAGGATATATGAGTCAACTGAAAAGTGAACTATCAATAAGCTACTCTAATTTCATTAAACAGAGAAACCATTGTATGGAGCATATTTCATCATTCAAACTTACTTTTAAGGATTTCTCATGATATTTTCATTGAAAGTAATTCTGTTATGAAAACACAGATTCCTACATCTTTAAAAATGGTTGTGTAATTATTAGACCTTTGATTTTTGGTTTTATACTCATATTTTTCCTCCTATTTTACCCACTACTACCTGTTTTGTGATTTTATCCTAAAATTGCCTCTTTTGTCCCAGTTCAGCATTGTCATGTCAGAAAATTTCCAGATATATTCAGAATTTTATTAGAGCATGTAAAAACACGACAATAATTTTACTTTGAGGGTCAATAAATTTACTGTAATTCATAAACTTTATTTCTTTAATTAATTTTATTGTCCTTACATCCATGTTACTATTAATGATAATGATATTATGTGGAGTTAAACAATTTTAAATGCTGAAGTAATATCTTCAGAACCTACATTAGTTTCAAAAGCCTATTGGTGCTTAAATCTACATTTTTTTAGAGACTAAAATAAAAATCCTTGGTCTAGTAATTATTCAAACACATCTTAAATTCTATCTACCTTTAAAATCTTAACAAAAATAAGTAAAATGAAAATCAAAGTTAATTAGTAAATGAGATGTACAAAAATTAGTCTTGTTATATCACATTAAATACTGAAATAATACATATGTGTTAGAAAATATTATATGTTAAACATTATTTTTGTTGCAATTATTAAAAGTGAGGTTTTACGGATCAGTTGAGATGTTTACAACCAGAATTTAGCTGAAGATGTAATTTTGAAACAAATCCGTAAAATACTATCAATCCATGCAACATACATGATTTTATTTCATATTATGTTGAGTTTCATTAATTTTAATAAATAAATATCAACTCACACTGAATATATATCAACAACAATGCAAAAAGTAACTTCTAAAATATGCTCAGAGTGATCTTCCCATTGTAATGTTGAAGTTAAGTTAATAAGACTATTTCAAGATAATATATGAATAAAACTAATATATCCAAAATTGTGCTAACAGAATATTAATAATTGCATAAAATTATAGTTAAGAATATGTAATCAGCTTCTTTCAATGTTAACATTATTCGTTTTTAAACACCTTGCCTAGGTGGCTCAGATGGAAGAGCATTGACATAGAAAGTCAAAGGTCCTGGGTTCAAACCCCAGTCTAGGCGTATATTATTCTTTTCAAATATAAAATGTAATCAGCTATTTACAATAAGAAATAAATTAAGGCTGATTTAATTGATGTATCAGTAAGGGAATTAACTATGTGTAAGAGAAAAATACGCGTTTAGATTGGAGGCCTAGGTGGCTCAGATGGAAGAGCATTGACATAGAAAGTCAAAGGTCCTGGGTTCAAACCCCAGTCTAGGCGTATATTTTTCTTTTCAAATATAAAATGTAATCAGCTATTTACAATAAGAAATAAATTAAGGCTGATTTAATCGATGTATCAGTACTCCCAACTGACAAAATTAAATGCATTTTTTAATGTGAGATAATTTATTTTTAGTTGGACTTGTAATGAATTAAGCACTGATGACATAAGCATAAAATTTTAGGAAGTGACACTACGAGCTTTATTTTAATTAATAGGAGTTAGAATATTCACGACTCACCTCATATTTGTAGATTTCTTGAAGATCAAGGTTTCAATATGTTATGTACCATTATCAATTCTTTCTGATAAAAGACCAAGGTTTCGATATGTTACACATCATTATCAATTCTTCCCTAATTTAGTTCAAGAAATCTACAAATGTGAGGTGAGTCATGAATATTCTAACAACTACTAATTATAATTTTTTGTGTCTACATAATTTATATTGGTCACTCTTGCTTGATTACTTGTACTAATTAAGTTTAGCATGATTTATGTTTGTGCATGTTACAACTAATTTGGTGAATAATACAGTACACAGTATTGTAATATTCAATTTTATAGGACCAAATAAAGTATTGAAATGAGACATAGTATGAAATAAAAAACAAGATTTTACAGGAACAAATGTGAGTAGACATGCTGTATATTATAAATATCTTAATAAATAGTTCTTTAACCCTTTGTTGTGTTAAGATTGTTAAAATTACCTGTGCAAAACATCAAGTGGACTTAAAAGAGCATGGCTGATGCTAACACAGAGCTCAGTTGAGTTACAAAAAACACACAAAACAGAGCATAATCCATTTCTGAGCGATGATAACTTTAGAGAATGTAACTTGGTGAGATTTCAGGCAGGTGTCTTTGTGCTTTATAGAGACAGAATTGCAACCAAGCGGACTGAAGCCTGTGTTAAGCTATTAAACACAATCACAAAACAGAAAGCTAGTGATTAAATATAACATTTTATACATACCGAAGTTACTCTGTCTCCAACCTGCAATTTTCCATCTTTCTCAGCAGCACCGCCCTCTGTTATCCGAGAAATGTAAATTGCCTAAAATGATTAAATATGATATATGATTAAAAAAACTCATAATCCTAAAACATCCATCAAATATGCATTAAAATACATTAAGTTATGTAGATAGGAAATAACACTATGAGGTTTATTTTAATATTGTTTATTCTTTCTTCACTCACCTCACACTTCTTAACTCCCACGCATACTCGAGTTTCGTCACTTCATTTGTGACATTCTGAATGCTGTATTACGTTCACAATTGCCATCTGATGGCACGGAGGTCAGTCTGCAGGATAGAAGGGCGTTGGACATCAGTTGTGAATGTAATACAGCATTGAGATTGTCACAAATGAAGTGACGAAACTCGAGTATGCGTGGGAATTAAGAAGTATGAGGTGAGTGAAGAAAGAATAAACAATATTAAAAACATATTTAAATTTTTGTAAGTTTTAACCTGTATTTTGAGATTTTCACATTACCAAATCCACCAAAAGTCATCAATATTTCCTATGCTATGTTCACCATTTAACCAATTTTCTGTTTAAATTTTTAGTCAAAATATTTTGAAAAATCACATTTAGAAAAAAATTCTACATCAAATCTAAGGAATAAGTATAACCAATTTTTTATATCTGGTTATTTATAGTCTTTTTAACAACTAAGAACATTAATAAATTACAAAAGTAAGTAACAGTATGAGGTTCTTTTTATCTTTGCAAAGATAGGTTCTTTTTAATAAATAAGGTGAGTCTGTTTATATATTAAATTTGGGAATTTTTAACATTATGAGGTTCAATTAATAATAATTAAATGAATCGTGATTTTTTCTTACCTCATACATCTATGTTTTTTTAAAACACAGCACTGCAGTATCGGCGACACTTTGTCGTGAAAACAGCTGACGATGACGACAAAGTGTCGCCGATACTGCAGTGCTGTGTTTAAAAAAACATAGATGTATGAGGTAAGAAAAAATCACGATTCATTTAATTATTAAGGTGAGTCTGATTCATCTTACCTCATAAAATGTGTTCTTTTGGACATGTTTCTATATAAGAATTAAATAATTACATTTAATTCCAATGAATGAAAGTTATATTGTTAAAAATATTTGTTAAAAATTCCCAAATTTATTATATAAATGTTTCTATATACTTGTGAATTATCATCATTAGCTTGTCCAGACGGTTGAATTTTATGTTGTCAGTCCTGGATGTCAATTCCCACTCCATCTTTTATAGACCGAAGAAATTGCAAATCAAATTCCCAGGGTAAGGGTTTGATTTGCAAGTTCTTTATTCTACCAAAAAATAGAGTGAGAGTCAACATCCAGGGCCGACAACATAAAATTCAACAATCTGATAATGATACACAGGAGTATTGAAACATGTTCAAAAAAAACATAATGTTTTATGAAGTAAGATGAATCAGACTCACCTTATTTATTACCTAAGAGCATTTTACAACTAAACCACTAGAAACTTGATCTTTATGGTTATGCCTTTGTGAGTTCACCATTTTAAAATCCATCGGCTTGGATTGTTTATAGATGTTGCATATTCATTAAATTTTCATTTTATCATACAACAAATTCACTTTGCAATGAAGAAACAAACTAAAGTAAGATATATTCTTTATCATCAGAAAAACCATAATTATGTCACATACAAGCCACAGAGAAAAATAAGATAAATAACAAGAATTCCAGTCTCTCTTAGAACGTATAAGCAATTTTCTACAAAGAATAAAATCTTTTTAATAAAAACAGCTCAAAATATATGAATCCAAATTTTTATATAGTAGATATATATAAAATTTGAAAATGTGGATATAATACAGAGGAACATAATCCAAGTTCTTTAGAATAATTTTATTACCATTGAGGTAAGTATTGAAGTTAAAAATGTACAAATGTACCTGAGTTAAGTCCTCAACTATTGTTTTAAATTGCATAGGCCTTTCGGAATATCATCCTTTGTCAATATTTACTCAGCAATGCTTCCTGTGAGGATTTTGTAGAGGGGGTTGTGGTCAATGGGTATATTTTCGTTTAGCATATCTTCCATTTCAGGCTTCTTTCAAAATTTTTATTTCTTCTAAAATATTAATTTTATTATTGTAGTATTCTTTTATCTTCTTCTTCTTCCTTCCAAGTATTAGGCCAAGGCCTGTTACGATCCTATAGAAAATTTTCCCTCCAGCGTTTCATAGGACGGCCCAGTGATCTTCGTCCTCTTGGTATATAATTATAAACAGCTTTGGGGATCCGATTTGAACTCATTCTTTCAAGATGGTGTTTCCAATTTAGTTGGTACTGTTTAATATATTCCAAAATTGGCGTAGTCTTCAATTCTTTTAAGATATCGGTGTTCCTTTTCCGATCCCATCTGGTGTAGCCCGCTGTTCTGCGCATGAATCTCATTTCACAAGCCGTTATTCTGCTTTCATGTTGTTTTTTTTAGTGTCCATGCTTCACTATACCATAGGTCAACACTGGTCTAGCCAAAGTGTTATATAAACGTAATCTGGTGTTTTTTTGTACAAGGGATGGTTTCATAACTTGATTAATAATTCCTAAACTTTTATTATAACTAGTAACTTTTTCAGGGATATCCTTTTCATCCCAGATAGAGAGATAATATCCAAGATATTTAAATTGATTAGATCTCTCTAAAATTTTATTCTGGAGACAGATTTTACTTTGTATGGGGTCCTTCCCATGAAATGCCATAATTTTAGTTTTGTTAATTCATCTAGGGGATATGTGGATGGCGACCACAAGGTGCCCAAGCTGAGCAAAACATTTCTTCCACTTACTTGTGTTTTGCACTCTTTTAACTTTACTATCTAACCTCTCTTGGTTAACTCTTGTTTTTTCGACCCCGACGCTATTAGGGCATCCGAGGGCTAGGGAGTCTTTCCTTTCTTCCATTTCTTCTTTCCTTTATTTTCTTTTCTTCTCCAGAAAAGCCTGACCAGAGGCTATAAGATGGCAGCCCCATCACTGGTCTTGCCTTCCTTTGGCCAGCAACCAATCGAAGGGACTATTATTATGCTTTCAAGTCTTATACGAGTATTCTTTTATAAATTATTAAAATCCTCACAAGAAACAATACCGAGTCAACATTGACAAAGTATGACAGTCTGATAGGACAATGCAAAATTTAAAACGATAGTTGAGGATGATTAACTGGTAATTTTGTACTTTTAACTTCTTCTTCTTCTTAAACTTAATTTGTAGGATTTTCATCCTGTTTATTTCCAAAATCACTCCTCGGAGGAAGACTTTTAAGTTGAATAGAGAAATATGTAATTAATTTATTTATTTACATTAATTATATTTATTTTCATACAGTTTATTTAGAAAATACAAGATTGCAAGAAAATGAGCATTCTGACATTTTTCATTTCTATAAATGCTCTAAAGTTGTTACTTACATCTGAGTTATCTTTATAAGGAGGTGATCCTTTTCCACCCGCTATGCTGAATCCTAGACCATTCTGATCCCGGATAAGTGTTGTATGAACAGGTTGCTTCCGTACTTCAATGTCTCTTGTTGTTTTAATTGGATCAGGAATCTTCTTACTCTGTGGCTGCTGTATAAATAAAGGAATCTAAAATCTTATACCACATTTATAATTTTATAAATTAAAACTAAATAGGCTTTAGTTAAATTTAAAGTTTAACTTATCTTGCTATTTACTGATTTGCATAAAGTACACATTAAATTTATATTTCCTCCATCCATAAAATCTGTTTAAGCTCTGCTCTTAAAAATGTTCTATTAATCAAATTTTCCTTAGTTATATGAGAAAAGTGTGAGTCTATTAGAAACTGTGCATGTGTGTATGTGTCTAAATGCTCAGGAGTTAATAATGAAATTCATTTTCTTTTTGCTTCTAAGTATTTTGCAACTAGAATTTCTTGACTCTTGAGATTTTCACATATAGTCAAATGATTCATGTTCATTATATCATCATAAAACAAGCACTTATGGGGAGTTCACTAATCCAATTTTGAACAAATCTCCACTCAGACAGCCATGACCTGTTATGAATCTAAACAATGCAAAGGGACTGATTTTAATTTTGTCTGAAATCTTTCTAATTCAAATGTTCACGAAAAAGTAAGGAGTTTATCACATTTGTAATATGAAAATATATTTGATTAACCTCTTTACATTTATTTAATATATGTAGGAAATTCTTTACAGTTTCATAGGGAATGTAAGAAGACTTACTTTAGCTTTATGTTCATGATTATGTTCTCCATGTCCATTTTCTCCTTTACTTGCACTTTCAAAACCTGAGGTAGTAGCAGAGACATGAGAAGTAGCACTTGGAGCTCTGCTGGTACCAAGGCTAGAACAAGCTGAGTCCAGAGCAGGAGTAGCACCATGTTGCCTGAAGGTGGGCGTTGAACCAGGAGATGGAGATGATGTAACATCTGCAATCTAATTAAACACATTCATGTCATTTAATCCTTCATTATATAACTTAGAATTAAGAAATCTTTGAAGTATTACTTAATATAGCCTATCTAAAGATGTTCTACAACAAAATATTCCATAGAAATATCTTCTAAAAAAACTTATTTGAAAGTGACCCACAAAATCTGCTTAAATAAAATTCTAGAAAGAGCCAATGCTTTTAAATATTTTAATTACAAACTCACATTTTTGGAAGAATTATTATACATATTAGAGGAAATATTCAACTATGTAATAATTAAGACATTTAGTCTGTACATTCTTACCTCTTATGGTTATTTTTGTCGAACATATGTTTCAAGGATTCTGAGCGATGGGGTCAGAAGCCTTGAAACATATGTTCGACAAAAACAATCATAAGAGGTAAGAATGTACAGACTAAATGTCTTAATTACAGTAATCACTGACAATGGGGGCTCAGAAGCCTTGAAACATATGTTCGACAAAAACAACCACAAGAGGTAAGAATGTACAGACTAAATGTCTTAATTATTAAACAAACTTTTTAATGTTACTTCCTATTGTATTTTAAAATAAATTCAACCACGTATTTAGGTATAATTAATTGAGTTTTCAATCCATCATTAGTACAAAAACATACGTGCATATGTATACATACATATATATATATAGATTATCGGTTGATTAATGTCTTTGACATCGTCCGATTCCTAATAGCCAATTTTGTCGGTCCATCCAATCTCCTGGTTGTAGATGTTTCTCCTTCATGTATAAACACATTCCCTGACTCCAGGAGGTTTTAGGTCTTCCTCTGCCTCGTCTTCCCTCAGGTTTCCATTCCAAAACAGATTTTGGTAGCCGATCCTCTTCCATTCGCTGGACATGTCCGTACCATCTTAATTGCTGAGTTTTAATATAATCTAAAATAGTGTCTTCAATCTTCATTTTCTCCCTTATAACTGAGTTCCTAATTTTTTCTCTTCTTGAAATTCTTGCTGCCCTTCGTATAAAATCCATTTCCGTTGCCAAAAGATACTTATTTGTTTTTGTTGTTAATGACCAAAGTTCTGCTCCATAAGTAATGATGCTTTTAACAATTGTATGATATATATTCATTTTATTTTATTACTTATATTTTTATCCCACAATATTCCATTGAGGCAAGCAATTGCAAATTTTCCTTTATTATTTCTATTTCTTATTTCCTCTTCATAACTCCCATTTTTATTTATTTTAATTCCTAAATATGTGATCTCACTACAAGATTTTATTGTTTCTCCAGTCTCCAAAATTAAATTTTGTTCTGGTTCACCAATTGATAAATATTTTGTTTTTTTCATGTTCAAAATTAATCCCCATTTTTCATATTCTTCTATTAATTTTCTAGTCATATATTCTAAATCTTCATAATCTTGTGCAATTAACAATTGATCATCTGCAAAATGTAAGTTGTATAAAGTTTTGTTGTTTGAAATAGGAATTCCCATGCTTGAACATTTTCTCCTCCAATTCTTTAATATTTCATGTACATATATTTTAAACAGAGTCGGTGATAGACAACAACCTTGACGAAGACCTTTATTTATTGTAAAACCATGTGACAATTTACTGCCAATTTTAATTTTAGATATGCAATTGTCACATACATTTTGTATAGCTTTAATTATTATAGTCTTAATTCCTATATGTCTTAAAGCAATCAATAGTTTCTCTATAGGGACATTGTCATATGCTTTCTCAAGATCTACAAATAGTAGACGCAAAGGTTGTCCATATTGCATTTTCTTTTCTATTACCTGAGAAATGCAAAATAAATTGTCGGTTGTGGAACGACCTGCTCTAAATCCTGACTGTTCCTCTAATTCCATTACACTATAGTTTTTTTTCAAATAATATTTTAGTAATATATATATATATATATATATATATATATATATCTCACTGGCAAGTCCTGACCTCATTTATGGGAGTGAAGCATATGAAGGTATGATGAGAGAAGAATATCAGCTAGTGAGTAGAGGTTTGAACATTGAAATGAAGGCTTCATAAAAATGGGAGAGGAAAATTAATCAATATACAAGGGTTATTTAATGAAGAATGACCATTTTTTTACAGATATAACTTACACAAAAATTTGGTTTCATAATATTTGTTAGCTTAATAGATCATGTACACATGGTACAAGTTTCAAGCTCATCCCCGGTTTCTTTCTATAAGTGACGTGTAAGTCAAGTCATGGTCAGGTACTGTCTACGGCTACAATGGAAGTGATGCGCATTGAACAATACACTGCTTTTAAATTTGTTCGTCTCACCAAATCTTCAGTTGAGGTCTATGCAATGTTAGAGGAGGCCTATGGAAGGTTTGTTCTTCCCTACAGTATAGTTCAAAACTGGTAAAATTCTTTAAATAGGGGAGACAATCAATTTCAAATGAAGATGGTCCCAGAGCTCCAGTTACTGTTCTTACAGAAAAGAATATCGACATCGCTGCAGTCATAGCAAGAGAGGATCGTTGAATAACCTTAAAATCACTTTCTGAAATCTTCAAAATTTTATTGGATGCCAGCCACATATTGGTGACAGAAAACACGCAGGATTTTGCACCACTGAATGAAATACTGGTGTTCTTGAGCTGCATATTGCAAATGTAGTTGCTGATTATCTTGCAATAACCAAAGTGAAGTGTGTCTTTTGCTCCCTCTTTATAGTTCAGATTTAGCCCCGTGTGACTTTTTTCTATTCCCTAACTTGAAGAAACATTTTCACAGGACACGTTTTCTATCTTCAAAAGCAGTGAAGGACAGTTTTGAAAGAGCTATCAAAAAAATGGTTTCCAGGATGTCTTTGCAGACTAGAAGAAATGCTGGGACAAGTGCATTGCTTCCAAAGGAGATTACTTTGAGAAGAACCATCAAATACTGAAGATGTGTGAAGATATGTTGCCAAAAAAATATAATGATCATTCTTTATTGGATCATCTAAATATTGACACCAATCTTAAACTACATTCACGATTCCCAGAAAAAATGGCAGGAACATTTTAACAGAATGTCTAGAACAAGAATCCCTAGGGCCATGATATGGAATCAACCACATGGGAATAGATCATTAGATCGTTCAATGAAGAGAGAGCTCAAGAACACCAGTATTTCATTCATACCATAACAGTTACTCTAAGGGTTGTATCTATGAACGCATTAGACCGTAAAAGTTGTTCTCTGCTGAGAAAGTTGCATTCAAAGATGTTTTTGCGTACTCAAAAATCTGTTCATGCGATAATAATTGTCGAAATTCCTAAGCTTCCTGGCGAGGTGACTTTGCAAAGAACAAATCGTGAGCAACCCGATGGGAACTGATGTACTTTGTAGCAATTAATATGATAGGAGACATATAAACTAAGATACAACTCTAATATGCATGGATCTGAAACTAAAATGTTCTGAAATATATTAAATTGTTATTAAAATTAAATAAATCTATAAATAATGAAAATAGAATATATTATTAATATCGCTATAAAATATGTATGTGGAAAAGCAGAAATATATCCAGGTAAAAATTCCACGTACATTTGTCTAGAATAAAATACTGTAAAACGCTACCTGCTATACAAATGACAAATAATAGAATAAAGAGGTATTGTCAGAACTCTACCTACTACACAACTTACAAATAATATAGGAACACAAAAAGGGTATTGTCAAAAGAATATAACTAATTCCAATTAGCAGTCTATACAACTAATAAGAAATATGCATTCTTTAAGAAAAGATAACATTAGTTATCTATTAAAAATATTAAAAATCTATTGACCCAATTCTTAGAAACCAATTAACGTTACTAAGCAATTCCAAGAAATGATGATAAAGAATTACTACCTGGCTAGTACAGACAACAAAAGAAATTCATTCACCTCTAGAAAAGATAATCTCTTAACATTGACAGTTTACAAAGAAACTGATAAACATTTATCTATTAAATATCAAAGAACCAATTTACCCAGTTCTTAGAAATGTATACATACTAGTAAATGATATTATTGTAACATAAATATATATTCAATTGTAAGGAGTGATTCGAGAAAAGTGGGAGGACCACCGCCTTTATAAGCGAGAACTTATATCAAAATACTCTCACTCTCAGTGACTCTGTGTTCAGTGTTGGAATATCGTAGACCTGCAGACCGCGATCTCCGATTCAGTTTAAATATTAGATTCGTCTGAGATATAGTTAAATTTAAAGTTATAGTCCATTAAGCATTTGGACTTTGAAAATATTGATTCGAGCACGTGTAACCATCGAATATACTTCCATCGACTCACCGGTACATAATGGCACCCAACCTGGTTTAGGCACATGTTCCCCAAGCGAGTGGAAGAATTTAACATAATAGCACCAACGTGACTTAGCCTCGATTAAACGTTCTATTAGCATCAACGTATAATCACGAACTCAAGTAAACTCTGAAAAAAAAAAACAATAACGACTTCCAAAGTATTTACGTACGAATTCGGAGAGATTAAAACTAAAAACTTGAACTGCAAAAGTGTAAATTTGTGAAACTAACCACGTGGAAATCAGTGAACTCTATTTGCCAGCATACAACAACGAAATATATCCCTGATTCGCTACATCGATCCTACGAAACTGCTCTAGACATTAACATATCGTAGTGAAAATTTCCTCGTCACCGCTACATGTATACAATTAAATTGATCGCCATGTGCACATAAACAATCGTCAAGGAATCACGACAACACGATATCACGTAGATGAAAGAGTGGGCCAGCACATCAGCGAACAAGAAATCCAGCGGACAAGCAAACCAGCAGCAACACCTACACGTGGTAACTATTGTCCAGCACCACATCAACAGGCCAGTACAAAAAAAAATTTAAGTGTGTATATTTTTGTCTATATTTCTCTCTACAGGGCTCATATCATTAATTGTAATATTTGATTGTGTTTAACTTTAAATGCCCAGATAAATCAGAGTTAACTAGATCTAAAACAAACTCTAAATAATTTAAATCTATGCTTCTCCGCAGTTCAAATAAGACAAAAGTAAATAAAATCAATACTAACATGTCATATGTAGATGATATTATCGCTGTGATTGATAAAAAATACATTCAAGATGCATTGAAATTGCTTAATCTTCAGGATGAGTCAGTGAAATTCACTATTGAAATGGAACAAAATAACAAGATTCCTTTTTTAGACTTATACTTAATAAGAAATGAACAACAGCAAAAAATTGAATTTAACATTTACAGAAAAGACACACATACTGACAACTACATAAAATCTTCAGGTTTTAATCATTTGACACACAAACATGCAATTTTCAATAGTCTATTACACAGATTGTTAAATATTCCACTTAATGTAGAAGATTTTGACAAGGAATATAATCATATTGTTCATGTTGCTAAAATAAATGGTTTCGATGAAGACATTATAAAGAATAAATTAAAGAAATTCAAACAACAAAAAAGGTTACAAGAATACACCACCTTACATCATGGTCCCAAGAAAGATGTAAAATTCAAGAAATTCACTTACCATCCTGAAGTTCATAATAAGTTTCAAAAAATTTTCAGAAATTTTAATATAACATTAGCTCCAATTAACAAATTCAGCCTGGGTAATCTGCTGTTAACTAATAATAAATGTAATACCCCAGACGACAAAAAATCTGGGATTTATCAAATTGATTGCAAGGATTGCAACAAGATATATATATATATAGGAAAAACAAAAAGGAACTTGGAAACTCGTAAAAAAGAGCACTTCAGAAACATGAAGAATGGAGAAATTGAAAAATCAGCTATAGCAGCACATAGTTTATTAGAGCATCATAGGATTGAAAAAGAAGCAAAACTTTTAAAACATCTATCAAAACCTTTGGATTTAACAGTTTGGGAAAAAATATATATTCAAAAAAACCATACTAGAACTATGAACTTTGAGATTCCGGAAGAACCAAGCTTGATTACAAAGTTCTTCAAAAATACAACAGATAGCAGTTTAGGAAATGATTCATTCAAAATAACACCAGATGGCAGTTTGAAGAGGAATTCTTTCAAAAGAACACCAGATGGCAGTCTAGATAATTACTGGCAAAAAGGAGAAAAAATTGACAGTCGTGAAAACAGCTGACGATGACGACAAAGTGTCGCCGATACTGCAGTGCTGTGTTTAAAGAAACATAGATGTATGAGGTAAGAAAAAATCACGATTCATTTAATTATTATTAATTGAACCTCATAATGTTAAAAATTCCCAAATTTAATATATAAACTAACATGTCTAACAATCATGAAAATACCTCCCAACAAAATGAAATAGATTTTCTAAATAATGAAACTAACATGGCTAATAACACTGTTGAAAATTCAGAACCGATCATGAGTAACGCTAATGCAAACATCCCAGGTCCTACTAATACATCTACCATGGATCTCACCATGCTTATACAGGCCATGAATAATTTTACAACTAATATGAATGAGAAAATAAATAATCTAACAACTAATGGACAAGAGAGTAATGAGAAAATCAGCACTCTAACAACCGAAGTTCGGGATTGTAAACTTGAGTGTAGAGAAGAAATAAAACAAATACACCAAACAATCAAAGAAAATAACCAACAAATAAAAGTTGAATTAACTAATACCCTCACAACTAAAATTCAAGATAGTAACGAAAAGCTAAAAGCTGAAATAAACTCATCCATGAATAATATTTCCTCTGATTTATCTGGACAAATAAATTCCGTTACAAACGAATTATATAAAACTAATAGTGAAATTGATGACATCAAAGTTGTGCAAGAGACGATTCAATTGGTTATCACTGCCGAGAGTAAAGAGCGCAAAGAACAAAAGATCAAATGAAAAAAAACGTTCCAAGACGCGATTTCTGACTAAAACAGTAAAATTGACGACATAAACAAACAGAGAGAAGAACGCGCTAAGAAATTGACAAAACAATAAATGAGATGAAAGAGAAAATCAATGAATTACATTCCCCCGCTACTGTGAACCACACCGCGGTACTAGCAAGAGAACAATTGAATCGTTCTTGCACAGACGACCAATGCAATATTTCAGGAGAAGCTGAAATAATAAATAACCAAAATTTGGACATTATTTCAGCTACTCCAATACATAATTTAGGCACTAATAACAGGGTATATAACACGCCCATGTATCAAGGATTGTTAGATTCACCACTGCCGAAATTTAATGCCAATAATTGCTCAACAAATTGGATAATTATTTGAAAATAAAAGGAATTCCGCAGGAACATTATATATATGTGGTCAAAAATTGCTTAGAAAAAGAAAGCAGAGATTGGTTTGAGATCACATTATCTGATAGTACTTCCTACGACACATTTCATAGTATATTCAGAAATAAATTTTTCGGAACCGATCAACAACACAAAATACGGCAGGAAATATGCAGCGGTACATACAGCAAGACCAGTGGGAAAACCTACTCCTAGTATTTTCTCTCTCTGGCAAAACGTGCACGCCTCATAACACCACCTCTAGCCGATAGTGAATTTATACGCATGATTATAAATCACTATCCACAAGCTATCCGCCCGAGCCTTCTCGTAGCCAACATAAATACTTATGACAAAATGCTAGACATCTTACAAATGCTAGGGACCGGAAATAATCATGAGTTGCAACCCCTACCTATGGTAAAACCACAAAGTTACATAAATCAAGGCTATAACCGTACTTACACCACCCAAGACAGAATATTTTCAAAAGGAGAGCGAGAGGCACAGACTTCGCAAAATAGATAGCCACATGATACAAATTTTTATACAAACAGAGGTAGGCAAAACTTTAGGGGACACGAAAGACACAAAAATGACCGCCAGATAAACATGTTGAGGGTAAATAGGCGAAACGAAATTCAAACGTGCCAAATATATGATAGACGGGAAAATCGCAGACAAGCCCCATTCACCCAACATGATAGACAGATAAACCTAGACAGAGAAAATACTCGACGATGGTACGAGAATTATTTTCATAATTTGTCGTACAATCGTCCACGGCACCCACAACCAAATACATTATCAGCTGGTAGACAAATCCAGTTGCAACATTACTTGAACCAAAGTCCTCAAGCACCGGAATTCAGAAACAGCCTAAATACTCGGGCACAAATATATCGGCCACGTAATGAAAACTCGAATTATAGCTATCAAAATACCCAATTTGAAAATTAAATCAGTACAGTAAATTCACGCTGCTAATGTAGCTAAAACCATGGGCGTGTACCACCTGGAAATGATGCGGCCATATAAAGAATTGTAAACAAATGGTCCATCGGTAGTACAATATACTGTATTGTAATTAAGAATGTATGAAATTGAGTGTGTAAGAGAAAATGTATTGCTGTAACCAAAATGTATAAATTAGTATTAAGTAATTATCAGTTTAGTATTAAGCTACTTATTGTATTGCACTAAAGAAAGCCGATAAAAACGTAAAAATAGCATACAGAACCAATAACAAATTAAACAACATAATAAACAATAACATTGAAGAAAATAACATTTTCAACAGCAAAGGAGTTTATAAACTGACATGTAAGGACTGCAACAAATTTTATATAGGAAGGACAAACAGGAGTTTTAACATCAGATTCAAAGAACATTTTCGAGACTTCATTCATGCAGAAGGTAAATCAAGCTATGCAAAACACGTCATCCATGAAGGACATCGCATGTTAAATATTGAAAACACCCTAACAGTAATGCACAGAGAAAATAATCCAGCGAAGATAAACGTACTCGAAGAGATGGAAATCATGAAAGCAGCTCACAACGACAGCCTGATAAACGAAAACGAACCAAATACATGCAACCCCCTCTACCAGATCTTCAGTGAAACACCAGTTTTGAATCCTGCCGATGATGGGACAAGTCCCGAAAGCGCTACAGTTAAATGATAATTAAGTTGAGGAGACGGACCTTTCAGGTGAATATTGTATAATTTTATATTAATTTTGAATAAACCTCAACGGAACACATCATGAATCTTATAAAAGTTATTGTATTCTGTTATTCTTTCATGCAAGAGACATTTGTAGAGGTAAATTAACCAAGAAAATAAGTTTCTCAAAAGGAGAGACTTGTATATTTAAAGAAATACTAAAACTATTTACTTTCAATATACAAGTAGGCATTTGTAGCGATTAATATGATAGGAGACATATAAACTAAGATACAACTCTAATACGCATGGATCTGAAACTAAAATGTTCCGAAATATATTAAATTGTTATTAAAATTAAATAAATCTATAAATAATGAAAATATAATATATTACTAATATCGCTATAAAATATGTATGTGGAAAAGTAGAAATATATCCAGGTAAAATTTCCAGGTACATTTGTCTAGAATAAAATACTGTAAAACGCTACCTGCTATACAAATGACAAATAATAGAATAAAGAGGTATTGTCAGAACTTTACCTACTACACAACTTACAAGTAATATAGGAACACAAAAAGGGTATTGTCAAAACAATATAACTAATTCCAATTAGCAGTCTATACAACTAATAAGAAATATTCATTCTTTAAGAAAAGATAACATTAGTTAGCTATTAAAAATATTAAAAATCTATTGACCCAATTCTTAGAAACCAATTAACGTTACTAAGCAATTCCAAGAAATGATGATAAAGAATTACTACCTGGCTAATACAGACAACAAAAGACATTCATTCACCTCTAGAAAAGATAATCTCTTAACATTGACAGTTTACAAAGAAACTGATAAACATTTTTCTATTAAATATCAAACAACCAATTTACCCAGTTCTTAGAAATGTTATACATACTAGTAAATAATATTATTAAAACATAAATATATATTCAATTGTAAGGAGTGGATTCGAGAAAAGTGGGAGGAGCCACCGCCTTTATAAGCGAGAACTTATATCAAAATACTATCATCTATCACTCTCAGTGACTCTGTGTTCAGTGTTGGAATATCGTAGACCTGCAGACCGCGATCTCCGATTCAGTTTAAATATTAGAATCGTCCGAGAAATAGTTAAATTTAAAGTTATAGTCCGTTAAGCATTTGGATTTTGAAAATATTGATTCGAGCACGTGGATCTCTAAGTATTTCATCGATTCCACTCATAGATAAAACTTTGTAACTGTATTATCAAAAGTGTATTTCTCCGTAAATAAACAGTTTCTTGGATTCGTTAAAATTGAGTGTACATTTGTACGTTGTTCTTTTGCTTATAAAGAGTTCATAACCCTGAGATCTTTTGCCTACCACCAAGCTCCGGTACAACTTTGAAACCTTGCTGCTTTATCCAAGATGTCGGACCTTGAAGACTTTTATCATGTTTTCAGTATACACGGAGAAGAGAAATTTGATAGAGTCTACCAAAGAATTCAACTGGAAGAACAGGAGAATCGGCATAATAATGCACGATGCAGATGTCGTAGTATACGGTATTATTTGGGGGACGCAAGCGTAAATGCGTTCCTCTAGCAGACGAAAATAACGGAAGTGATTTTATCGCTGAGAATTCTGGGTAATTTCTTGCTAATATTATGAAAAAAAAGTAGTTTCATGCATGACCAGTCTGCGACTCGCTAATTCGAACTTTGCATGTTCTCACGGAAAACTCAACTGACCAGAGATTAATGTATTTGCATGCGGCCCTAAGAGTAACAAATGGATTATTATGTATTCAAATCTAAAGCCGTTTGTAGTAAGGAGTTTCCTAACCCAGTACTATCCACTGAACGAGGTGGCAAAATCAATAGCATTTGAGATTTACATTTGGGAGATCCCAAGTGCAAATCCCAATGCCAACCAATCTAACTTAGGTATTTCCTGAGTTTCCTGGATCATGGCAAATTTTGGGTAAAAAACTTCCAATCTGGAAAAGTCTCAATTGTCACTCTTTTGAACAAATTATCTCTTTTAAACTTGTTTATTGTCTTTGATAGTCCACTGCTGTGGCCTCGAGGTAGCGTACTGCCTTGTCACGCAGCGAGCCCGGGTTCAATTCCCAATCAGGACAGGCTCCTGGGTGTGGTTTTTTCGGGGTTTTTCCTCACCTGTAAGACAAATGTCAGGAAGCTTAGGGCCCAACAGTCCTCGAAAATCATCCAGCCGTCATCGTCATCCTTATCATTATCATCATCCCCCTCCTTCACCAGTGTGAAAAACAACGGGAAGCTACCACACCTATAATTCCCTAGTAAAGCTGCAAAGCATAGTATGAAAATGCTATGACTGCAGCGAAAGACCTGCCCTCGGGGAGAATTACTATGGATGGATTGTCTTTGATATGTCTGGCATGGGTGACCCTTCTGGTACCTATGTTACCATAGGTTGCTGTGATTATTTAAGCATGCAAGCACCTCTATCACAAGGTAAATACATCATGGAGAAGTAATTTGAAAGCTAATTGTCTAAATGTAACCTAAATATCCTAAAATTTGTGTTGACATAAAAAAAACCTTTAAGAATTTCAAGTGGGAAAATTATCCTAGAAGATATCAAAATCCTATACATATTTTCATTTGATCACTCTATTCTTAATTTTTTCCACCACTGTCCTCTTATGATTCTGATATCTGTCCATTAAAAACATCTGAATCAAAGTTATATCTCTCCATTAAAATATTAATTTATTGTTTACCTAATTACCTTTATTGAAGATATAAATATAGATATCCCTTTAAAAGGATTAAAATACTGAAATCTGCTTTAAAGACAATTAAGCTTTAAAAATTTTCTGCAGTTCAATATTCAGCACTGTATTTCCCTACTTTATCTTATCAGTGTGATAAATATGAATGAGAATTGTAGGATGCAAACAAATAAACTTACTTTTATTTTTCTTATCACTATTACAGCTTCATAAACATTTTAAGAAATTTTCAAGTTAAGTAGCCAAACAGTTTGGACCAAAGAGAGATGGACAGGTGAATGGCGAAGACTGCATAACAGTGAATCACATGGTCTTTATAGGAAGCCAGATATAATGAGAACAGTTAAGTCTCGTAGACTGTGATGGGCAGGACATGTGGCACGAATGGGGAATGAAAGACGTGCATAGAAGCTTCTTGTAGGAAAAGCAGAGGGAAAACACCCAGTTGGTAGACCAAGAATGAGGTGGAAGAATAACATTAACTATGATTTGAGGGAAGTAGATTATACAGGGGATGACTGGAAAACATTGGATCAGGATAGAGATGTATGGAGAGCTTATGTATGCACGGCCATGAACCTAAGGGTTCAATAGTGCCAGTGAGTTAGTTAGTTAGTTAGTTAGTTAGTAGCCAAACAGTTTAAGGTATCATATCTTGGTGCAGAGCTGCAGGACTTCTACTGCTTCGAATCCCCTTGGGAGAAGAAATTTTCACTTGGAATTTTGACTAGTGTGGGACTAGTGACTACTCAGCATCTTAAAAATTTGGGTAGATACAATAAGTAGTGGCACTTGGTTGAAAAAACCAGTTATATCAACTGAGAGACCTAATATCCTGACCACATATCCTATAGACTGGATAATTATATACCTCTGTAATTAACACATGCAAATGTGAGGCCACCCCATTTACTTGGCACAATATTATTCCCATAAAACTAATTTTAATCATCTTTAAGACGATCACATCTTTTCCTGACAAATGACAATGCTTTGACTAATTTATAAATGTTTTATTCCTTTTAAGATTTCTCATACACACTAAGCCCAATTGAGGCTAGATTCTTGTTGTTGCACATCAAAGGGAGTAAAGAATAGTTATTTAAAATATTGTCCATTATATCTTGAGCAGTCCACCGCTGTGGTCTCGAGGTAGCGTGCTGCCTTGTCACGCAGCGGGTCCGGGTTTGATTCCCGGTCGGGGCAGTTTTTCTAGGTGAGGTTTTTATCGGGGTTTTTCCTCACCTGTAAGACAAATGTCAGGAAAACTTTAAGGCCCAAATGGACCCCGAAATCATAAGGCCATCATCATCATGATCATCCTTATCATTATCATCATCATCATCCTTCACCGGTGTGGAAAGCAACGGGAAGCTACCACACTTACACAATTCCCTAGTGAAGCTGCAAGCATAGCATGAAAATGCTATGATTGCAGTGAAGGACCTGCCTTCGGGCAGAATTACTATGGATGGATGGATATCTTGAGCCAATTTTAATCTAACAATACAACAATCGTCCCATGCCATAGCCAGGCAGTTTAAGGCAACAGGCTTGATGCAGAGCTATGGAACATGCACCAGTTCAATATCCCATAGTGGAAGAAATTTTCTCATGGTATTTTGGCCAATATGGGTCTGCTGTCCACCCAGCATTGTGAGGAATTTGGGTAGCTACAATAAGCGGAGGCTCCAGTTTGAAAAACCAGGTACAATGGGCTGGAGGACTCTACGTCACCCCTATACTGGCTGGATGGTCATCCACTCTGTGAATAACACATGTGAATGTGAGGCCAGCAACTGGCTGGTAGGCCAAGGGCCTTCTAAGCCTGCCATGCCATGAAGTTAAAACATTAATCACACTTAAAAATATTTAAATGTTTGACTTTTTAGGAATTAACACTATGAGATATTATTTATTTAAATAAAATTCTATCAATTTTACTTAAATATTTAAATGTTTTCCCATTTTCAAATGTAACAATCATTTGTTTTCTAAATTTAAAATTATTCAACAGTAATTGTTTTCTAAATTTAAAATCAATAAACAGTAATTAATGGAAATGGCCATTGCTAAAAGGCCAGTGACAAATAGATGGCCCTCTATCTTGAGTAAGGGCATTTTAACATAAAACTAAAAATGAAATGCTCAACTGTGGCTCTGTATGACGGTTGTAGGAAGGTCCTTTAAGCACAGAATGTAAATCTATATACTGTACATATAAGGATGTTGAACCTGTAGTTCACTCAGTTTTGCAAAAAAAATTACGGGCATTTTACCAATGACCAATTAAATTATAATTAACTACTGTTGACATGCAACGACCATATGAAAGCTATTCCGATATAAGTGTAGTAGTAAGTTTTCTATATTGTAATAATTTTTCAAACTGGAACATTAAAGATCATTGAACACAAGGGACAAGTGTAATGCTGACCCCTATGGCAGATGCATGTATAAGAAAAATTGAAACTCAAGAGGTAGAAAGAGAATAGGAGAATGTAATTGCCAATAAACGTGTAAAATATTTGGTGCATTCTTCTATTTGTAAATATTTGAAGGTTAATTAAATATGTATGTACAGTTGATTACTCATGAGAACACTGCGGCTGAATGTTAGCTGTTTTTTTTTTACAAACAACAGTATGCAAGGGGTCCCTTTCCCTTCTTTCTTTCAACTGTATTTAAAAAAAAATACTGCAGTGAAACAAGTAAACAGAATATTTATGGAGGCAAATGTTTTCTTGGCCTACCTACTGGAAGTTTTCATGCCTCTTTCATTTTCCATTTATACCACATGTCCTGCCCATCACATTTTACAAGACTTTGATGATGATGATGATGATAATGATAATAATAATAATGAAATTATATTTTGTTTATTCTGGTAAAGTTAAGGCCGGGGGCACGCCGTAGCGTAGTGGTTAAGGTTCAAGTACCGTTGTGGTCAGGATTTTTAAACTGACCCAAACCCTCTGGCGGCACTATGGCCCCGGGGTCGACTCAGCCTCTAACGGAAATGAGTACCAGACGCTTGTTCTGGGGGTAAAGGCGGCCGTCACGCAGGGCTCACAATCCGGCTGACATAAAGTGCCAATTGTCTAGAACAAAGTGGGAGCCTTAACCTCCTACTACCCCAAGGGCCCCCGGGCCTGTTGTGGGATCACTTTAAAGTTAAGGCCATAAGGCTTTCTCTTCCACTCACAAGTATGCATAATACAGATTTACAATTACGATATACAATATACAGTGATGTGAAACAAAAAATTCCTTCATTTAGATTGATTGAATGGAAATTTTTAAATATTGATGTGATTTCAATCTATGAATATGAGTCAAAATATTTATACATATTTGAGTATAAAGGTTGTGACATAAGTATAAATATTTTGACACCAATTTATAGTTTCAATGATTTTGTTCAATCTGTCACTCTTACAGAAATATAGTATGTAATATACTTTTAGGAATCTTTGAGTAATGCTCTGTAATTTGAATAGGGATTTTCATCATAATATGGACTTTACATTCCTCTATTACAATACATTATTTCATTACATCATGAAATTATATGACTGCCAACTTACCTTTGCTGAAACAGGAACTAATCTCGGAACCTCTCTTGTTACAATAAGCACCAATTTATGACCAGCTCTCTTTAGCACTTCTACAGCTTCATAATGATCCACACTTATTACAGGATGTCCATTTACAGATAGCACCTTATCTCCCACCTGTAAATAAAATATATTTATTATAATTATTATCATTATTACTATTATTATCATTAGCATTATGGATGATATTAAAATACAAATATCAATAGGAAATTTAAACCTCACCTCAGAAAATATGATCCTCACACCTGGACAAGTTTCGAAGATCTATCATCACTTTTTCAACTATACTCTAATTCATATTTAAAATTATAAAATTAGATAGACAATAAATGTACAAAAATTGATGACGTAGAGAAAGAGAGATTATTGCTGACAACTTCAAGTGAAACTCTGACTTGAATCCACTGGTGCTGTGTGTCAAGAATGCTAGAGAGAGAGGGTAGAGAAAGAGAGAAACATCTTAATGTGGTATTGCCATTATTGTATTACTCACAGACAGCTATTGAATGATCTCAAATGATTTTGGCATCATAGATTTTCCTTACATATTTATGAGGAGTTCCACTGACAGTTTGTCAAATTTAATAAAAACAAAAAATGGCAGTCGACAAATTTGCTCCAATACTAATATGCATTCAAGGACGAAGGGAGGAAACCATTCTTATGGCAATATTGTGTAGGGATTTGTTCTATTGGCTGTAAAGATTACATACCCCATCAAAGGGATTGGTGCCTCAGAGTGAAAGAAGAGATTGGTAGTTCACATTTTCTGGGGTTTTACTAAAAGTTGTCAGGCAATAAAATGCTTTGGGACATCTGAAAAATAATGGAAAAGGTAAGATTTACCACAGAGAATATTAAATCTCATCATACAAGGAAAATGACCATAAGGAAGATTAAGGAAAAGACTGACGGAACAATTTTTTGTAGAAGTTTACAAATTTAAAATAAAGATGTATTATATTAATTTTTTTTAAATATATTCAAATAAAATAACTAAAACAGAAAAAATAATTAGATATATTGTGTCCTGGTTGAAAGGATATATGGATTAGCTAAATAAATATAAAACTTAAAAAAAAAAAGATGCAAACAGAAAGAATTGAGAAGAAGAATTAAGCATTGGAGGATAGAGGTCTATGGAGGCATATCTGAAATAGACCTACCAAAAGGAGGACACGATAAGAGGATGATGACTTAAAATATGTGCTCATCTATTAAGTGTTTTAGCCAGAATTTAGGGTTATCCAATTTACCTCCTCCTCGTGTTATTGGCTAAGAATATATGAATTTTTGCATCCATATTCTTCATGGAACTTTTTGATCCATTCTTATATTTATTATAAGACTATTTAACTCATGCCACAAATGCTAGTCAATGACCAATCACGTTTCAATGATTGTTTTACAACCAATGACAACAGTCATGTTTCACCTCGCTCTTTATCAATTTCTCTTTATCAGCTCCTGCTTTTGTGATAAAGAAATCTCCTCCTTTTTAATGTTCTGAACAGGTCAAAGAATTATTTTTCTCCAACAAATACATTGAATATAGCAAATAATGAACAGATTCCTTGATTTTACTGAGTTGTTTACTAAAAAAATAAATGAATATCCTGTAATGTTGATTATGATATATAGTTTGATGTGTTTCATTATTTCTCCACTTGGGTGCACTCTTACAATATTGTGATCTTATTTGGCAATAAATAATATGATCAAGCAGCAGTGAATGAACATAACCTCACATTTCTGATTTGTTTTCAAACATCGCCGTTTACATTAAATATATAAATATTTTAAAATAACTATAGTTAAACAATGATTTGTGAGTAAACAGCTTAATTTTATTCATTAAATAGTCCTAACAAATGCCACTCTTGATTTCCAAATTCTCTAGATAAATTCACTCCTCACTTTGTGAGTCGTGAATTTATCGATAATTTGGAAATCACTCGTGGCATTACTTATGATAAATTTCATCTTGAATCCATGAAATACAAATTATGAAACGCATACTAATTTTAAGATATCACATTTAATAAATATATCTTATTTTGCCGATTCAAACCTAGATGGTTCTATGGGTTTTCAAGGATGTATTTTTTTTTGGAAGAAAAGTGGAACATGGGTCCCATAGTGTAGATTTAGTTAATTTAAAACAGAATCAAGTCTAAATAAATAGGCCTCTGAGCACATTCTGTCAGCTTTTCATGCCAAAATTTAAATTGCAATGCTAATGACCTGAGATGTTAAAAGTAGTCATTAAATAAAAATACTAACTTCTTCTTCATCTAATCTTGTGTCCCCCATTCCAAGGGTCGAGTTTTGGACAAAAGCTTCCATCTATCTTGGTCATTCTGTGTTTCCTCTTCCATCATTTTTATCCATTCAACTCCTTTTTCCTCAACATTAAAACATCATGTAACCACATTTTGAGAGGTATGGAACAATAAGTACGAGAATGCTTGCTGGGATCATATATAGTGGAGAATTTTGTCTCTGGCACCGCTATGGTAACTGAGAGGACTAGTATGAACTCTGAAAAGACAGCTAACAGAGGCTCTGGTCAAGCCTAGTAAGCTAATAGTGGATAATAATCTACATTCAAGGGACAAAAATACTAACAAATTAAATATAATCTTACCCTGAGATCTGCAAGGTCTGCAGGCCCTCCTTCAGTGACTCTTGAAATGAAAATTCCTTCATCATCACCTTTGAATGGAGTAGAACCTCTACCCCCTGCTATTGAAAGTCCTAATCCAGATGATGTTCGCTCAATGTGAATTTCATATTGTTCTTCTCTCACTTCAATGTTTGTATCCAGATCTGTAACAATACATATTTATTTTTCACATTTAACAATATGCGTACATAAAAGTCTCCACAAGAGAGATAGTGTCAAAATAAAAGTATCCATCATATCAATTAAATGTCATCATCATCCTGTAATAAACTATTACAGGAAGATATTGAATAAAAGAGGTATTAATTGTTCAGACTTCCTAGGCGAATGGCATTAGAGAATCTACCAAGAAGAGCATTGGAAATGAGAGAAAAATAAGAAGCCACCATTGAGAAGATCAGGACGGAGGTAGATACACCAGATATGGGAAAACCTAGGGCAAGAGGAGTACAATGGACAACAATGATAAACCAAAAATGCTGGGAGGATAGAGATGTCTGGAGGAGACATGACCCATATGGAAAATGGGAACATCCTATGGAATAATAATAAAATTAATAGTAAGATCATCATCATCATGAACAAATCAATGTATAGACAGCATATCTTTATTGTCAAGTATAAATAAGGTTGTAAGATCTATATTTTGGCACATATTTAATTTTTAGAAAAACATTATAAAAAGATCAAATTAAAAATAAGTTTTCTACGAAATCCAATACATTTACAGAAGAAAGGTAAATAAATTATTATTTTTATTTTTAATTTATTATAAATTTATCACTCACACTGGAGGACAAATTAATATTTAAAGAAAAAAATGTACACCTAAACTGGGATTTGAACCAAGATTTCTTGTTCTATATACCAGCACACTAAACCACTGTGCTGATTAGGCATCTCACTTTAAACAGAAATTTTCTCTTTTATACAATCCCTGCACGCCAGAGGCATTGAACCTTTGTTTAGATGGCATGTAGAACAAAAGTTGATCAGTCGGGCATCCAGATTTTGTATAAGAGAGAGAAAAATTTCAATTTAAATTGAGATGTCTAAGTAGCACAGTGGTTTTAGTGCGCTGGTACATAGAACCAGAGACCTTGGGTTCAAATCCTAGTTTTGGCGTAAATTTTTTCTTCTTACATTAAATTATTATTTGTTTTAAGACATATTTTTAATGCATAAACAATAACTGTTTTCAAAGCACCTGTTCAATTAAAAATACATTGGAATTCTACAATTAAAGGAAAAAGTATCACATTTGATGAATTAATATAGGATACAGTTCTTTAATAAAAAAATATATCTCTCATTTATTCAATTTTAAAACAGGTAATGTCACTTTTCAAGTATAAAAAAATTGTAAACTCCTCATGCAACAATAAACAGTTCAACTTTCCAACATGTGATATGACTTTTTAAATATTTTAATAAACTCCTGTCAAATTTTATTCTTGCGGTTCCGTTTTCAAAGTTATATACTACCATTTAAAATGATTTATACATGTTTTCTAACGATTATTTGAATATATTCCTTCGTTATAATCAACTAGATGTATACCATAATAATATGACAGCCATATTGATTTTCACGAATATTCAGTGTTCCAATGCAGCCAAAATACACTTTACAAATTACTACATATCGATTAAATATTTATACTAAACACACAATTAACACAAAAACCACAATAATAACTAATTAAACTGGAGGATAAACTTCTCAAATGTCTTCAATTAGCACTGGAAAGAGTCTGCTGATCTATTTTTGCTAAATATGATCAAAGACCTATCTAGGATAAATCTAGTTAGAGTTAGTATTTTATTTTGCTTAGCTTTTTTAAGTTTAAGACTTCATTCTATACCCTGTTTTCATTCTGAAAGTGATCCTTGTCAAAACAAAACCATTTGATCTGCTCGCTTTTCATTGGTTATGGACACCGACGTACGTTGTAGGAACAATATCTTTCCGCCATTCACGCCACAATTACTGTCACTTTTGACAGGGAGATGACACAACAACAGAAAACTCTATACTTTCAGCCATTTTGTTTCATGAGAATCAATTGAAGCATGACTCAAATGCATCACCTATATGTAATAAACTATTTTAAGTTGTAATTATTGTTTAGGTATATTTTAGAATATTTTGTATGTTTTGAATATTATTATTTTCATTCATGAAGAATAACAAGTATATTCAGAGGACATATTTCTAATTTAATGAAAGGAACTACCTTTTCTGTACTCATTGCTTCTACATCGGTGTCTATAACCAATAAAAATCGAGCAGGTCACATGGTTTTGTTTTGATGAGGATCACTTTAAGAGCGAACAGGATATAGTTAAGAGTGAGTATTTGTATTTTGGTTAGGAGTTTTAAGTTTAAAATTTCAATATTGGGGGTATTATGACACACAAATGTTTGGGGTTTTTCTCCTGTAATTGGCAACATGCATTCAAACAACTCTGTATAATTCATAAATTAATTAATACTCTGTATAATGTTGGCTGCATCCCGTGATTCCATAATGTAACCACTAAGTGTCTCCTGGTGCATGTGCATGGTGAATGGTAAGGACTTAGAAAAATTTTTCTTGTCACATGTTGGAAAGTATTTTTCAATAAACAAATAATCCATTATATTTTTAAAATATCCTAAAAGCACATTTTAACATCAGTTTCCTTAAAACACTAAATTAATTTAGAAATACAGCACAGTATTGAAAATTCTATAAACACTGATACCACATTACAAACAAATTTATCTTTTTAACTGAATATATCTACATATCTAATTTGCTAATAACGTTCAAATTTTGTTAAAAAACAAAAGAAAGATAATTAAAACAACATACAGTTAGGCATTTTGAGGAAAGCAGCAGAGCTACTGTTCTTGAAGTGAATCTTCTCTCATGGCCACATTTAAACTGCATCAGATTCATAAACAACATGTCAACCTTAACAATGTACATAAAGGCTAGGAAGTTTGTTTATAATAGAGTAGGGGATCATTACGTAATTCCACTCATGTATGCAACATGTTTTTTATAGCTCTCTCTCTCTCTAGGTGATGACTAAGATGAAAAGCATGTAAGGGGGAATTAGTAACTTTCACCATTTACAGTACCACACATGCTTAGTCAACTACATGACCTCTAACAGAACACATGATGGTCTGTGTGTATAATATACAGTAGGTAAAACAATATGCTGACATAACTGTTTTTGCAACATTACTCTAAATAGTATTATCAATGCAATTCAATACCTCTTATATTTACTAATGATGTCATAAGCAAAAAATGGAGCCTGATCTTTTTTAACTTTTAAATAAACAATGTCAGCTTTAAATTAAATGTATGTGTAAACATTAGATTTTTATGAATTAAATTTTGTTAGATTAAGAGTATCATTTTTTTTTTTTTCAGATTACCTAACGAAATATTATTATTAACTGGAAGAACTAAATTCAATTTGACTACTTTTCTGATATGAAGTTCAGATCCCAGGGATTCTAGATTTGATTCTGACAGTTTTAGGAATTGTCATGTCCAATTATTTAATTAAGGAACTAACTTTCACGCTCACTCACTCACTGGCACTATCCAACCCACAAATGCATGGCCTTGCATACATAAACTCTCCATACATCCCTATCCTAGCTAATGTTTTCTGTATAATTTACATTCCTCAAATCATTCCTGGCTTAACTACTGAGTATTTTCTCTCTGGCTTTCGTACAAGAGGTTTCCATGCCTTTCTTTCATTCCCTATTTGTGCCACATGTCCCA